>JAGFMF010011781.1:2211190-2254245 GCA_019455555.1 Galemys pyrenaicus | reverse complement strand
GGGAGCAGCGGGCACAGCAGGAGAGGTCTGCCGCACCATGTGGGTCCCCGCCCTGGCCGGCAGCAGGGATCGAACTCGTGCTGCAGTGGCTGCGGTTTGTTTCATAGTGCGTTGTTTAACCCACTGCGCCACCAGGGAGGCCCCTGAAGTCCCAACTTTTAATGAGTATTTCTCAAGGATTTCTAGCTCAAGCTCACCTACCCAACTTCTCCACACTCTCAATGCTGGGAACGGAAGGAGTGATGGGTCCCGCCAGGAAGTTTGGAGAGACCATGAACTGCTGTGACAGGTGTGTTTCTAAGCCATGTACATATGCTTGGGCAGTGGTGCCCTCAGGACAGAGTCCCTGCTGTCACTTATGCACTTACCTGGTTTAGGGCTGCACATCTTGAGATCCACACAGATGTCACGGGCACTTTTGCCCTCCAGGATGTCATTAGAGATGCGACGGAGGAATTTTTTGATGACGTAACTGCAGGGCTTTTTCAACAGCATCATCTTGTTGCACACCTGGGACGCGGCCTGCTTGATGCTGTCCTGCAATAGCAGTGCCAGGGCAGACATGAGAATCCAGCCAGCCCTGCCCAGATGTGCCACCAGGAGAGTGCTGGGTGGCCCACTGGCCATGGTAGCAGAGACAAGATCAGCACCCCGTGCCTGCACCCCAAAACCCAATCTGACCATCAGAGGCTTTTGACAGTTGACCCTACCAGGGTCTCAGCCCCCAGCACACCTGTCCCCTGTTTTCTGGGTAGAGAATGATGCCCACAGCTGCCAGACCATTAAAGGCTCTGACTACATAGCTTCCTGGGTCCAGGACTAACCGGGCAGGGGTGGGGGTGAGGGGAATTCACCTAGAGGAGTTCCACTTTTGGGGCAAGTGAGGAGGGTTAGAGACTTGCTCAATCAATTTTGAAGTATCTTCTACTGCCATCTCAGTGGTGTATATACCTGAGTTATCTAAGTTGAGAGGCAGCTTTACAGCACCAGGTTGGGGAGCAAAGGAGAGGGAAAGAGTTCAGTGAAACAATGGTCCTTGGTAGTAATATGCCACTGGTTTAATATGCTCTCGGTGTCAAAAGTGGAACTAAGCACATTTCACTCCTGGACTTATTTAAATAGCTCAGGCATTTGCAAGCCAGCGACTATTAGCATCCCATTCCACAGATAGAAAAACTGAGGCTTGGAAAAGACTGAGCACATGCCCAGGCACGCAGCCAGGAGTGACAGATCTGGTATTTATCAATGCTGCTCAGGACCCTCTGGAACAGCCTCTCAAAGCTCTACAGTTAGGCCAGGGGGGAAAGATCCCTTTCCCTTGGGGACAAGTTTCCTTTGAGAACAGGATAGAAACTAACACACAGTGCACTTCCTCCCACTTTCCCACTCCCAGTGTATCACGATTCCACAGGATCCCCTGAAGTTCATCCATGTGAGTGGCTCAAACCTTGTCCTAGGAAGTTCTGGCCCAGGCTGAGATTATCCCCACCCCCAGCAACACCCCAGAACAGCAGTGCTAGTGGCCCCTCACCCCCAGCGACCTTAAGCTCTCTTCACCTCATTTGGCTCATCTCCCACCAGTGTCTGCAACTTCTGGATTATCTTTTTACAGGGCGAACAGGTGATGAGCGCCTCCTTGCCTCTGGTCAACAGGTCACCCTGTCAGGAAAAGAAACCCCCTTGGTCATCTCTCAGATACTCCAAGAGTCATTGAGGGGGCCCAAGAAGAAGTACACGGGCGGGACAAGGGTCACCTATGATCCTCTGTACTCAAAAGCCTGAGCCGAGTTGGACAGCCTTTGTTCACCTTCCTGCTAGTCTTAGGGGGGAAGAGAGACCCCAGAACTTGCCCCCATACCTATAATACCTTTCCAAGTCCAGCACTTGACCCTCTTCTGTTGTCTGGTCAGACCTGGAACACCCTCTCGGGGAGCACTCAGCAATACATATACCTCCTCCCTCCACCCAGGAACACTACCCAGGGAGGCGAGGAAAGAAAGAGACTGCAGGAGGTGACCAGGAGCCAACCACATGTGTACCTTGGGGCCCTCCTCGGCCAGGTTCCGGCAGAATAGATCTCCCTCACATGGGCCGAATGGTCTTGGGTCATAGTAGTCAGAGGGAGGAAAACCTAGGGAAGGAAGAGCATCAGCCTGACTCCACAGGTAGAAGGAAGGAACAGTCTAGTCCTCCTGTATGACAGGGATCTGGAGGTGTGACCAGGACCCAGGACACAAGTAGGGCCTCATGGAGGTTGTCCTCCTGGAAGCTTCTCCTCACACTGCTGTGGGCCGCTTCAACCACAGCAACCATGCTCTCCAGTTCTTTCTGGAGAGCCAGAAGAAACAAGACTACTCTCCGCAACCTCTGCCTCCTCTCTATCACTTTCTGTTCCTGTCTGCCTCACACAAACGTACACAGGTGAGCACACACAAATCTGGAGGTTGATATAAATGCAAGCTTCTTTCATCTCCTATCAAGAGATTTCTTTTTATCTTCCCTTCCAAAAAGAATTTATGTCAGGGGCCCAATGCAACTCACATTCCCTTCCAGAAGTGTTCTTACCCTCAGGAAGGCTCTTGCAGATCACACTGAACCACAGACTAAGACAGAACAGGATGTGTGAAGCAGGAAGTGATCTTGAGTGCTATTTGTTCACAAGTCCTGCTGCCGGAACCCTAATCAGTATGGTCCAAAAGAAACATCACACCCACTGAGCAGAACCAACAATCTTTATGGCACAGATAGACACAGACACAGAGAGGAAATGAGGATGTAGGGGCAGCACTCAAGTTACAAGGTATGTCCAGCAGAGTTGGGGGTAGAACTCCCTTCCTCTGGCTGTCTCTCCCTGTTGACCAGATCACTGTGGTTGAACCTGGCTCTGTGGGAAAAGTCCAGCTGCCATAAGGATGGTGCGGGGCCCTGCTCAGGCTCACTGAACCCAAGAAAATGGGTCTGGGAGGAACTGTCAGGATCTGTACTGAGGGGAATGTCCTTACCTGGGGTATCCAGGAGCACAGAGGCAAGAAGCAGGATTGCCCAGCCGGTCATGGTGGGGCAGAGAGGTCCAGTGAATTGCCTGAGGAGACACAGCTAGGGGAGGAGAGGCAAGGGATTTATACCCAGCCTGTTTCTCCCCTGCTCCAAACTGTCTATTTCTAGGTACCCCTGCAGAACCGCTTCCCTTTTCACAACCGGGTCATCACTGCTCCTCCTCCTCTCAGTGGGCGTTCTCTGCTGTGGTGATCTTGGTCAATGGTGTAAAACCCAGTCAGGAAAAGCATCCAGGAGATGACTCATGTCTTCTTTGATTTTCCACTAAGTCATTGTGTGGGATATTGAGGAGTCAGCATAAATCAGTCGGTCTCCAACCAGACCCTGGGGTCCCTTATGAATAACATGTGGTAGATCTTGCCCTCTTCTTACTCATGGGGTCCCAGGGACTGGTCAAGTAAGACCCCCAGAAGTTCCTATATGAAGGTTGTTGTTTTGCTCTCTTCAGGGTCATGAAGAAATCCTCTTGCTTTCTTCTAGGAATTTTATACCTTCAACCCAGTCTGAGGACAGATTGGTCTGTCCTCAGAAGAGCTGGATTGGAGTTCTATTATTTCCTATCAACTTATTGAAAAGATTTTCCTTGTTTTGAATTGCTTCTGACCCTGGTCAGAAGTCAAGAGACAATAAAAGTGAATCTGTTTGAGATGACTTCTTATAGCAATCACCACTCCAATAATACTAACAACAACAAAGCAAACTAATTTTTAAAATGGGCACAACACTTGAACAGTTAAAACAATTCTTTTCTCCACAATGTAAGTTACTGTTATCCAATAAAGACATGAAAAAAATGCTTAACATCATAAGTCTTGAAACAACTGCATATTAAAACTACAATGAGGGCCTCCCTGGTGGCGCAGTGGGTTAAGCAACGCACTATGAAGCAAACGGCAACCACTGCAGCACGAGTTCGATCCCTGCTGCTGGCCAGAGAGGGGACCCACATGGTGCAGCGGACCTCTCCTGCTGTGCTCGCTGCTCCCCTCAGCGGTGTGCTTCTGTTGATCTGCCTGTTCTGCTCCCCACTCTGTCTGTGGTGAATCCTCTCACCCCCCACACCTCTGGCCTGTGCCCCAGTGCTTGTATGCATAAATAAATAAATCTTTAAAAAAAAAAACAACTACAATGAGATGATGACATGAAAACAGATAAAACTAAAAGGATAAGATCTCATTTATCTGTGGTCTCTTAAACAAAAGAACTTGTGCGTGAAGTGAATGTAGTCAGAGACCAGAGCCCATACTCATGATCTAACAAGACAGCCAGACTGCCCGCGTGATCATCACATCCAGCATTCTCTGGCAGAACCAGATCCCAGCATTAAAGCAGAATCAGATGAGAGCAAAGCATGATTTTTGTATAGTCATTGCTGACCCCCAGGGTTTCCCCTTTCAAGGAGGAAATTTTAAACTCGAATTATTCCTTCCAGAAGAACCAATGACAGCCCCCACCGTATAGTTCAGGGCCAAATGTATCATCTTAATGTAGACAGGTTGAAAATAATATGTTTAGCGATTTTGAAAGTTTAAGTAAGCCCCAGCACTGCAGATCCGCAGGGTTCTGGCATCCATCCAGACTTTGTGAAGTGCTCCCAATCCAGATGATCCATTTGATACTGATGTGGCAGAGTAGTGGAAGACCAGAGCCCAAGCCATAGAGACAGCGAGAGCATGGACAAGGCTATGCACCATGGTTAGCATATAACTCCACCTGATCATCAAGTGGGGTTTGCTTCTCCTGTTTTACCAAGACGTCTTCCTTTTCTGTTTTCTTCCTTTTTTGTTTTTCTTTTTAACAGACACAATCTTAAAAGCATTAAGAGCAAAAGCCTTTAGTCCTCCGGTAATGAAATGTACACTAGTAAGTCTACGTCTTGTGCCGAGTCACTGTTCCAAAATAAAGCATAAGCAGAGGCTAGAAGTGTCTTCTGGATGTTTTGAAACATTTAATACAGGGGCCCCTCTGCTTTTATACATTTCCCCCATTGTGGTTTAAGGGTAAGCTCTGTGAATGAAGGTATTTGTCAAGTTAGCTACAAGACTGTGGTTGTTTTTTATTATTTCTTGGGGAGGTGGAGGTAGTTTTACTTTAATGCTATGTGTTCCTTTCCCCTTTTGATAGTGACCTAACTGCATCAGGTAAGGGTAACTAACCAGTCCTTTAGAATATGCCCCAGCCTGGTCTAACGTGGCTATAGATGGACAAAACAGAAACATTCAACAAATACCCCAGCCCTGACTGGTAGTGCTGTGACTTCACTGCCAAGTGTAGAATCCTCCTTTGAAGAAAACGTTTGTGATCTTTGTGTGTGGTCTATCTAGAAGGCTCTATAAGTCTTATGTTTTAGTAAAATATTTTTGTTATTTAAAAAAGAAACAAACAAATTCATAAGAGAGTTTGGTGGTTGCCAGAAGTACAGGGTGGGAGAAATGGGTGAAGAGGGGTCAAAAGATACAAATTTTCAGTTACAAGATATAAGTAAGTTCTGGGGATGTAACACAGAGCATGATGGTTGTACTTAATAATACAGTATTTGAAAGTTGCTAAGGATCTTAAAAGTTCTTATCAGAAGAAAACAATTTGTAACTGTGTGATGATGAATGTTATCTAGACTTGCTGTGGTGATCATTTCTCAATATAAACAAATATCAGGTGTACATTATACACCTGAAATTAGTAAAACATTATGTCTATCATATCTCAATTTTGTAATGACTGATGCCTATTAAGGCAGGTCGTTGTGAGATACTAAAAGTCATATGAAACACGTGGTACGTGAAGGAAAAAAAAATAAGAAAACCCACAAGGACAGTGTTAAATACTGATGAGGATGTGGAGTTGACATGGAGCAACAGGTACTTGAAATTTGTTGGTGGGAGCATAAAATGGTACAATCATTTTGCAACGTGGCTTGATAATTTTCCATGAAGTAAAATGTACGCATATCTTCTGACTCAGTAATTCCACCCATACTAACTAAAAACATACCATAAATCAAAGATTATCCATGAATGTTCACAGACATTATACTTTTAGATATATACCTAAAAGAACTGAAAACAAATTAAGAGATAGTTTCATATCAATGAGTGTGTGGCTTATACATATAATGGAATACTACTCAACAATGAAAAAGAAAGAGCTGATACATCCTATATCCTAGATAAATGTTGGAAGCATTATGCTAAATTAAATAAGTCAGAAACAAAAGATAAATAATATATGATACACTTATATGAAATATCTAGAATAGGTAAGTTCATAAGGACAGAAAGTATACTGGACATTACCAGAAGCTGGGGGTTAGGAATTGAGGAGAATGAGGGAGTTACTGCTTAGTTCATTACAGAGTTTCTTTTTGGGATAATGAAAACATTTTTGAAAATAGATAGGGTGATGGTTGCACAGCATTCATTAGCCTGAATTACATGGTTAAAATGGCAATTTTCATATTATGCATACTTTATCATAATAAATATTTTCAGGAAAAGAAAATGTGCCCAAAAACTCTTTCCTAAGAGCCCCAAATAAGAAATAAATCAAATGTCCATCAATGGGTAAATGGATAAACAAATTAAGGTACAGCCACACAATATAAAATATTTCTTGGTAATACATAGAAATGGACTACAGATTTCATGCAATAAGATAGATGACTCTCAAGCACTGAATAGAAAGGAGCCATAAACAAAGACTACCTTCTGTATGATTCCACCTACATCAAGTTCTACAACAGAAACAAAAAGTCAGATAATGGAAAGCAGGAAAACTGAAACAAAATAGAAGATCATCAGCCAAGAACAATCCAGTGAAGAAAGCAAAGGATGGATAAAAAGAGGAAAATTTATCACATTTTAGCAGACCACTGGAAATTTAACCAAAGGATGACAGCTCTTCCATTAGAGAATTCTCTTTTTAATTACATAAAAAAAAGCAGTGTCTCAATTTAACTGCTGTTCTTGAATATACCTGGGAAAATGTTATTAAATATTCTCATGCTTGAATGAGAAGGAAAATCACCTATCAAAATTGTTTGGAGTATTTTTGCTTTGCATTCATCTATTCTTTACTATTGACAAGCATTCCCACTGTATCCGGTATGGGGGATTTTGTATTTTCAGATATCAGGTTTACTAAATGCTACTTCTGCCTATTTACTACAATTACTTTCTTAGGACTTTTCACATTATCCAGTTGCTCTGATAGGTTGTGTAGATTACCTAAGTTTCTCAAAAAATCGCCAAATTTTCATTTAAGTATCAACAACCATTTTTATTTCTTCGCAGTCATTTTAATTTGGACTTGAACTTTTGATTATGTCATTTGAGATCCAGCTATCTACATAGAACGCTTATTCTTAATAGAGTCCTTTCTATGTGAGCACCCAGGGTCACTACTTGTCACTTTCTGGAGTGGT
Source organism: Galemys pyrenaicus (assembly GCA_019455555.1). Classification (NCBI taxonomy): domain Eukaryota; kingdom Metazoa; phylum Chordata; class Mammalia; order Eulipotyphla; family Talpidae; genus Galemys; species Galemys pyrenaicus. Next base: position 2,246,768 of record JAGFMF010011781.1, on the reverse strand, counting down.
GATTTCATTTATGGCTTTTGTAACCTCTGGTCATAAGTCACGAACTTGGCTATTAGGGTAACTTGCTAGATGAATGAACCTATCCTTCAGTTTCTCTTACGTTCTACTCTAGTTAAACTGTGATCTCAAAATAAAAACAACAAATCTCTCCCCCAGATTCATCTTTTTTTTTTTTTTTTGTACCTGGCTACTATTTATGCTACTTCAAATAATTGTCCTTCTTTTTATTTATGCATACAAGAGCTGGGGTACAGGCCAGAGGTGCGGGAGGTGAGAGGATTCACCAGACAGAGTGGGGAGCAGAACAGGCAGACTGACTGAAACACACTGCTGAGGGGAGCAGTGGGCGAAGCAGGAGAGGTCTGCTGCGCCATGTTGGCCAACAGCTGGCCGGACTGACTCATGCTGCAATGGCTGAGGATGCCCCACAGTACGGTGCTCAACCCCCTGCGCCACCACAGAGGCCCTGCTCTTTTATTTTTGACGGTGGTTTGAGCTTCAGAGACTGTAGTAAAAAAAGGATATGGTTATACGTTTGAAGAGTACATCGGGGTTCAGAGGTGATTTACATTCTCTCAGGAGACCAAATTTCCTCATCTCCTCCATTCCCCAGATCCAAGTGGAGCCAGCTGGATCAATAATGCAGCCTCTCAACTTGCTCTTTTAGTATTACTCTGATTTGCTCCCCGAAGGCCCTGGCCTCCAGAGTGCTGTCTCCAAGGATTCCCTTAATGCAAGAGGTTCAGAAGTCACTGCTATCACCCACATCAGTCCATGACTCTTTTCATTTTCTCCTGCTGCATGGCAATTACACAAACACAGTGTCATCCAACACGCATCTGCTGCCTGACAATTCTGTAGGTCAGAAGTCTGGGTGGGTTCACCTGCTTCCTCTGGATCCCACATGGGCAAGATCAAGCCACTGGCTCTTATCTAGGAAGAATCCACTTCGAGGCTTATTCAGGATGTTGCAGAATGCAATCCCATGTGGTTGTAGGACTGAGGCGCCCTTTTCCTTGCTGGCTGCCATTTGGGGGTCGTTCTCAGCCTGCAGAGGCTGCAGGCATTCCCTGGTTCATGGCCCCTCTGCAGTCTTTCTGGGCTCCGAATCTCTCTGAGGTGCCCCTGCCTCCTCTTCCCATCTCCAACGACACACACACACACACACACACACACACACACACACAGTCACCTAGACACACGGTCCTGTTCTTTTTCCTTTTCAGCGTGAGTCTCCACTTCAGCCTCTGCATCTGGACAGTCCCTTCTCTGTTGTATCATCCATTAGATTTAGATTATTTAAAGTTTCTAATTATATTTATGAAAAACATAATAAATTGTTCAAATTTTATTTAGTTATGAAAAACATAAAGAAAACACATGTAAGAGCCCACATTGCCAGTATTTCATAGTCTAGCCTCCAAAGAAGCTATAGTGAAAATGTGTACACTTAATACACATTGTCTATTCTTAATCATAGCTGTAAAATATATTCAGAAATGTGCACAAAACAAAACGAACATCTCAGTGGTCTATTATGAAGCATATATCCGTGTAACTGCCACCCAGGGCAAGACCCTGCCCATGCCCTTGGCGTCCATTCACCTCCACTTACCCTCCCTACCTTGCCCTTAATGATAATCAGTCTTGTTTTTCTTCACAGTTTTACCATCTGAGCACATACTCTTAAACTCTAGCGTTCCTCTTTTTCTAGTTTTGATATGTATGTAAATAGGAACATTTGTTTAACGTGTTTGAATCAACCTCAATGAGTGTGAGTTTCGCCCACATTATCATGTCTATAAGGCATTTGTTCCTTTCTGGTGCTAAACACTATTTCATTGTGTGAATATTCCATAATTTACCCATTCTCCTGTTGATGCATGTTTGAGTTTTTATCAATTTTGACCTACTGATACATACACCAAAATTATGTTTTTTCTAATGTTACTGCAATGCAATTAAAGTATATTCATCTGCAGATATTAGTGTGTAATTTTGTCAGTTTTGATACATGTACACACCTGTGAAAGCAGAAAGGCAGTCAAAAAAGTAAGCATGTCTATCACCTTCTTGTCTACCTTTGAATAGATGGATAGATCGATGGATGTGTGGTGCATGGATGGAGAGGATAGATGCATGGCTTGGGTGGGTGGGTGGATGGATGCATGACTGGAAAGACCCTCATATAGTATAGTTTCCTCTCACCACTTTGAATGAAATTCCTTGTATATCTTCTAAAATACAGATTATTTGTGCATGAGCTCACTCAAAGGGCCCTTTCCTGTACCTGGGAGACTGCTGAAGTCAGAAGCTTCACTAGCTATTGAGAAACGACTGGTATGCTCTGTTTTGTGCCTTGGACAGAAATCCCTTGATGCACCACTCTGGCCAATAAAAGATAAATTAGATAGGAGGATGGCTCATAAACCTCTCCTGTTGCTTATCAGACACAGTCCTGACCACACAGCCACCACCTCCATTTGAGTCACCATTTACAGTATGACAAACAGAGATCAGAATTTTCTCATGTGTATCAGACCTCATCTGAGCTCATGACCACTTAAGTTCATAGCCACAAGAAGAGCCCACCTTCACCCAGGCCTCTGTTCCGAGAAATTAATTATTTTACACCACATTTATTCCATCTTTCGTTGCCCTTCACATCACTTTTTATAACTCTCCCACCCCAGCACCACACTGTCCCTTCCTTTTAAGACACTCCAGAATCAATGGCGACTTCCCTCTCTGGCTCCTATGGCTTATGAGAATCCAGAGGCCTTCCAGATAGAGTTGTTAAAACCTACTCTGAACCTTCTCTCTTCCTTACCCCATGCTTGTACCCATCACCTCCATTCCAGAATGACCTAAATGACTCTGGCTTCCCTTGTGGCCTCTCCTGGATGTTGGCTGCTGTCATTGGGTGCCCTGGTACCTGACCCTGTCATGTCCACTGCCCTGCTACCTCATATCACAGGACTCGAAACACTATTCCCACCTTTCCGGAACTTTATTTCCCAGCTGGACGCTCCAGGTTTGGGGGTTCCTGCTTCTCCCTTAATACTTATGATTCACACTAGCCTGCTTCACCACAAATCCCAGACAGGACAAAACTATACTAACAAATGATATAGTTGGTATATTTGCTAGATTATTTGAGGAAGGAGAGAAGTGTTTCTTTCTTTTATCTCATTGTTTTCAGGACCATTTTTAAAAATATTTATTTATTTATGCACACAAGAGCTGGGGTACAGGCCAGAGTCGCAGGAGGTGAGAGGAGTCACCAGAGACAGAGCCGGGAGCAGAACAGGCAGATGGACTGAAATACACTGCTGAGGGGAGCAGCGGGCGAGGCAGGAGAGATCTGCTGCATCAGGCCCTTCTTTAAAGCACCAAAACTGAGTAATGGACACACATAAGTCAAATAAAAAATCACCATGACAAACAAGTTGGTAGTTTTTGCCAGTCTATCTATATTAGATTTTTCACTATTGACACACATTTCCCTGGGCATACCAATCTATGCATGAATTTGGGGGAGTGACATGTAATCATATTCTGCCCATGTGGGTGACGAACAGACTTCATGCCTTTACCAATTGCTCTTCAACAACATTTGCAACTCGGTCACCAGTTGGTGCTTGGTGGTAGGCACTGTTCTCTTTGCACTGCCCACAGGGCTGCAAGGTGTGACCATCTCTGGCAGGGCTGCAAACTTGGGTTAGATCCCTTGGCACCCTGGGGCCCCCAAAGCACGGAGTGTTCTATCCTGAAATGAGCAGAAGCACTCACACCTCACTGAGGTCTCAGAGTGTTGGGTCGCCCAAACAAACATGTCCCAGGGCTTTAGCTGAAGCATCTCATTCAGAGCTACTCACAGACATCCTATCCCTGGGCCTTGGACAAGAGTCCCTGGTGACTGCGCTGGGGGCAGACTTGGATGTTTTCGGAATCGTCCAGTACCCTTCATGGCCTTGAACACAATCTGGGGCTCTGCCACAGGCTCAGCTCAGCGTTGGTCCCTTCCCTCTCCTTACTGAAGAAGACGTCTCTCCCAGCAGTTACTCAGATGGCTGTGGATGTTACCCCCCATTAGAGTACACCCGAACCTGAACCCAGCTTCAGACCACATAAAATTTCTTGAGAGATACCAATTGAACCCTACCCCATATCAGGTGCTCCTCCAGGCACTAAGGACAAAAAGGTGGTAAAAATGTACATGGAATCTGTCCTCGTGGCACTTACAGATTAGCAGGAGAGAAGACAAGAATCACAAAAATAAGTGTGAACCATAAACAACAGCTCTTTGTGGGAAATAACATAAGGCCGTATTTGCCTGCAATAAAGGAACACCTTCTCCAACAGACCACAGCAATGTCTCTAGGTGTGTGGGACTTGGGATGCAGAGAGACTGATGCCCCCCCACCCCCGGGGGTACTCTCTGTATGGAAATGTCAAGGAGGGCAGTGTGGGGTCCTCAGAGCTTGCCCACCACTTCTGCATGTCGCTCCTGGTCGCCACCTTGTGGTCAGTGGTGTCATTGCACTCTTGGTCGCCAGGCTTGTAAGTGGGGCCCTGCCAGCTGTGGAAGTCTCCTGCTGAGCAGAAGTTCGGGATAGAGCATTTGCCAGCATGAAATCCTTCTGAGATGAAGGTAGTGTGACAGCTTGTAGCCTAGGGTGACTGTGGTGAGCAGAGCTCCTTGTCACCCCATGTACATGAACTTGTGCACGCAAGGAAGCTCTGTGGTCCCAGTCACTACACACTGGGGTTTGGTGGTCATTTCCTCAGGTTGAGCCTCCCCAAGGCAAAGGGGGGTGAGTCTGTTGTGTTTTCTCATCAGGACAGCTAGCTAACTTCCTGCGAGTATCAGGGCCACTGCTTTGTCTTTCAGGCACTGCCAGCCTGATGCAGAGGCCCCAGGGAGTATTCCCAGCCTGGGGACTGGCCCAGCAAGTGTGGAGAGGAACCCAGGACTCCGAATTACCACGTGGACCAGAGCCTCCCTACAAAAGCTAACATGCTTTGCACTGTGACATGTAGTGGGGGCTAAATAGTTCAATTGCTCTAGATATTAAAGAACACATAAAAGTGAAAAGTCTTACCTAACTTTTTCTCCCTGAGGTTTGTTTTTACAGAGAGTAATAGAACAACCTTGAGCTGAGCTCCAGGACCAGCTGGAAACTGAAAACCCAGAGAAAGATGTCGCTTCCCAGAGGCAGGGCACATTAAAGAAATTGCATCCTGGGCCTCCCTGGTGGCGCAGTGGGATAAGTAACGCACTATGAAGCAAACCACAGCCACTGCAGCATGAGTTCGATCCCTGCCTCTGGCCAGGGAGGGGACCCACATGGCGCAGTAGACCTCTCCTGCTGTGCCCGCTGCTCCCCTCAGCAGTGTGTTTCAGTCAGTCTGCCAGTTCTGCTCCCCACTGTCTCTGGTCTCTCATCTCCCTGTACTCTGGCCTATACCCCAGCTCTTATATGCATAAATAAATAAATCTTTAAAAAAAAAAAAGAAAGAAATTGCATCCTGGCCCTGGACTCCTGTCATTAAAAAAATGTGATTTCTAGTTGTTTCAATACTTGATGGAATCATAGTGGCCTCTGCTTCCTTCTTTTGATCTTTGGCTCTTGTTTCTTAAATTACTTAATCACCTCTCTTTCCAAAAGATTATAGTATTCAAGGGATGTCAAATCCATGGAACAGACTTACAGGATGGTAACCTTGGATCTTCTTACTCACAGGGGTTGATAGTTACTCTTACCTCCTAATGGTGTTGTCCTGTCTGTTCAAACACTTGGTGTCAAACATTCAACAACTTCAGGTAACAACCTGTTCAAAACTTGGAACCCTATGTTTTTCTCGGGCTCAGCAAAATTTTACTCCTTATACCTCTAGGGAGGGAATCACATCCACATTCAGCAGGAAGTAGCTACAAAAGATTAAGACCATTATCTCTCTACTCCTTTAAGAAATAAAGAGGGGGGCCTCCCTTGTGGCGCAAGGGGTAAAGCATAGCACTATGAAGCACCCGCAGCCACTGCTGCATGAGTTCAATCCCAGCCCGGGAGGTGACCCACATGGAGCATGCAGCACACCTCCTGCCTCGCCCACTGCTACCCTCAGGAGTGTATTTCAGTCAATCTGCCTGTTCTGCTCCCCACTCTGTCACTGGTGAGTCCTCTCACCCCCGCACTTTGGCCTGTACCCCAGTTCTTGTATGCATAAATAAATAAATCTTTAAAAAAAAAAAAAAAGAAGAAAGAAAGAGGATGAAAGCTCTCTCATGGGGGAATGAGACAGAAAACAGTCCCAGGACTGAGACAGAGGGATAGCATTCAAGGGTAGGACTTTGCCATTCCCACCATCATCACTGGGTTGGTAAATAAGAGGTTAAATAAATACAAAAGGGGCTGAAAAATCTCTGAGGGGAGGTATGAGGTAAACTTTAGTCTCCCCCCAAACCTCTACCTCCCCACCCCCAAAGCATCTGTGGGCCTTCCAGGACAAGATGACCCAACCCTACTTGTTTAAACTCTACCTTGGTTTAACCTCAGGGTCCTGTTCTCACTAAACAGTCTTGCTAAACAAGAAACTTATCAGAACCAATTCAAAACCCCATCATGAGCTCCCTACTGAACATGCATATCAGCAACCTCAAACCCCCACCTGGTTCTCCCTTGAATCACTCTTTCTCGAGTGTGTGCTATCTCTGGCAATCTATCTCACCCACTCTGACTCTCCCATAGATTTTCTCACAAAGAAGTCAAGGACCTCCAGGCCCCTCAACAGGGGCCCCCTGGACACCCCAGGTCCCAAGGTGTGTGAGAAATATACTTGTATTGTGGGAAGCCACTAGACTTGAGGGCCCTGTTAAACCCCCCTGACTAGTCACATCCTGCCCCACCTCAAACAGCCATTCATGAACCCACTCTGCACTCTGCTCTGCTCCCTCAGGCCTCATTGTATCCAGACTGAATCCAGCTGAGCTCATGTATTTACCACTTACAAAGACAAGCATGCCAGTCCTGCATTCCTGAGGCTGAATGGAAGTCCCAGGGCCCTAGTCTTGGGTCACACATTAACACACACTTGCGGTCAGCTCTCTATTTGTAGTATTGACCAGGACTTCAGGTCAACAAAAACAAGACAAATTCCTGTGGCCTCAAGGGTGTCACTTGGCCGTCCTGTGTCTGACCGGCACTATTTCCTGAGCTGCCTGAGTGCTGAGTGTTCCCTGGATTGTAGAGGCCTTGGGGGCCTGCTTGAGAGGAGGGGTCCTCTGGAATCAGCTCTCTTCATGGCCCAGGAGCTGACCATCACACCTTCCACAGAGTGTCTGCCCCGGCAGATGGGGAGACGGTCTTGGGGGTGCACTGGCCAGTGAGCCTAACCCCAGTGGCTACAGAGGAGGATCTCTCCTGAACCAGCAACTGAGTCTGGCCTCTACCCTGGAGGGGTCCCCAGGAAAGGAAACATGAAAGCATTCCCCAGATAGGACTGCCTGAGAGTCGCTCAGAAAATCTCAGCCCCCACATTTCTTGACTCTTGCGGCATTTTGATTTCTCTGATTCATGTAAGAGCTTTTGTGACTAATGGCAACCCTGTGTCCATAGAACCAGGGAAGTTTTCTGGGAGAAAAATGTAGGGGGGATGGTGGGTAGGTGGCCTAGAAGAGTCTAGGGTTTGGCCCTCCGGCCAAAACCTTGGGTCAAGAGCCAAGCAGGAAGCACTTAAGAGCATTGCTCAAGAACAGAGCTGGCTTGAGAGGCCTGCGGTGGAGCTAAAAGGTGGGGTTATTCTGGTTGCCCTGTCCCTGCCTCAGTTTCCCTCCCAGGACCTAAGAGGTGGGACTAGATGTGGAAATTCAAAAGCCCACTTGGAAGAACTCAAGAGTTCCAGTCCACAGGAGTTAGGCCAGGGGGTAAAGGGCGCAGAAACAAGGCATCAGGCCAGAGGCCAGGGCCAGAGGGCGGTTGTGGGGAGGGAAGGCAGGAGAGTCGCTGCTGAGAAGAGGTGGGGATCAAGCACCTGGAGGGCTCTCCAGGACAAAGGCAAACACTGAGATCAATGTTGGCCCCTCAGAGCACAGCCCCACACCCCCACCCCCAGCTATAAGGGCCCCCACCCCAAGCTGGGTGTCCAGGCTGCGGAGGGATCATGGCCAAGTCACACCTGCTGCCATGGCTGCTGCTGCTGCCCACACTCTGCGGCCCAGGCACCGGTGAGTCTCCCCAGCTCTCCTTCCTTCTCTCTCATCTGGGGCTGGAGTGGAGGGGACAGTAGGGCCATCCCCATCGCTTACCGAGCACTGCTTTGTGCCAGGCATAATCTCTAATCTGTACTTTATCCTCACTGTAAAGATGAGGAGGTTGGAAAGATGTAAAAATGAGCCAGTGGGCACTAGAGTGGGGAGACCCCGGGCTGTCCGACTCCAGTGTATTTAATGGCTGTGAGCTCCCAGTAAAACTGGGTGGAGGGTGGGTGAAGTTAAGGTGCTAAGAGTGGTTTGGATCCCAAGGTTGTTCTGGTCCCAAATAGCAGCTGTCTGGACCGCCTCATCCCTGGCCTGTACTCAGGGCCCTAAATTCTGGTGCCAAAGTCTGGAACAAGCACTGCAGTGCAGAACCCTGGGGTACTGCCTACAGGAAGTCTGGGGGAATGCGGAAGCCGTGAGTACCACCCAAGAATAGATGGGGACCAAAGTGCTGGGAGAGAAGGTGGTGGTTAGGTTCTGGATAGACCTGAGAGGTTGGAGCCCCCACAGGGGATAGAATGGATGGATGGGATGGGATGGATGGGATGGGATGGAATGGGATGGGATGGGATGGGAAGGGATCAATGGGATGGATGGGATAGGATGGAATGGAATGGGATGGATGGGATGGGATGGGATGGGATGGGATGGGATGGGATGGGATGGGATGGGATGGGATGGGATGGGATGGGATGGGATGGATAGGTGGATAGGATGGGATGGTGAGAAGTTGCCTGTGCCTTGGAGTACCCTACCAGTCTCTACCTAAAGAGCCTCATCTATCTGTGCTGGGAGCATGCCTTCACATAAGTCCCCACACTGAGGCTCCCTTCCCAGGATGACCTGTGCCAGGAATGTGAGACCATCATTCCACTCCTCATCAAGATGACCAAGGAGGTCATTTTCCAGGTGATGAAACACAGATGCTGTATGCAGCCTGGGGTTCAAGACTTGAGACAGAGCAGGGAGAAAAGATTACCCCGTAAAGGGGCTGGTTCCCGGCTGAGGGTATAGTCTGGCTGAGAACTCTAGGTCCCTCCACTGGAAAGCCCTGGCCCAGAGCTCAGCAGTACAGCAAGGGATAGTCTTTCCTGAGGGAAAGTGTGGACAACTGCTTAATTCCTTGGCACTCTGAACTCTGGTGCCCTGGGAGAGGGTGGCCAGCATGCCCTGTGGTGGTCCTGTATGTGGGAACTTGGAAGCGGGGGCCTGGGAGGAGTCATACCTCAGAGAGGCCAGGCTGACTCTCTCCCCTCTGTTCTTGCCGGTCCCTTGGCCGCCCAGGACACGATGCGGCAGTTCCTGGAGCGTGAGTGTGACAACCTCCCCTTGAAGCTGCTCATGCCCCAGTGCCACCGCATCCTTGACTTCTACTTCCCAGTGGTTATCAGCTATTTCCAGGACCACATGGTGAGGTCACCTACTCACTTCTTACCTGCTCCCCCAAACTGCACCTCGTGCTTACTCACACCGAGTTACTTACCCAGTCCAAACACACACCTCACACCCACTCTCAGACCCTGCCTACAACCAGGCCGGGACACTCAGTGCCCTCAGCCAGGCCTCATCACAGGCCCATCTGCTCAGCTGTGTACAGGCCTACAACCATTCAGCCACACACACCTCACACCCTCACACATATACACAGTCATGTGTTCCCTCTGTCACAAAACCACAGACACACACACACATACCCTCACACACAACCATTTTTAAAAACCTACATGCTTACCCTCATTCACACACATTCCCAGACACCTACCTCCAAGATCTTACATGCCTCTTTCTCTGCCTTTACTCTCTCCCGGCTCCAACCACAGAGCCCCAACCCACCGGCCCTCACCCAGCAGGCACCTCACCATCCCAACCCAAAGATAGTGGCTCTAGTCTTAGAGCCCTTCAGCCTGACAAGAGTGGGCTCCCCCGCTCAAATGTTCTACACCCCACATGTTCTGTGCCCTAGAACACCAAGGCCATCTGCGATCACCTGGGCCTGTGCACGCCCAGTATTCCAGAGCCAGGGCAGGAGCCAGAGCTGCCGGACCCTCTGCTGGACAAGCTGGTGCTCCCCGTGCAGGTTGGGGCCCTCCAGTCATGGCCCGGGCCTCACACACTGGTAAGGAAGGCCCCATGGTGCTGGCCCCTCCACCAGAGAGGTGGAGACCCAGAGAGCAAGAGGCAAAGCCATGGGCACTTGGGGCTGGGGGTATAAGGAGGAGGTGGAGACAGACCTGTGAAGAGCCTTCTCCCCATGCCCTGCTTGGTCTCTACCCATGATTCTCTCTCCAGGGTCTCCCTGAGCAGCGCTTCCCCATCCCTCTCCCCTTCTGCTGGCTCTGTCGGACGCTGATCAAGCGGATCCAATCTGTGATTCCCAAGGTGAGGCATCCCGGTTCACAGGAGCTCAAAAGGGTGCCCCATCCCCACCCCCCACAGCTCTACTTGTACCCAGCAGACCTCAGAGGTGCAGGTCAGGCCCAGCACCTGCCCGACCTAGAGCCCATTCCGCAAACATGAAGGCCCACTATAGGCCAGGCGCAACGCCAGTGTCAAGTATGAAAATGGACAAGCAGGGCTTGCCCTCTGGCAGCTCACCATCTGATGGAGAAGCCCCAATCGCTTTCAGTTTTCAAAGGGAGAACGTCCACAGATGGGACACCCACCCACTCCAGCGTGTGCCCAGTTTGGAGTCTTCCAGACCTGTAGTGACATCACCCAGTGGTCCCATCAGCCCAGGGTTGCCCACCCTGAAGGAGGGCTCGTGTAGAGCTCTGCCCATTAGCCTTGCTGAGCTTGCTTGGGGTGGGAGCGCTGTTTTCAGATATTAACTTCGAGCAGAGAACAGGTGAGGTGATGGACAGTGATGGGAGAAGGGTTAGGCTGGTTGCTCTGGGAGTCTCTAAGGAGTGACAGTTAAGCTGGGAGCTGGAGGGCAATAAGGCCCTGAGAGGCTGAGAGACTGTTCAAGAAGGAGTTTGGCAAGCCTGAGGAACAGAGGGTCAAAGTGGTTGCAGGGGGAGGGCGTGGAGGGTGGTCATGTTAAAGGGCAGGGAGGGGGGCACCCAGAGCCCCTAAACCTGTTCTCTCTAAATGGGTTCTGCCATATGCTGCATTAAGACAAACATATAAGGTCTTTAATGGAAAGGAACTTTAATACAATTAGGGCACAATACAGAAAGGACAAAGAATATAGTTACTAAGTTAAGCATCCAAATATAGCCAAATATAGTTACTAAGTTTACCATCTCCTTGAGGGTAAAAGTCCAGCCAAATAGGATTGGCCCAAAGCAAAGCCTAAAAGCCTGCCACAAGTCAGAAGGGCCTTTCAGTAGAGACCCACAGAAAAGGTTCAGAAAGAGTCAGACAAATCTGGGAGGAAAAGAGCAAAATCAAAATCAAGATGAAAGCTGCCATTATTAAGGTCCCCACGGGTCTCTCATCCACATCTGTTCTAACCAGTCCAAGACTAAGAAGCAAGCGCAGTTTCTTCACATGTCCCTCTGCTCCACATACCTCCTCCACGTCTCCTTGCTGCTCCCCATCCTGCTTCTTTCTTCCTCCCTTCCTCTGTCCTCCTCTCTCCAGCATCTTCTTATCCCTGCTCAGCTCCACGCCACTTAGGGTGGGACCAGGATTCTAAAACGTCCCCTTTTCCTTGGGACCACCCTGTTACAGTCAGAGATGGAGTCGAGGAGGTCGGCCCCGCTGGGCCAGGTAGAAATGTCTACACCAATTTCAGAAACATTGGGTTTTATTCTGAATGCAATTTACAGCTACTGAAGGATTTGACGCAGGGGGAGCCAATGACCTGATCCACACTTTATAAGGTCACCTTCCTGCTCTTTGAAGAATGGACTGGGCCAAGAGGAAGCGAGAGGAAGCACAAAGGACAGTAGCCAGGAAGTGATCACAGAAATCTCTATTAGCGATACTGCGATACTGGGGTGTGGTGGAAGCTACGAAAGCGAACTGGGGTGTCTGGGAGAGGAGGTCAACAGGATTTGGCAGTAGGCAGGCCTTGAGGAGTAAGAGAGTAATCAATGACAGCTCTACAAACTTCAGCTTGAGCAACCAGCTTTAGTAATGCCCCCAGCTGAAATGGGTGAACTTGAGAAGTTGGCCTTCATTTTTCTCTTTGTTAACTTAAGTGTATCATTGGTTTACGATACAGCGGAGTCCAGCTTTGCAGTTCCGTAAACCAACACACACACCACAACCACCATCAAAGATCTAGTATCATCCACCATTTTTCTAATTAACCTCCACACTCCATCTGCCTCCACCCCTCTCTCCCTCTGATAACCACATTTTTATTTTTTTAGAAGAAATAGATTTGGCAGAAGAATAAGGAGTTCTCTGGTAGCCACATTAAGCCCTGTGCAATTTGCAAGAGAAGACAAAAAGCAGACCGCTGCACGCCCAAACCAGGGGAAGGTCAGGTCCAGAGATCTGAAGCTGAGGGTGGCTGGCTGTGGACAAGATGTAAATCCAAGGGACAGGAGGGGCTCATCAAAGACGTGGTATGGACAGAGTGGAGCTAGTTCAGGCCAAGGGAAATGGCAGCAAGCACTTGAGGGAAGTCAGAGTGGAGGGGATCTGTGGCGGGGTTCACAAAAACCCAGGATAGAAAGGTTTTCAGAAGAAAGGAGTCAACAATAGAAACAAACAAACAAACAACAACAACAAAAAAACAACCCACACAACAAGAACAAAAAGACAAAGACAAATCAAAGGCACCTTGAGGGAGTGGGAGGAGGGCTGGGATGAGGGCAGAAAGAGCACAAGGGATTGAGGTGACGGTGCACAGGTGAAACGGTGGTGGGAAATCCATGGGGACTACAATTGATGTCAAACATATATTAAAAAATTAAGTTAATTTTAAAAAAGGAAGGAGTCAGGGGGGAGAAGACAGGCTGACCTGCTGGGACGTGAGGACTGGACATGACCAGAGTCCGCACAAGAGAGGTCGTGGCCACTTGAGTGCTATTTTGGAGGAGCGATGGGGACTGAAGCCCACACGTAGTGGGCTCCAGGGAACTGAGCAGGAAAGGAGTCGAGTAGCAAGTCCTGACAATCCAGAAACTCTTCTGGGAACAGGAGGTGAGATGGGCGAGGCTTTTTAAAAACAGAAGTTATCTGAGCACGTTCACGTGCCTATGAGACAGATGGAGAAGCAATGAGGCAGGAGAGAGGAGAATCAGGGTGAAGCCCAGGAAGGTGGGGGCAGGCGTGACCAGTGCACAGGCGATGGGCCAGCCTTTGGCAGGGCGAGGATCACTCAGTGGAGGGGAGGGAGACACAGCCCCACACTGGCAGATGGGGACATTCGGTGAAGTGTACCCACTTGGAGGGCTCTACACTCCAGGGACGCATACTTCCCTGTCCCCTACCCCAACCCTCCGGCACTGGAGGACAGCAGGGGGCTGCAAGCAGGAGCGGGGCAAGGTTAGCCTGTCCCGGGTAGGTTCCTTGGATGCGCGGGTTGAATGAACAAGGAGTGAAGGAATGAGCCAGTGTGTCGACTCCTCTCTCCACAACCTTCAGTTTGGAGTGTTTGGAATCAGGGTGGAGAAACTGCTGGTTTCCTCCAGAGACTACTGAAACCAGGAAAAAGTTGGCTGCAGAAGCCACAGATAGGAGCTCATCCGGCACAGCCAGCCCTGGGTCAGAAGGGAGAAGACAGGTCTGGTTCGAGGTCTGCCCCAGGGTCCTTGGCGACACCCCCACTCTGCCAGCTACCTCCTTCTGTGATTCTAGAGCCTTTGGAGTCAGCGCTGCGGCCATGGCCTGGCTCCATTACTTGTTTCAGGAGCCGGTGAGCCCCCTGGACCGTGCAGTGCCCGCTGTCCTTATCTGTTGCGGCAGGGAGTGTCCCCCAGAAGGGATGAGGGGGTGTCTACAAAGTGCCCAGTGTTGCTGGGCACAGAGTAGATCTTTGGAGGGAAGGTCCCATCCTGCCCTCTCTCGGCCCCTCCCCAGGGTGTGCTGGGCGTGGCTGTGGCCCAGGTGTGCCACGTGGTGCCCCTGGTGGTAGGCGGCATCTGCCAGTGCCTGGCCGAGCGCTACACTGTCATCCTGCTGGAAGCGCTGCTGGGCCGCGTGCTGCCGCAGGTGGTCTGCGGCCTCATCCTCCGGTGCTCCAGCGAGGACGGCGCTGGCCTAGGTGAGCCTGCTGCCCTGGCCATGTGCTGGCCCACGCTCCTCCTCCCCGTCCTGGCCCTGCATAACCCCTCCCTCTGCAGCCCATGTGCTGCGCCAGCAAGGGCAGGAACCTCTAAGGACAGCCTTGGCTCTTTCCTCTCTAGCCCTTGCTCCTCTGGAGTCCCTGTCAAGAGACTGGTTACCTCAAGACTCCACGTGCCACCTGTGCATGCTTGTGGCCACCCAAGCGGGGAACAGCAGCGAGCAGGCCATGCCCCAGGCAATGCGCCAGGCTTGCCTCAGCTCCTGGCTGGACAGCCCAAAGGTTTGTGGCAGGCACATGAACACAGGACCCAGGCCCTGCTTGGGGTGGAGGGGTGAGCCCAGGAAGCTGTCTCCAGCCAGAGGTACAAAAGAGCGGGCCGGACCCCTGCCTTCCAAGAGCTCAGGCAGGATGTGGGACAAACAGCGGTGGGAATGTAACTAAGGGTGAAGCTCAGGCCAGGAGTCAACTGTGGCCCGAGGGTCTGGGCCCTGCAAGACAAGCAGGCCTCTCAAATGGGTGAAGAGCATAGTTAACCCCAGGGAGATGAGTAATCCCAGGGTGCCCTGGAGTGGGACAGAATCTGGTCTCCTCCCCAGTGCCCTGGTCCTGTCCTGTCCCACCCCTCGTGCTGGTGTGACTCACTGAGGACAGATCCACCCGCTGGGCTCAAGGGTCTGCGGGTCTCAGTTCTCGGAGTCAGTGACAGCAAACCCCCCCATACAGGGAGATCCTGAGGCACCATACTGACTCCTGCCCAGAGGCTTTCTGCCTGGTACCCCTGCTCCAGGACTTTCAGGGTTCCCTCTTACTCCATCAGCTCTCAAAGACTAGATGGACTTTAGGTTCTTCCAGGACTGAAATTCGGGAGGAAGGGAAGCTGGTGGCTAGCTTCTGTCCCCGTCTGGTTTAACACCCGCCCGCTCCGCAGTGTCCCTGGCTTTTCCAAGAGAAGCCTGTTCTAGCCTGCTGGCTGGGTCAGTCTGACAGCCAGAGCTTCCCAGCAGGACCTGATGCTTGAGCTACGCTGGGTCACAGGAGCCCTGCAGCGATCCACAAGTGGGAAGGCCAGGCTGGCCATGGAGGAGAGGGGCCAGACCTGGGTCCCCCACATCTCATCTGCATCTGTCTCCTTCCTCAGTGTGAGCAGTTCGTGGACCAGCACCTGCCCCAGCTGCAGACCCTAGTGTCCAAGGGCTGGGACGCCCACTCTACCTGCCAGGTACGACTCTCCCCAGCTCACGAAGCCCCTGCCCTCTCTGACCCGTGATCGTCATGGGCTGAACAGTCCTGGGTACAGGGCAGCCCCAGGGAACACAGGCCCAGGGTTGAAGGGTGCCCCTACCCTACTGTTTTGATATAGAAAAGGCAGTTTCAGAGTCAAGAAAAAGGCACAGAAGGACAGAAAAAGATGGGAAGGGGAGGAGCAACTGTAAGTATAGTTTGATGCAATTATGGGATAGAGGTTGCTCAGTAAGCAGTGTGAGCTGGTGGAGGTGCTGGGATGCAAAGGATACTCTGGGGCAAGCACCCCGCCTCCTCCAGCTTTAAAACCAGAGGCCCATGGCTTGGGAGAGGCTGGAAGGAGTCAGTGAGGTCACACCAAGAGCACAAACCAATAGCAGGTAGAGCGAGAGCTGCCCCTTCCAGGAGGACCCTCCTCAACCCCTCAGGTTTGGGATTGGGGGACAGGGTGCCAGGTCTCAGGCCCTAATGCTGTCCCTGTGGCAGGTCCTGGGTGCATGTGAGACCACAGCCAGCCCTCTCCAGTGTACCCACAGCTCCCATTTCTGACAAGAACTCAGCCCTTCCAGGTAAGTCCAGGCTTGCAAGCGAGGGGAGGAAAAGGGGGAAGGTCTTGCACCCATTAGGATGGCAAGGGGGGGATCCTCTGTTCCCCAAGCAGGAATAGTCACTGCTGTTGGCTGCTTCCTCCTCCTCCTTACAGGCCACAGCCAAGCACCCTGAGAGCCTCTGGCTGGGCCTTCATGGGAAGGATCTGCTCACACCCTCTCAGAATCTAAGCTCCTGGCTAGCTTGCCCTGCCCCAGCCCTCAGAGGAGCTTCAGCTCTGGCCTGAGGCTCCTAGGCCACCCTCCAGCCGACTGATCTTCAGCATCTGATGTGTTCAAATCAAGACCAACCTTTTGTGAAACTCAGAGGAAACTAGACAGTGTGGAAGTCAAAGCTAGACCCTTCAGATAGAGAGATGGGGCGCGCCAGTTGCCTCAGGGAAGAGAAACCACCCTAAGGGAGGGACTCAGAAATGGTGGACTCAGAAAAGTGCTCCTGAGAGCAAATTGGTCCACTTTACAATTGTGCTTAGAGCTGGCCCCTAACATGATGGTCACTTGTTAGTTTACTGGCTCATTTTTTGAAATGTAGAGTGTACCTGTGTGGCCAGGTCACACTCCAAGGGCAACGGTTGTATCTGTGAATGACAATGATCCCTGGCCCTCCTGGAGCTCACACCCCAGGGTCCACCTCTTCCATATGAGAGAAGGAAGTCCGGATATGGTCCTCAGACTACTCAGAATCCAAGTCAATGTGGGAGGTGGTAGAGAGGAAGCGTCAACCCCAACTCAGACCTGTCCCAGAGGGACCAGTTTAGGGTTACTCTCCGCTCACTAGAGGAACTGGGGTTCTGGAGCTGTCAAGGAGCCTGGAGCCTTCACCTGTCCTCAGGGCTCTCAGCACCAGGAATAGCCGAACCTTCTTTCTCTATTGAAACAAAGAGCAGGTTGGCGTGGGAGGCCTGGGCTGTGGTCCCAACTAACCATTAACTGACCATGGGCCCACAGGCAAGTCAGGTCACCCTCCTCTCTGGCCCTTATTTTCTCAGCTGCGATGGAAGAGTTGAGTGAGATGGTGACCAAGGTCAAGTTCTCCCTCATGACAAGGCCCTACCTCAGACTTCTCGCCTCCTGCCCACACTAAAAAAGAAGTTTTATCTCCTACACCCACCATCCCCACCTACTTTCCTCAAAAGTACTTTAAACTGGTGGACCACAAGTCCACACTTGTACATTGAGTCCTGTCGTTATCTATCCTATCTCCAACCACAGCCTGAAACCAGAGCCACTTCCGTCCTCTCTGGGTGTGAGGGCAAACAAGTATGTCTTCTGGAAGAGAACTGTGAGATGGGCTTCCAGCGAAGGCCAGCCTTCATACCCCACCAGAGTCAGCCCACTCCTACAGGCCCCAAGGACTGAACCAAGGGAAACTCGTCGGTCACACAGTCCTCCCCTGTCCCAAGAGGAGAGGCCAAGCCTCATTCCAATTCCATGGGCTCAAGATACTGGCTTTTACAATTGTTTTGCTGACACTTTCATGCAATTCAAAGTTCAGAATAAAAAATAGGAATAGAAAGTAATATAAAAGATCAACATGAAACCCTTTAATTTTCTTTAAAAAGCTGGAAATCTTTGGCACAGTCTAGGGTAGACACTGTAAGGGTTCAAGCTTGACGGGAGGTGACTGGGCAAACTTTCATATTGAAATGCTCTGCTTAAGAGCTGTCACTTTAAGTTGTAAAAAGGACATTTTTTTCTGGTCTTTTTGTTAGCTTCTAGGATTTGTTTGAAATTCCACGGTGATTCCATTTCTGCTGAGGTAGCCTTGTCAAAGCCCAGTTGGAGCTGTGCTTGCCAAGGGCTGGTTCCCATATAATGCAATGCCTGTGACAATGCTAATAAAGTCCTATTCCTTGCGTTAAAAAGAAAAAGACACTGTTCTTTAAGACGCTGTTGAAGGGCTTCCCTGGTTGTGCAAAGGGTTAAGTTGCAGCACTATGAAGCTATTGCCAGCCACTGCAGCACAAGTTCGATCCCTAGCCAGGGAGGTGACCCATACCGTGCAGCAGACCTCTCCTGTTTCACCCGCTGCTCCCCTCAGCAGTGTACTTCAGTGGATCTGCTTATTCTACTCCCCGCTCTCTCCGGTGAATCCTCTCAAGCCCCTACACACACCTCTGGCCTGCACAACAGTTCTTGTATGCTTAAATAAATCTTTAAATATATATATGCTGCATATTAAAAAAGCTAGCAACTACAAATGTTGGCAAGGATGTGGTGAAAAAGGAACTTTCCTACACTGCTGGTCCTACACTTGGAATGCAAACTGGTCCAACCTCTGTGGAAAGCTGTATGGAGGCTCCCCAGTCTACTAAAAATGGAGCTACCATATGACCCAGCGACCCTGCTCCTAGGGATTTACCCAAGGACACAAAAACATTAACTCAAAGTATACATGCAGCCCCATGTTTATTGCAGCATTATTTATAATAAGCAAGACATGGAATCAAACCAAATGCCTAAAAATAAATGACTGGATCAAGAAAATATGGTTTATATACAAAATAGAATATTATTCAGCAATCAAAAAAGATAAACTAGAGACATTTGCAGAAACATGGATGGAACTTGAAGGGATTAAACTCAGTGAAATAAATCAGAAGGAAAAAGAAAAATACTAGATGGTCTCACTCATAGGAGGATTATAGGGGATCAAGGGAAAAAAATAACAAAACAAAACTAAACAGACAATTACAAGTCAGAGTCATCTGCAGGGAAGAGGGAGGGATTGGGATCAAGGCCCAAGAAGAGCAAGGGATTATGGTGATGGTGCACGGGTGAACTGGTGATGGAAACTCTATGGGGACTACACCTAAAGAAAGCAAACATTGTGGGGAAAAAAATGAAGTAGTTAAAATTGAAAAAAAATTTATACATATATATGCATGCTACGTAAGCCATAGCCTCGCCCTCAAGGCTGCAGGACTGGGGACCTACCTCATTCTCTTCCCTGGTGGAATAGAGTCTCACATCTCTTCCCCTCTTACAACTGCCTCCTGCCTGTGCCCCTCCCCATCAATCACCTGCCCCCCTCCCAAAGAGTCTACTTGCTATGATGAGGTGAGGTCGTTAGGGTATAAAAACATCAAATAAAGCTTTGGCACTGAAGACCTAAATGCCTGGAAACCCCTATTTTTCTATAAAAGAAGTTTTGTCATATTTCCTATTATGAAAGGAATACATGTTTGTTGTAGAAATTACAGAATTTGCAAAGAAAGAGTGGAA
Organism: Galemys pyrenaicus; assembly: GCA_019455555.1. Taxonomy (NCBI): domain Eukaryota; kingdom Metazoa; phylum Chordata; class Mammalia; order Eulipotyphla; family Talpidae; genus Galemys; species Galemys pyrenaicus. Next base: position 2,227,246 of record JAGFMF010011781.1, on the reverse strand, counting down.
ATCACCCACAGTCCTTGTGGTCCCCAGGGAGAACTGCAGTAGGACTTTGACACTGATAAGAGCCTTTTGCCATCTGCCTCACCCCCCATCGCACAGCACCAGAGGTTCCTACACAACTTGCTCTTGGGGCAGCTATGAGAAGTACAAACTCTTGGTCTCTGAATTTGAACTTTTAACTATATGTATAAATCTATAGCAGACTATCATCCTGAGAACCACTATTTCAATTATAAGAACAAGGTCCCTGAGGGAAGTGTCTTTTTAAAAGAAAAGTTTGGTTGGGGAGATGAAGAGCCAAAGCTACAAGAAGGGGACATTAATACTTTACTCCAAAAGCAAGTAACTGGGCTTGAACTCATGATAATGAAAGAGAAAAGCTTCATTCGGAGACCAGGAGGGCCTCCCTGGTAGCACAAGGGGTTAAGCACCGCACTATGAAGTATCCATAGCCACTGCAGCGGGAGTTCGATGCCTGGCCAGGGAGCTGACCCACATGGTGCAACAGACCTCTCCTGCCTCGCCCACTGCTCCCTCAGCAGTGTATTTCAGTCAGTCTGCCTGTTCTGCTCCCCGCTCTGTCTCTGGTGAGTTCCCTCATTTCTCCCAGGGGTTTAACAGTTAGAAGAAAACTGGCAGGAAGTGGCCAGAGTGGTGGCTCAGAGGGTCCCTGAAATGTACCCACGTCCTGTGCCCCCTAGAGACAAAATTCAAGTCCGGTTGATTTTAGATTCATACAATATGTGGTCACAACCTCAAGTATTCAGCTTCATCCCCACTCAAGGTGGCGCTGGAGAACAGCGTTGGAGGAAAGTCCTCCAGTGGGCAGAGCTTCAAGCAGTAGGTCTGAGTGTTCACTATGTTTGGAGTGTGTGATGGTCAAGAAATACAGACCTAGACTAACTGATGAGTCTTGCCAGTGGCTCGGCAGAATGGTCAGGGATTCAGAAGGAACAAGATCGTATGACTGGTGAAAGAGAGGCCTGAGAGAAGAGGTATATGGATAGACTGCTTGAAGGAGGACATACTGTGAATATAGGTGTTACCATGAATGCCCACCAAAAGGTATCCACTGCAAGGCAAGAGAAAAACATCAGATGGTTTCACTTTTAGGAAGACCATAAAGGAACCAAAAAGGGCTCAAGGAAAAGAATAACAATAAAAAAAAAATCACAACACACCAAGAACAAAGAGACAAAGACAAATCAGAGGCACTTTGTGGGGTGGGGGTTGGAGAGAGAGGGACTGGGATGAAGGCAGAAAGAGCACAAGCGACTGAGGTGACTGACGGTGCACGGGTGAAATGGTGGTGGGAATTCCATGGGGACCACAATTGATGTCAAATATATATAAATAAATAAAAGTTTTTAAATAATAATAAAAAAACAAAAGGCATCCTTTGCAGAGGACTTTTTAAATAATCAGCTATACATAAATGGCATGCTCTGCAGATGTCAGTCAGCAGCCTCTTTCTCCGATCACTCCCAGGGATATTCAGTAGCACATGAGCCATGGTGATCAGGTTGGAAGCTATGCATGGATTCACCAGTGGATCTTCCCTTCCCCTGGTTTGACAAGTACTCTGCTGAGCAACTTGCCAACAGCAAGGATTAACTAGTGAGTCCTCAAAGTGGTACCATTCCCTGTGGGGATCAACCAGCCACCTGGTACCAAAGCTAATTACCATCTTCGATTATGGAGAGAGCAGAGATCCAAACTGAGAGAACAGAAAGAAGCTTATTCTGTATATGGATTTGCCTTCCTTGTCCATGTTTCTGCCAGCACCGCCATACTTGGCCTCACAGAATGCCTTAGTCACCAAGATATTCCACACAGCTTACATCTGACCAAAGAACTCCTCACAGCAAGGAAGTACAGACATGGGCACACGACCATAGAATTAACTGGTCTTTTCAAACACACCATCATCTGGAAGCAGCTAGCATCACTGAAAGGTGGAGTGGCTTATTGAAGTCTCAGTTACAGTCATATTCAATGTTCTTATTTTACAGCATGCAGCATTGCGTTGAATCAGAGATCAATAATTATGGCTCTTTCCCCTATAACCAAAATATACAGGTCTAGAAAATGGGTGAATGCTAGAGCAATTCTGAAAACTACAAGTAACAACCTTCTTGCAGAATTTGTTCTCTGCCCAGCAAATTTACCCTCTGCTGACTTGGAGATCTTAATTCCCAGGAGAGGAATGCTTCCACCAGAGGACATAAACCATGTTCCCTAAATTGGAAGTAAGACCATTATCTGGAAACTTTGGATTTCTTATGCTACTGAATGGGAAGTGTAATCCATTTGTCAGATGGACTGATTCTGATGACCAAGGAGAGAGTGGGTCGCTCCTACATAATAGAGGGCACAATGAACTCTGGTAAAAGGTTAATGGAAAACTACAGCTAGCAAAAAAAAAAAAAACAGAGGGCCTGCCGTCAGCATTAGCCAGGCCCTTAAGGGCTAAAGGTTTGAGTCACTCTATCAGTTAGCCAAAGTGCAAGCTAAAAGCAAAGTAAATATGGAAGTGGCATTGTAAGGAGGAAGCAATTAGGCTTTTTTGGTGGCCTAGGGGTTAAATCTCAGTACTATCACAATGGCCCACTCAATGCCTGAGTTCAACCCCTGGCCAGGGAGGTGACCCACATAGTACAGCAGACCTTTCCTGTCTGTTGCTCCCCTCAAGCAGCATGTTTCACTAAATCCACCTGTTCTACTCCTCACTGTGTCTCTGGTGAAACCTCTCACCCCGCCTCCCGCCTCCCAGCCTACACCCCAGTTCTTCTACGCAAAAATAAGGAAGCAATTACAGCATTGTGGCCATTCACAAGTGCTTTTAAGTAGCTTTGCTTCTTATTTGCTAGTTGTACATAAATAACTTGAATGTTATTTCTTCTTTTTCCCCATCATTATTCTATATATAACTTGTTGAAAGCTAACTTTACAATTTAAGTCTTTAAGTTAACAGAACATTCAGTGGGATTTCGACAGGAATGAACCGTGACATTTGAGACTGTGTATCTCATCTTGGGAAAGCTTGAAAATCTGCTCACTTGTAAGAAGGGTAGCTGTTTATTGTTAGGCAAAAATACAGTTGCTTTCCTTATTGTTGTATATATATGTACAAGAATACATACATAAACTGAGCCATCAAAAGGGTATGTGGTGCCAGTCATTGATTTTGTGACTCTAAGCTCCAAATTCACCTTTGCCTTCCCTGTGAAAATGGATTTGGACCCTTTAGATTTTTTTAACGGCTTTGTCAGATAGGTTGCTGGAGACACACTCAGGAAGAAAGAGCTCTGCTCCCGGTTCTGGCGTGCCAATTTGAAAGAAGTGTGTGTGGCTTTTTCTAGCATCCAGCTCCTTGAAGATTTCCAGGTGCCTGGTTCTAAGCATAGAGCACCAAACCTTCAGAAGGCACTCCCTTTCTTCTCAGTCTGTTTGGTCGTATAATAAGATGCCTCCCCAGGGACAGTTTTCTCCAACACCCTGGAAAGCAGATTTCTGACAAGTTCCAGAGGCAGAATTTCAACAAGGTCTGGATCTCAGCCTTGGACACTGTGTCAACCCTAAAGGCAGCAGCTGGTCTTTCTATCTGCCAGCAGTACATTCTTTAGAGTTCTTTAATTACTAGTCATGCCATGGTTATTCAAATCTGATACAATTAATAATTCTTAAAATTAAACTTTCCCTGATCCAATTTTTGCAGTTTCTCTCTCCTGATTGATTAGACGCAGACTAAGCTGGTACTGGCTTAGACTAGACAGTAGCAGAAGATGAAAAGAAGTGGGAAGATTCAAGAGGCACAGTAGCACTGACAGAACTTAGTTATAGATGAGGCCAGGACAATGGGGAAAGGAAGAGGTAGGAAAGGATGACTCCTGGATTTATGTAATTAGAAGGATAGTGGAAGCTTTCACCTACATAAAAAACAAACACCACCAACAACAAAAAACTGAAAATGGGCCCCAAGTTTGAGAGGAAAACTCACAAGTTCAGTTGTTAAAAAAGGGAGTTTGAATTGACTCAAAGAAACCCAAAATATACCAAGTAGGGAGTGTCCACCTAAGTTCAAGAATTTAGAGAAATCTGGGATTAAGATTTGAGTCATCCTGCTAATGTTGGTTAGTGAAGCCATAGACAGTTGAAATAGCCTAGGAGAAAAAGCAAACTGAAGAATAGGGGATCTAGGACTGAGTCTTGAGGAACTACAACTTTCAAGAGCTGGACAGAGAAGATGAGCCTATAAAGGAAATTTTTAAAAATAAAGATTTTATTATTTATGCATGTAAGAGCTGGAGTACAGGCCAGAGCTGCAGGGTTGGGGAGAGGATCCACCAAAGACAGAGCGGGGAGCAGAACAGGCAGATCTACTGAAATACACTGCTGAGGGGAGCGGTGGAGAGACAGGAGAGGTCTGCTGCCCCATGCGGGCCACGAACTTGTGCTACTGTGCCGCAGATGCTTCACAGTGTGATGCTCAACCGGCTGCACCACCAGGGAGGCCCCTACAAAGGAATTTTTTTAAGCTACAAGCAAAAAAGAAATATCTTCAGAAAAAGTTTTTTTTTGGCAGGGGGTGCGATTTTGTTTTATTTTAAACTGAAATAAATTTGTTTAATTGCATCATCTTTTCACAAATTAGTTAAGAATTGTTTTAAGACAATTACAGGCATTTCTTTTTTCCCTGCCACCTCCCTATACCCCATCTCTTTCCCACCTCCCTCCCTCTAAGGCTCAGAACCCTAGGGATGTTTACTGATGGCCACTACTTTTTAAAGTGCTTTATTTTATGGAACTAATGGCACTGTAAATGTCCAGTGTTTGTTTTTACCATTCTGACATGCTTCACCCAAAGGAAATGCCGAAGTTGCCATAGAGATGGAGGAGAGTAAGGACAGTCATCTGTGTGCCCAAAGTAAGCGCACAATGTTGCATGGCTCCTGCCCCCTGCCCTCAGGAGAGCCTTCTATGGCTGACCTGATGCCGCCAGTGGCTGAGTCTTCAGATCCACCATGCGCTCAGGCCCAGGCCCCCTTCCTCCAGGTTGTTCTTAACCCGCGACTAGTCCTGAGGAGAGCCATTTCTACTTGATTCTTCTCAGAGGGAATCTGCTCTGGTGCCCCTTCTGGCCTGGGTAAAACTCTCAGAAGTACACTGTAGGCAAATACCTTTCCTATCTTCCTGCTTCCTTCACACAGCCCGGCTCTGCAGATTGAAACTGCCCACCTCCAGACTTCTAGTTAAGCACAAAAATAATTTATCACTTTTAGTCAGATACTGAAGAGACAAATGCATCCTAACTGACATGCCACCCACAAGCTGACAAGAAGTAATAAGATTGTATGACAGTGTGTAAAGTTAGATAGTTTGTCAGATTAAAAAAAAATTCTTCCCTGTCTCATGGAAGTATATAAAACAAGAGGCTGGTTTAAAAACAGGAAAATATTTAATCCATTCCAAAAAACACATCAGAGAATGAGGAGACCCGCAGGGAATTATCTATGATGGAAGGACATTACTGGCTTCAGGCTCTTATTCCTAGAATCCTGAGGCTTCGATGCTTAAAAGAAATTATCTTGTCCTTAGGTACATCCAGCTGCTCAGAAATAAATTACATATATCTGTAAAAGAGTTCTGGCCTGCTAGAGCTGGACAGGAGCTAGACAGGAGGGAAAGGGGCACTAGGCTATAGTAAATTGATGACAGAAAGGCTGCGTGACAGTGCAGAATCCCCTGGGGGCGACCCCACTGCTGCTCTGGTGTCAAACAGAATTCATAAGAAGTGGATGGCCTGATTAATGTTCAGTTACAGCTTCAGTTATTATTTACCATCTACGGTCAAAAGCCCCCAGAGCAAAGTCCTAGACACCTCCTTCAAGCACCCTGCTGGTTAGTTTCATCATTATCTCGCCTCTTCCAAATCTGTAAGAAATGAATGTAAGATATTTAGGAGCAGACATTCAATCCACAAATATTTACTAAGTACCTGTTTTGCGCTCAGCAGTGGACATGAAACTAATCTATAATCTTTCAAAAACTTTTCCTTTCATGTGATTTTCATTTTCCCACACTTTCCCTTCCTTTCTTACTTCTCATTCCAAACTTCCTTTCTGAAAAAGAACTCATAGTCAAGCCTACAACCTCAAAGTGGCTGAGGAAAGAGTTATCTCTTGAAGTAGAGCTGTTTGCTCATCCTTCTTACAAAGGGTAGGCTTTTTAATTTAGTTTCAATCTTCCTTCTTTGTCACATCCTAGGGCAGTTAGAAGGTGGAAATAATCTGCTCCACAGGCTCTCAATCCACTGGAGAAGACAGTTAAAATACTATGCTTGGTGCACCAACCGACACGTAGGAAGTGCTGTGGGTCACAAAAAGTAGACTAGGGAACCGGGGAGTTTTAGCTTCAGCTCGTAGCTGGCATCCCTGCTAATTCCAGGCTCCTCCTCCTTGAAACCAGTCCACACACCTCTGCAAACTAACCTGGTCATAAATATAACTTCCTTGCTCACTCATAAATCCATGCTTCCCTGCTCTCCCCTCTCTGAAAATCACTCCTTTACTTTCAGAGCCATATTCTCTAGTTCCACTTCACTCCTCAGTACATCGTCAAATCCACCACAGGATCCACCCCACATAACCAAGACTCTAACTTAACCCCACTTCCTGTCAGCACCCACAATATCCCTCTCATTGGCAGCACGAAGTCTGTGGCCAACCCACCTGAATGTAAGCCTCTGACAGTGTGATCATCTGCGGAAGGATGTCAGTCACCTGCAGGTCTTGCAATTCATACCATTTGCCTGTCCCCTGCAAAAATATGAAGAATATAGAAATAAGAGATGGAGTCAACAAGTCAGAAAAATAACCACCAGGCCATCATCAAACAAAAGCCATGAATAAAGAGTGCATGACCTCCGCCGAGCATCATTCCACTTAAAGAGCAGCTGGGGCACTGACCATGGTGAACTCAACCCCTGCCAAGAGTTACCTGAAGCACAGTAGAGTCTCAAACATGCGGTACACTCTAGGTCTAAGCTCCCCTCTCTGTAAACAATGGTATTAAGCCCTATCTTGGAGGTCTGTGTGAAGCATGTGAGATAAGCACTTGAAAGCACTTGGCGTGCTTTCCAGACACAACAAAATGTCTGATAAACAGGGCCTCCCTGGTGGTGCAAGGGGTTGAGTGCCGCACCATGTGTCTTCTGCAGCCACTGCAATACGAGTTCAATCCCCAGCCAAGGAAGTGACCTACAAGGCACAGAAGATCTCTCCTGTCTCATCTGCTGTTCCCCAGCAGTGTATTTCAGTTAATCTGCCTGTTCTGCTCCCCACTCTGTCTCTGGTGAATCCTCTCACCACCCCGAGTCTCTGGCCTGTACCCCAGCTCTTGTATGCATAAATAAATAAAATCTTCAAAAAAAAAAAGAAAGGGCAGGGCCTCCCTGGTGGTGCAGTGGGTTGAGCAGCGCACTATGAGGCAGACTGCAGCCACTGTAGCATGAGTTCAATCCCTGCTACCAGCCAGGGAGGGGACCCACATGGTGTGGCGGACCTCTCCTGCCTCGCCTGCTGCTCCTCTCAGCAGTGTGTTTCAGTCAGTCTGCCACTCTGTCTCTGGTGAATCCTCTCACCGTCCTGGACTCTGGCCTGTACCCAAGCTCTTGTATGTATAAATAAATCTTAAAAAAAAATAAAACTAAATTTAAAAAAGACAGATAAACAGGAGCTAGGAGCTAGCTGTTATTAACTCACAGTCCTAGAAGAGACTGTGACTCACAAACAGAACAATCTGTGCTGATATTCTCCAAGATACTAAATATCTCTCATGTACATGTTTTATCCATTTTCAGTTTGAGACAAACTCATAGCATTTTTGAGCTGAAAGGGATCTTTTACAACAGTGCTTCACAAATTTCATACAGATCAGGCCTTATTAAAATGCAGATTCTGGTTCAGTTTTGGGTGGGATCTGAGATTTTGCATTTTTAAAAAATATTTACTTAATTCTGCATTTCTAACAAACTCTCCAGTGATGCCAATACTGCTGAACTGACAAGCCCACTTTAGGTGTCAAGTTCTAAGTAAGACAATGGTTCTCAACCTTAGCTGCACGCTACAATCACCTGGGGACTCTGCAATATCACACTGCCTGGGCTCCACCTCCAGGTAATCTAATGCAGAGTCTCTTTACCTTGACAGACACTCTGGGGCCATCTGCTATGGGAGGGCTGCCATGTACACTGTTAGGATCTTCTGCGGCATGACTGGTCTCTATCCTGGTTGAAAACCACAGGCATCAGAATTTTTTAAATCTCCACAGATGAGTCCAATGTGGAGCCAAAATTGAGAACCACTGCCTTAAACTAAATACTGACAGCTCTATCACATGCAGAATCTCAAAGTCAAAGCTAACAAAGTACAAACAGAAAGCAGCTGCCCTCTAAAATACCAATGGTACATCTGTTTTTGCCACTCTGTGGCTTGAGAAGTCAACGCCACTCACGTGATGAAGCACATGGATCCGGTAGGAGCCCTCGGAGGGCTTGCCGTCATGGACAATGTTGGCAATGAGGTCGTAGGTGGTATTCTTGTGAACTGCCTGTACTTCTTCAGACAAGTATTCTCTCAGGTCCACATTTCTGATGTTGAAGATCAGACAAAGACTATGATTTAGAGAAACTACCCTACACAAATGGACCACAAGGCTCTTGAACCCTATTTAGGATGCTGGACCCAGTACAGTCTGCAGTCATGGAACCCCAGACTTGTGGATATTCACATAATTTGCCATAAAATAAGAATTTCGAAACTGGAAAGCCAGGATCTTTGGGAAAAGGACATTGAAAAACACATCTAGATGTCAAACATGCAGGGTCTTGAGTCTTCAGGCTTGAATCAGAATCAGGGTTTGGCCATTTCAGAGCTGTGTCTGAGTTTAAGCAAGCTACATGCCTCAAGCTTCTCCTTATGAGAATGGTGGTCACGGTCTTCCCTGAGATGGTCAGGGTTAAGTGAGACAAGTAGTGTGACCGCCTCACCCTCAGCCCTAGCTCAGAATCCAGTAATACAGGCCACACCAGGTCTCTGGCCTAAGGCTTTGCAGGTGTGACCATATGATTACATGGGGTGCCATGAACATAATCCCTGTAACAATCTCAACGACAAACCAAAAAGATCTGATTGATTTTTTTCTTGTATTTTCCAGGACCTTGCTTTTGTATTTGTTTCCTGCTTTATCCTGTTCTGATTAATTAACAGATTAAGTAACAGAATAATTACAAGGAACAGAAACCCACCCAAGGTAGCTTAAGTACAAAAGGAGAACTGATGGAACCAGGCGCAGGAGAAGCAGCAGGATCCAAGAGAGCTACCTGGCCTCTTTCCTGCTTGCCTTTGACATCAACTTTATTATTCTCATTTCTTTTAACAGTATGGCTTTCTCTTCTCTATGTGACCCATTTGGATACACCAGTTTCCAAATTTCTCAGTTCTGTTTGCCAAAAGAAACCTACTAACTGGGTTCCTTTAATCGGGACTTATTTTTAATATCTGAATATTCACTTTCAGATATAGAAAAGCTTTCTTGACATACCTTGAATAAAATCTCCCACTACATTTTAGGAGTTGGATTCTGTTAAAGTTATTTAAATGCATACGATGTAATACATTGCAAAATAACATTCTATAATAAATGCTTACTGTGAAGGCTGTAGAAATATAACTATTAAGAACTTCAAATTAAAAAAAAGAACTTTAAATAGTTAAATAGGGAAACTGACTGGTAACATTAAGAGACTATGCTGGCTACATAGTTTGAGGAAAAATAAATTCTGTTATATGGGCCTCCCTGGTGGCATAGTGGGTTAAGCAACGCACTATGAAGCAAACCAAAGCCACTGCAGCACGAGTTCGATCCCTGCTGCCGGCCTGGGAGGGGACCCACATGGCGCAGCAGACCTCTCCTGCTGTGCCCACTGCTCCCCTCAGCAGTGCACTTCAGTTGATCTGCCTGTTCTGCTCCCCGCTCTCTGTGGTGAATCCTCTCACCCCCCCCAACACCTCTGGCCTGTACCCCAGTGCTTATATGCATAAATAAATCTTTAATAAAATAAATTCTGTTATAACCTACAAATATGCAGAATAAAAGAGATTCAATCACATATCTAATTTCTGCAAACAGCCTTATGTGCTACACTTATGAGACACGATGTTATCTCTGGAAGAAATCACACAAAATGCTAACTGTGGTTATGTCCAGTGGTCACTTTTAGACTTTGAATTTTAGACTCTGTATTATTACCTGTCAAAAATACAGGAAGCTTCCAGTATAAGCCATTTGATAATAAAAAAAAACATGCAACTTCTCTCTTATTATGTATATTTTTATGTTAGTGATAGCTTCTTCTTTCTACATACTGTATAGAATAAAATAAACAGTTAAAGGCAATTTAAACATGAGTCTTCAGAAATCCATGTGAGGTCCAGAAAGAAAGCTATCTGCTAGCTACTAAAAGCAAACCACTGGTGTTACCTTCCCCACAGTTTTAACAACAGCTGTCTGAGTTTGTATGAATGAGTCCTAGAGAAATCTTCAGGAGTGTTTATACTCAGGTTTTCTTGACCAAAACTGTATAAGTGGCAAAAGGAAATGAACATGTGTTGAATCATTTCATCTGGGAAAAGAGGCAAAGGAGCAAACCATACTCATCTCCCAATCAAAATAGTCCAATTTAGAGAATATCCACTTAGCTGAAAGTGACACTTTAAATATGAGCTCCAAAAACCCTGTCTCCAAGTGAGCAGAGGATACCTAATTGAAGGAAATTTGATAAATCTGTTAAAAATGTTGTGGGGGAAAAAAAAAACAGAATTAATAACTGGGGACTCTGGATTATCTAGAACCTTACCTATTTGAAAGAAATTACAGTAACTATACAATTACATTATAGTACAAGTTTCCAAAAATTAGACAAACAATTTGATATTCCCTAAAAGGCTGGCTAGTTAAGAATTAATCTTTTCTTAACTTCTCTAAAGTAAGTTTTCTGAAAGACAAACTGCTGAAGTCACAGTTACCAAAAATCCAAAATGCAACGGGTGGCAATAAAAAAAAACAACACATGCTCCAGGTACAATATGAAAGAAACTGTGGAGTAAGGAAATACCTGTGGTGACTGAACAGGAACTACCAACACATAGCACTTCTTCCTCAGGAACCGCCACAGAATCAAGAGCATCGCTTCCTGCCAGGAAGACTAGCAATTCATAGGAGTCAAGTTCTGAAGTAAAACCCTAAACCACGGACTTTCAAAGAAAGCTCGTCTATGGGAAAAAGAGCAGGCCTCAGTATTTCCCAATTTCACTCTATTTGCCACACAAAAAGATGCCAAAGAAGAACAGGAAGACAAGTATGGAAAAGAGAAATTTTCCTATAATCCTAACTATAGAGGGTTTCTCTCCTGAGCCCCAGATTCTTTGTGATAACAGAAACAGAATAAAATGTTATGCCTGGAAGAATCCCAGGGCTCATATAGTACAAGTCTCATTTAATCCATGAGCAAATATATCCAGAAAACAGATAAATGCCCTAGATCATACAGTTCAGACCTAAGTTCCCTTTAATTCTCGCTACTACCCTCTTGCACATTACACAAATGAAAAACCGAAACTGCTGACAAAGGAGAAAACTACACAGTCTGCAGAACTGTAAAATGGAGGTGGGCAGAGGGAGAAAGAAAAGAAGAGATGAGTTTGTGAAGGGTTAAGATAAAATTAAAACTGAGGCAAACATCATGCTAGTCCTATCATATTTTTATCCAAATCCTTCTCGATAAGAAACTGTCTTAGGGCTCTACTCGGACCTTATCTAAACATCAGCAGGGAGTCACAATTCTTCCTACCAGGCCTGCCACCAGTTTTCTGCATGTTCTCTGAAACATATTCTTCAGTCTGAAAAACTATGTCTCTTAAGAACTGAAAACTGTCTTACCCCCAAAAGGGTCTTGGCAGGAGCCTTCTGAATTAGAAGGAAGCAAACTAAAAGCATCTGGTATATTAAAATAAGTAATAGGGATGGAATGTACAGCAGTGACTACAGTCAGTAACAAATTTGAAACTTGCAATGTATGGTGACAGATGGTAACCAGACTTATTGTTATGATCATTATGCAATCTATACAAATGTGAATTCATTACGCTGTACACCTGAAACTAATACAGCTTCATGTGTCAATTATAATTCATTGAAAGTAATAATAATAGTAACATGTGGTCCAACTCCCACCAATTCCACATGAAAACTCATAATATTCGGACAATTGCACGATAAATTAAAAATAAGATCACACATCAAAATTTATAACTTCCTCATCAATAGGAAGAAATTGAGAGTATCACAGACATTACTATGGAGGTGCTGGGAGGTAGGGAAATAAGACAGATGGGTCCCCAACACAGGAGAAGTCCAGAGTCATCCCACTGTCCGTGCCTAACTACATTATGCAAGATGTGACAACCAGCAAAAAGATCATCAGAATCTAAATCTTCTGAACTATCTTCCAAGGCAGGCAATGTCCCACCTGTGTGCCCTACTTTCGTCCCTGTTTTTCCCTACACCGAAAGACTACAATTCCCTTCAGAAAAGAAGAAAAAGGGCCTTACTAACAGATAAACATCTCTGAAATCCCTGATATATTTCTATTCTCCAGTAAAAACCCTAACTTATGTAGTACACATAGGGTTCTATGCCTGCAATCTCCAACTAACAAAGTCCAAAATTAACGAAGGCACAAAAAATAGAAACAGAAATCCAGGCTCACTCCCCAAGAGTAAGTGAAGCGGCATGATACTTACGTAATAGGGAAATTGACAATAGTTGGATTCTTCTCCACAAAGAAATTATTCTTAGTAAATCTCTTAATACAAAAGATTAGATACGGTGGCAGCTTGGTGAGTTGGAAGCGCTTCAGAAAGTTCTCCTTATAAGTTTTATATTCCTGAAGAGAGCAAAAAATTTATCAAAGGAATGCTCAAACACTGGGGCAGAGGCATGAGTTTGGTTTGACTTAGGTTTTTTAATGCAACTTTGCCTTACACTTTAGATTTTTTTCTTTCCTTCTTTATATATATTTGACATCAATTGTAACCCCCATGGATTCCCCATCACCATTTCACCAGTGCACCATCACCTCAATCCCTTGTGCTCTTATCTGCCCTCAACCCTCTCCCTCCCCTCTCCCCACCAAGCTTACACTTAGGTTTTAGAAAACACCTTATCTCAGAAACCACATACAAGGTTTAGGAAAGCTATCTAGCTAAGGCTAACTGAAATACCTCAACTGTGGGCTTTCAACCAGCATATAATCACACTGTGAACTCTTAACTGCAATAATGTGAGTATTAGTTTCTACAGGAGAAAAAAGGGGCAGATTTTGAAAAGAGGGTTTGTCAAAAGCTACAGAATTACCACCATGAAAGTCTCAATTCAAAATAAAAAAGAAATTCCTGACCACGGGATACAGCACCCATAAATGGGCACTCAGAAGCAGTGAGGAACCCTTCATCACTGAGAGTATTCTAGCAGGGGCAGCAACCAATATCCCACATTCCTTCTTCCTCCTAAGTCCCAAGACCCAGTGGGTCAAGTGCAATCTGTCAGGTGACAGTCACCAAGGATCCACTCAGCGAATTTGAGCAGACAGGAGTGGTGATGACCCAGGACATCTACCCCAGACCAAGAGGCTATGAATTTTTTTTCTTATCACTCCACACAACTTGGTAAAAACTAAGATACATAAGTGAAACACTAGTCATATTCAGACAAGAAACATCAATGAGCGCATTCCTCTTGGGAGTGAGTTCTGGAGATAACAAGACTCCTTTCAGGGCCTCCCTGGTGGTGCAGCGGGTTGAGCGCCGCACTGTGAAGCACAGCAGTGCGAGTTCGATCCCCCAGGGAGGGGACCCACATAGCGGAGCAGACATCTCCTGCCTTGCCCGCTGCTCCACTCAGCAGTGTGTTTCAGTCCATCTGCCTGTTCTGCTCCCCGCTCTGTCTGTGGTGAATCCTCTCACCCCCCATGCCTCTGGCCTATACCCCAGCTCTTGTGTGCATAAATAAATAAATATTTTTTTAAAAAAACAAGACTCCTTTCAGGGGTTCCCAAGTTTCCCAAGAAAATACTTTCATTTAAAATTAGGAGCGGGCCTGCCCTGGTGGCGCAGTGGGTTAAGCAACGCACTGTGAAGCAAACCGCAGCCACTGCAGCACGAGTTCGATCCCTGCTGCTGGCCAGGGAGGGGACCCACATGGCGTAGCAGACCTCTCCTGCTGTGCCCGCTGCTCCCCTCAGCAGTGTTTCTGTCAATCTGCCTGTTCTGCGTCCTGCTCTGTCTGGTGGATTCTCTCACCACCTCCACACCTCTGGCCTGTACCCCAGTGCTTGTATGCATAAATAAATAAATCTTTTAAAAATAAATAAGTAAAATTAGGAGCAGTGACCTTAATATAGTAAATATATATGCTGATTCTCACTGATGAATGCCTGAAACTTAATGTTAAAATGCAGTTACTTCAATTAAAAAAAAAATCTCTCTATTCAAATAAGGCCATTATTACTTGTTCACTTTTGAAAATAAAATTAGGATACATAGGGCCTCCCTGGTGGTGCAGTAGATTAAGCAACGCGCTATGAAGCAAACTGCAACCTCTGCAGCACCAGTTCGATCCCTACCCCCAGCCAAGGAGGGGACCCACATGGTACAGCAGACCCCTCCTACCTCGCCCGCTGCTCCCCTCAGCAGTGTGTTTCAGTCAGTCTACCTGTTTTGCTCCCCACTCTGTCTCTGGTGGATCCTTTCACCACCCCCACCTCTGGTCTGTATCCCCACTCTTATGTGCATCAATAAATAAATCTTTAAAAAAAAAATTAGGATATATATACACACAAATTAAGATACATAATCCTGAGGCCTCCCTGGTGGCGCAGTGGGCTAAGCAACGCACTATGAGGCAGACTGCGGCCACTGCAGCAAGAGTTCGATCCCTGCTGCCGGCCAGGGAGGGGACCCACATGGCGCAGGCAGACCTCTCCTGCTGTGCCCGCTGTTCCCCTCGGCAGTGTGTTTCGGTCCATCTGCCTGTTCTGTTCCCTGCTCTGTCTCTGGTGGATCGTCTCACCTCCTGCACCTCTGGCCTATACCCTAGTTCTTGCATGCGTAAATAAATAAATCTTTAAAAAAAAAAAAGATACATAATCCAGAAACTCCAAAACCTCTGGATGATGATCTTATAAAATATCAGGTAAGAATTCTACTTTTAGTACTATACCATGAGGAGTTCCAAAAAGCCACTCACCAATATTTCTGGTAAGTTACTTAAAAACATTTAATTTTTCTGAAAATGGTTCTAAGATTACAGATCAAATGATGAAACATTTACTAAAGAAGATATTTTTCAGTATTTTTTTAAATGGCATAAAAAGAAAATCTTTGAATTTGATACAAAAAATGAGTCTATGGTGTTTAACAAAGACCTCTTCTTTCCTCCCTGTCCCAATCCATAACAAACTGGTATAAGCATGAACACAAGCCCTCCCCGCCCTCCCCAGCTCTCAAAGATATGTCTTCCAGGAGAGATAGATGCCAGCATTTCTCAACCCACCTCCAGCTACCTGTTGCTGAAGCTAAGTTCCAATGTGTGCCAACAACACATGAAGCAAAAACTGACAAAGATGAAAAGGAAACAGAGAATTCAATGATAACAGAGACATTAATATCTCACTTTTTAATGTCTAGCTGCCCTTGCTAGACATTAATAGTGAACAGGACATCTAGGCACAAGGTCAACAAAGAAGTAGAAGACTTGAACATTAGAAACAACTAAGTCTGAGAAACAGGGGCCTCCCCTGGTGGCGCAGTGGGTTAAGCAACGCACTATGAAGCAAACCATAGCCACTGCAGCACGAGTTCGATCCCTGCTGCCGGCCAGGGCGGGACACCCACATGGTGCGGCAGACCTCTCCTGTTGTGCCCGCTGCTCCCCTCAGCA
>JAGFMF010011781.1:2153030-2192421 GCA_019455555.1 Galemys pyrenaicus | reverse complement strand
CCCTGCTCTCTGTGGTGAATCCTCTCACCCCCCCACACCTCTGGCCTGTACCCCAGTGCTTGTATGTATAAATAAATAAATCTTAAAAAAAAAAAAAAAATATTTACAACCAATGAAAAATCTTCCATAATAGTCACTTTTTCTGAACAGAAAGCTACCAGTAAGATTAAAGTATTATTGGGTAATACATAGAAAGAATGAATAAACCCTCTTATTAAAGAAAATTTTATTTTTGCCCACAGAAATAAATGGGATGCCTAAAGAAGTTTACAGTAATAATATAAACAGATCTACCTGTTTAAGTGTAACATATTGACATGTAAGTATTGGCAGAGATTAAGGATCAAAAAAAACTATACCCCACTGAATCCACAGGGGGTGAAGGAATTAGTTCTAAAACATTAACTCTAATTAATTGGTAACAGTCTCAAAAAAGCAGCACTTGTTTTTAGTATGATGTGAGCATAAGTAAATATTACTAGCAGAGAAATGTCCAGAAACTTTTACAGGCATATATATAGGATATTATTTGTAGTAAAAATGGAATTTATTTCAGTGTGTAAACTCTCTAGACACATTTCTTTCACTTCTCACATAAAAAATGTGAGATTTAAAGGACAGTAATTCAAATATGGGAGAAATAAATATATATAAATAACTCAACTTAAAGTACTTAAAAAATACATTTATATTTTATGTGGCATGGTACCCTATATGTTTAAATTCAATATCTATAAGAATAAGCTGCCATATCTCAAACTAAATATTCTGACATTTCTATTTTTGTGCCACTTCCTGACATAGTTCCACTCCCCCCCACCCCACCCCACCTTATATCCCCTTGACCTTTCTTCCTCCCCCTCAGTTCAATTATCCGATAGTATACAATTATGTTGCTTTTTCGGTTCACAGCTGTTTCCTTCTCTGTGAAATAGTCCAAAATTTGTCTTTTATCTTTCCAGTTTACTCTGTGTTGCATAATCTCTTGAGCTCCTTCCATTTTGGTATGAATAGTAACTTTTCATTTTTACTTATAGTTGAATAGTATTCCAAGTATATATACCACATCTTTGTCCAATCCTCTATCAGTGGGCACTCAGGTTGCTTCTACTTCCTAGTCATTGTAAATAATGCCTCAATAAACTTGTGGAGTGTGTTGTTTTTTGAACTAATGACTTTGTGTTCTTAGGCTAGATATTCAAAGTGGGATTGGTGGATTATATGATACAACCATTTTTAGTTTAAGTGCAGATCACTTTCCAAAGTAGTTGCACCAACTTATAGTCCCACCAACAATATATTCTCTTTCTCCACATCCTCTCCAACAAAGGTGGAAGTTTTGATGTATGCCATTCTCACAGGGATAAAATACCTCCCTGTGGTCCTGATTTGCATTTCCCTTCTAAGAAGTGATGATGAGCACTTTTTCTCACATTACTTCTTGGTCTTCTGGATTTCCTCTTTGGAAAATCATCTTCAGATCTGCTGCCATTTTTAAATTAGGTTACTTAGGTTATTTTGAACTAAGTTGGATGAGTTCTTTATAACCCTCAGATATAAACCCTTTGTGAGACTATCTTCTCTCATTCGGTAGGATGTCTCTTTAATCTGCTAATATTTTCTTTCACTCTGTTAAAAGCTTTTTGGGGTAGGCCCAATTGTTTGTTTTGCTTTTATGTTCCTTGCCATAGGGATCAAATCTCCAAAGGTATCTCTATCATTCATTGATGTCATTAGATCACAAATGTTTTCTTCTACATATTTTACTGGTCTTGCTGCCAAATCTTAAATCTTATTTTAAATTTATTTTTGTGTATGGTGTTAGGAGACTGAATATGCACTGTCTAATATAGGGTTCACTAGCTACACAAGGTTATTGGTGCTTACATTTAAAATAATTAAAATTAAATAAACTAAAATTTAGTCCTTCAAACTATATTTCAAGTACTCAGTAGCCACATGCGGTTATGTCACAATGAACAGCCCTTACAAAGAACTGCAAAAAGTTCTATTAGACAGTACTACCCTAAAGGATAGGTGAAATCATCCTAAGATGCTACGTGGGATTAAAGAAAAGAATACTAGCACAAGGTAACTACCTCTGCTTTAAAACACATTTTTTATTGTTTTTATCCTTGCTAAATTCCAAGCACCTATAGTAATACCTAGCACACAGTGGGTGCCAATAAATATTTAAATTTGCTATTGTTATTTTTAAGGACACTATGTATTCTATTATGTTATCATACAAATTCAAAATGAGCTAAAGGTTCTATATGCTTATGCCCACTCTAGAACAACAGGTTCTCTGACACTTTAAAGAACAAAGATTAATTAAATACGGTAGGACCTCCCTGATGGCGCAATGGGTTAAGCAATGCACTATGAAGCAAACTGCAGCCACTGCAGCACGGTTCGATCTCTGCCACCGGTCAGGGAGTGACCCACGTGGTGTAACAGACCTCTCCTGTCTCACCGTTGCTCTTCTCAGCAGTGTGTTTCAGTTAACAGCCTGTTCTGTTCCCCACTCTGTCTCTGGTGGATCCTCTCACTGCCCCCTACACCTCTGGTCTATACACCAGTGCTTGTGTGCATAAATAAATAAATCTTTAAAAAATAATAATAGGGCCTCCCTGGTGGCACAGTGGGTTAAGCAACACACTATGAAGCAAACTACAGCCTCTGCAGCACGAGTTCGATCCCTGCCACTGGCCAGCGAGGGGAACCACATGGTGTAGCAGACCTCTCCTGCTTCACCCGCTGCTCCCTTCAGCAGTATGTTTCAGTCAGTCTGTTTGTTCTGCTCCCCGCTCTGTCTCTAGTGAATCCTCTCACCGCCCTGGACTCTGGCCTGTGCCCCAGCTCTTGTATGCATAAAGAAATAAATCTTTAAATAATAATAATAATAATAAATATGGCAAGCATAATTCTCTTGGCATAAAGTTTTTAAAAGGATAAAACAGTTTCAACAAGATGTTCAACATACAGTCCAAAGAACTTTTTATGTATTTTCTATGGTTCTTTCACTGCCTTTGGTATCCCTGTCCTACTGACCTGTTAATGGTATCGAGGTATGGGCAATGGCGGCTCCTCCGGTCCTCAGAATCCACGCGGCCATTCTTTGCTGAAATGAAAATCATCACAAGCTTTAAAATGACAAACCTGTGCTCAGGGTCAACTACCAGTATGAACAAATAACACAGAAATAGGAAAAACTAATCAGGATGAGCTCAGGTACAGGTAGCCTAGACAACACCCAAAAAAGCACACTAATGCAACAAGCTGCAAATTGTGAGACTATGCTTAAATATACTTAAACAATAAGATGTGTTTGCAGATTACAGAAATCTCGTGAAGCAATTAAAAAACAAAAAAGACAACCCGGCAGAAAATACAATCCCACAAACATGAGTAAAGATGCTCAACCCTATCAATAATCAAGGATGTGTAAATTTATTTGTATAATGACATACTTCACACCCACCAGAAAGGAAAAAAATAAATCAAAAAATTTCAAGAGCCGAAGAATATGTCAAACAATGAGCACATTTAAGTACTACTTGTAGGTTATGAACTGTTATAACCTCTGAGAAAACAGTGGTAAGATCAAAGATGAAAATGTGCAGACCCTTTGACTCAGCAATCTCTCAACTTACATACGCTAAAGAAAGTTCTACACAGTGACAGGAGTACTTTATTAAAATATTTATAAAATCAATCTTTAAAAAATATTTATAGCAGCAACGTTTGAAAGAGTGTAAACTGTAAATATATAATGTTCATCACAAAATAAATGCAGAAATGTTTCAGTGTATCTGCAATGGAACACTACATAACAATGAACAGCTACTTTGATGAACTTCAAAAATATGAGAAGTGAAAAACTGAAGGCAAGAGTACATAAAGCATGGCTTCATCGATGTTAAGTACAAACACTACTACTTAGGAATACATATGAGATAAAATTTGAAATGATTAGAATTCAAGAGAGTGGTTATGTAAGCAAGGAAGCAAAATAGAACTGGAAAAGGGTCTATAGAAGTTTCTAAGATACTGGTTATTTACCAGTTCTTAAACTGAATAGGAGACAGTCCTCCACAGATCTCTCACGTTTCCCACGTTGTGGTCAGAGTCACTGTCTCCATATTATCTTATCAAGGATGTGTATATAGTGAACAGCTTTGAAAGACAGAGACAGTGTTTCATATAAAGCAAAGGAGAGACAAGCTCACAGCCCATTATGAAAGATTCAGGTTCTCCAAGCTCAGAGTTCCTCTGTTGTAAGGCTGTCCACTGTTTATGGAGTCTCCTCATCCACCATTGTTGGGACTAATGCTAATGCTATATTCTGGCTACTGTGAGTGCTATAATAAACTGTCTCAGAACAAACAGTCCCATGTCTTCCATCAGCCTCTATGAAACTGCGTTAAGCTAACACCATAGCTTGCAAATAAGGTGAGATCTCCGACCCTGCACAGTTCTTGACAAGTGGTAGATTCAAGAATGTATAGCCACACTTTTCTTTAACTAGTACTAATCTATGACAAATCAGTTCATCTGAATACTTGTGATTTATTCCATGACAAAACATGAAAGGAAAAATAAGACAAAAGAGTTACAGCAACTAGAATCCTACTGAGTCCCAAAGAAAACAAAATCTCCTCACCACAACTATGCAAAATATCTAAGGTGTAATTTCTTCTGCAAAGGGAAACTTGAGCCTGACAAAGTATTTAGGAAATCAGGAAATATCCTGAAAATATTACTAGTCAAAGAATACTTATTGAGCATTTTCTGTAAGTAAGATGCTATTCTGTACCCAGTGTCACACAAAAATTTATCAAAGATGAACCTAAACAAGAAATGTAAGAGTTAATAAAATCAGGGCCTCCCTGGCAGCCTAGAGGTTAAGTCTCAGTGCGATCACCCTACAGCCAGAGTTCCATCCTTGGCCAGGGAGTTAACTCACATGGTGCAGCAGGCCTCCTCTGTCTCACCTGCTACTCCCCTCAGGAACATATTTCAGTAGCTCTGGCTGTTCTGTTCCCCATTTTGTCTCTGGTGAACCCTCTCACTCCCCTCCCCCAAACCTCTGGCCTACAACACAGTTCTTGGATATATAAAGAAGTTTTTTAAAAATGCTATCTTTCTAAAATAAATAAAAATTAAAATCATATAGATAATCAGGACCAAATGCAAAATTACAAAAGTTTAGAGAAGATACTCTATATCTTGACAAACTCTACCCTTAGCAATTTAGCCTAGTGATATGCTCACCTACTACTTCAACAGCTCCTAACTCACCAGAAATCAACAAAGGGACATTTTCAACTCAGGAGTTCCAGATTCAGTGAAGAAAAAGCTGTAACTGGAGTAAACAGGAAAAAATTCTGTAAGTGGTGGAAACCTATTTAATGATTGGGAAGATATCAAATTGGAAAAGAGAACACACACTACAAAAAGGAGAAACCAAGGCTGGGTGAAGAGTCTACATAAATCATTAAAGCAGAAAGCATCCAGTGGTAAGCAGCAATGGGTTTGGAGGTTGGAGGTCAGGGGTGGGGGTTTAGGGGGAAGGGACAACTTCCCTGGTCGTTGTCAGAAGATCTATCAAAATTCGTGGGCTCCAAGATAAGTCCCGCTAATTTACAGAGCAAGACAAGCGAAACCTGCTTCTCCAAGTGCTATGACTCAGTCTGAGGCAGACTAGACCGACTGCTACAACTCAGAGTAACGGGCATATGATGTAGGGGCCCAGCGTTCTGTCTCTCAACTTTGAAAGGTCTGAGCCCCAAAATCAGGGCGAGACTCAATGCCCAGGTGTTTTGTGATAACTGCTGGGAGGAACACCGATAAATAGGGCAGCGCCAAACCCGTTTCAGGCATCCGATAAAGAGAAACTGCCGCTGTGTTATTATTGTTGCTTAAAACATTATAACTATTGTTACTATTCAAACTAGTACTGTGCTTATTTAAATGTAGTTGAGTCGGAAAGTAGACTTTGACGGTGGGGTGAGTTTCTTCACCCGGTGAGAATGTAGGAAAGAAAGAAGACGAGAGTGGAGCCAGCGCCCGGCCCATCCTGGCCCCGCGCACCTCGCACCTCCCGCTCAGGCTCCGAGTCCTCATCTGCCTCGCGCTCCCGCTTCACCCGCACGGAGGGGAGGGCTGGCGCCGGGGCCTCGCGCGCGCTTGCCGGTTCGACCTCCCGCTTCACGCGCACCGGACTGCTCCGAGAGCTCGGCGCCTCTGTCTCCCGTTCCCGATCTCGCTCCCGCTTGACGCGACCCGAGCTGCCCCGCGACTCGGACTCGCGCTTCCCGCGGGTAGAACCACGAGACTCCCGCTTGGACCGGCCAGACATCGCCACTACCGGCCGAGTAGCCCTGCGCAGGCGCGGGCCACGCTCAAGCGCGCGGCCCGCAGCCAATCAGGAACCGGGCTATTGAGGCCAAGGCTCTCTACCGGTCGCCGATGGGGACAAACTATGTGCAGGAAACTTTTGCGAGCTACTGCCCCCTCTCTCGGTTTCTTTACTATTGCGTGCGCACTGAGAACGGTTTGCGACCTTGCTGCTGCCTTGGCCACAATTTTTAGTTTTAAAGAGGCAGGATCCTTTTGCTGGCCAATGAGTTTCTACATAAAAGAATCTATCGGGGTACTTTTTGTCCCCTAAACCAAATTTGGAGATCGTTTGCACGTTCTCCGTACCTCGGAAACTGACGCCACTGCACAGAACTAGGCGAAATCCCCATTCATCCCCTTCATGCAGCAACCTGGAGGCGCAATCACACATTTAGAGGATGTTCTTGGTAACACGGAAAAATGCAAACGTTGGGCAAAGGGACTTACCCGGAAGCTAATAAAGCACAAGACTCTGGACCTGTGCTTTTCACGACCATTCTACAACCCTGAACCCGTTGTGTTGGCTTTATAGTTCTACTGAAGTGTTGTATAATTATCAAACAATAAACTGCTGTTTTAAAGTGTGTGGTTTACTAAATTCGTATGAATTGATGGATACATCCTGAAAACATCACCACGGTCCAGATAATGAACCTATCTACCAGTCCTGAAAGTATCATCCTACCTGTACCATTGATAGATTTTCTGTCACTTCAGATTAGTTCTATTTTCTAGTTTTATATAAAGGGAAATGCACAGAGTGCCCTCTTTTTTTTTGGGGGGGGGGGGTAGAGGGCAGCCTCTTTCACTCGAAGTATTTGAGTATTGTCCTTGTCGTCGTCCATTGTATCGACAGTTCGTTCTTTTTCATTGCTCATTGATATTCCATTGTGTTTTGGACCACAGTTTGTCCCTATTCTAATCGCTGATAACTAATTTTGCTTTTTTAAGAAGAGAACCCGAAAATGGAACGAGCCCAGACCTGTCAAATGCTGGGTCCTTCCCCGAATACAGTTAGGACGGTGCGCGTCTGGACAGAGCTCCAGCTCTGTTCGCTTGGATTGCGGGACCCCTGTCGCCCGCAGTGGAATGCACCCGGGACTGTCTATGTGTGCCTTACCCGCTTCTTCACAACTTATTCTGAGTAAGCGCTTTCAGTGTCCTCACTCACAAATGAGACAACTGAGGAACCGCGACGATGAATATTTGCTTCGTGCTTTTCTGAAAGTTTTGCTGTCTTAGCAGTAATCGTTAACCAGTGTTTTCTGCAGATAAGGGCATTGGGACGCGCGCGCGCCCGCGTAAAGTTAAAACCGTGCAGCCCCGCCACCTCTTTGCCCCGCCCCAGAATCACGCGGGTAGCGACGCTCAGCCGGGCCCGCCCTTACGGTGCCTGACGTCAGGACGCGGGGCCGGAAGTGGAACTAGGGCCAGCGCAGACCTCTCGGGCCGGGAGGGTGGCGGTTGGGACCATTGAGGCGGCGGCGGTTCTGCTTACAGGCTTCAGATGGCAGCGACACGGGATTCCGGGCCGGGGCTCTGCTGTAAGCCTGGCGGGCGGCTGGACATGAACCACGGCTTCGTGCACCATATCCGACGGAACCAGCTCGCCCGGTACCGCCCCGCCCCGCGCCGCTGCCGCCACCCTGGGTCTGGTCTAGCCTGGCGGTCCCTGACTCCCGCTCGGCTCCCCGCAGGGACGACTACGACAAGAAGGTGAAACAAGCGGCAAAGGAGAAAGTGAGGAGGCGGCACACACCCGCGCCGACGCGGCCCCGCAAGCCCGACCTGCAGGTGTACCTACCGCGACACCGAGGTGAGGCCTCCCGCCCCGCCAGCCTCCACAAGCCTGCGCGCTCCTCCAGCCTTGAGCCTTCTGCCTCAGCGTACTCCCTCTATGTGGAAAGAACCACTTTGTACCCCCCAAGACTCAATTCATCTCATCCCTTTTTGGAACCTCCATTTCAGCGTTTCCCATACTCCGCTCAGTGATTCTCCCGCACGACAGGGAAGGCTCATGGCCTCCAGTTAAGCATCGCTATTACAGGACATCCCTGAGGGCTGGAAAGAAGTTGTTTGTTGGTGTGCTCCATCATACTATTTTTTCCGTATTCTCACATTCAGAGATAAAGCCTGGTACAACTATAGGCACCCAGGACATAGTTGTGGAATGAAGCCCAAACCCATTAAATGACCTTTTTTCCCCAGCTTTCCTACGACCTAGAGATCACAGTAGTTAATATATGATACTAAAATAGGTTGAGGGTTATTCAAGTGCTTTTAGTGTTTATGCACATTAATTCGTTTATTTTTCATAAGACCCCATAAGAGAGGAACTCTTATCTTTTCTGTTGCACAGTCAAGAAACAGGCTCAGAGAGTTTAATCAACTTGCCCAAGATCATAAAGCTAGTCACACATCCTGAATTAGAACACAGGCAGAGCTCTGTACATCTCTCCACAACCTTTCAACACTATTCACTAGAAAATGTACAAGTGTACTTACTACGTGCTGGGATTGTGCTAGTCTTCGAACAGGGGCACAAAGGTAAATAGCACATTTAATACTTAAACACACACAGGAACAGTAAGACTGGGCTTTCTTTACAGTGTATTTTCCTGTGTTATCTCTGTGGGCAGTATCTCCAGCAGCCTTCTCCTCTTCCCTCTCACTCTGGTTCATCTTTCCAGATGGCTCTACCCACCCAAGCAACCCAGACTGTGAGGAGTCCGGTGAAAGCAGCTGTAGTGGCGGCTCCGAGCCAGAGCCTTCTGGCCATCAGCTCTTCTGCTTAGAATATGAGACAGACAGCGGAGAGGTCACATCAGTTATCGTATATCAGGTATGCCTCACAGAAATAGCTGCAGCCTGAAGATCCTGGGCCATGGTAGAAATTTCTGAGCCACTGTTTTCCTCAGAGCCAGTGGGAAATGACTGCTCCACATGGGAGCATGGACTATTGGGTGACATTTTAATTTTTTTTTTAAGATTGATTTGTTTTTGCATATAGGAACTGGGGTACAAGCCAGAGATGGGGGCGGGGTGAGAGGAGTTGCCAGAAACAGAGTGGGTAGTAGAGCAGGCAGATCCACTGAAATACTGCTGAGATGAGCAGCGGGTGAGACAGGAGAGGTCTGCCATGCCATGTGGGTCCCCTCCCTGGCTGGGGATTGGACTAGTGCTGCAGTGGTGGCAGACAGCCTCACAGTGCTGCACCTTAACCCCTTGTGCAACAAGGGGGGGCCCCTAGGCAACATTTTTGAGCATAACTCACACCCGTCACAGTGATTCTTAGTGGACAACAGGGAAGGCATGTGGACCCCAGTTGAAAATCACTGTTACAGGGGACACCTGGGAAATGATAGAAACTGGCAAGAAGCTAGGAGTCAAATAGAATTCTGTGAGAATATTGTTTAGGGCCATGGCAGGTCACCTTTCCAGAAAAGGCTAGTCCCTGAGCTTCCTGACTCTTCCTCCACATAGGATGATGATCCAGGAAGGGTGAGTGAGGAGGTATCTGCACACACACCTCTGGATCCATCCATGCGAGAAGCCCTCAAGTTGCGCATCCAAGAGGAGATTGCAAAACGCCAGCACAGACACTGATCAGACTGAAGGCATTCTCTCCAGGCTGAATTCACCCAGGGAGTTGCCCAGGGAGCTCAACTTCTAGTTTGGGGGTACCAGAACCAGTCTGGATTGATCTTGAGATCCTCCCCCCAATCTGCCACACCATAGAAAAGAGGTGTGCAAGGACAATGCTTGGCCACCTCCTGTGTACCTTGTCTTGTATGTTGGCCCATTTGACCAGCCTGATAATCTGGAATTTTTTGAGAATTTTGTTTGGCACCTTGGAGTTCTGGAAGCAAAGACTCTAGGGTAAGCCAAGATATACAAAGCCTTGTGCCAATATGTTGTTTTTTCACTGAGGTCATACACCATAGGACACCTGGCCACTGCTGTTTCACCCAGCTCATAACATGTTTTTATACTTCCTTTCTTGCTTCTCCTCACTTCCATCCTTGTTTTCCTAGATCTTTTTCACAGCTGATTCTTTGTACTTTCCTTCCCCTCATCTTTTTGTTTCAGAATTCATCCATTCTATACTACTCCCTTACCTCTCAATATGACTATGCACCTCCAGCTCAGAACTTTGGAGGTTGAAGGTTTTGGCAGTATACCTTTCTCACAAATTCTCCCAGTAATTCTGATACCAATAAAGTGGGGGATCTTCATTTTTGAGGCCTACTTCCAAGCATGTATCTCCCTCCCCTTCCATCGCTTTTGCATGTTTCTCTCATGCTTTGCACTAAGGAGACCCAGGAAGATGATGAAACTAAATTAAGAATTTCTTGCAGCTAACCCTGCCATTGTTAGGGCTACAGAATTCTAGCTTTTGATTTTATCCGTAATTGTGAAGAGACTAGCCTCTGCTCAAGCTAAAGGGAATTATCAAAACAAGATTGAATCTAATGCTCCAAATGTGATTTATTTCAAATGTACATACAAAAGGAAAATCAACATTAGCAATAACTGCCTATTTAGAGCCCTACTTGCAAAAAAAAAAAAATTTAACAACACCCTAGAGGAAGTGATGAAATTAGGCTCTCTCATCTGCCCCTCCTGTGCCCCATGCTTTCTCCTTTCCTACATCCCAAGAGTATATAAAACAGATCCTTCAACTAAAGATCTCCAGGAAGATCTTTGCTTATTCCTAAGTGAATGTCCTAATGCAGGATTAGGCTAAGGTCTGAAAAGTCCACGTGACTTCCTGAAAGTTCAAACCGCTTCATTTTTCCAGCAAATGGGCCTAACCACAGGATTTAAGTGATCCTGTGAGCACTGAAACTTTTTGAAACCAAAGTCCTCTGCCCCAGCAGATTCTCCATATCAAGGTCTCAAGATTAGTCTAATTGAACCATCTCAGTAGCTTTATTGTGTCCTACACCCCTGAAAGTCTACCATCTTAGAAATGGAGCAAGTAAGCTACTCAAACTTAATCGTGAAAGTGCAGCAAGCCATAGCTTGCAGTGCCGAAAGAATGCCAGGAAGGTGAGTGAGGTGGGTAAGGGCCTGATTGGGAAAGCAGCCTGGGACCAGAGTGCTCCTGTCCCACAGAACTGGCCTGGGGCTAAATGTCTTAACTTGCAGTCCTCTGCTCAGTTTCTACTTTCAAAACGGAAAATCTGCCCTCCATGTTTTCAGCTGGGCTAAAAGTGCCTTTTAACTACCCTGCCCAGCCTCCTGGGTCAAGGAGGCAGTGCCATATGCCATCCCGAATCAGAGGACCAGTTGTTTTAGTCTTCCAGCTCATCAGCTGATCTTCTAACTTGAACATAGGATTTTACTGGAACTTTTAGGTTTGCTAATCTGGAAATATTTTTTGGATCTGACTTCTCAAAGCTGGTTGGCCTATTTCCTGGATATATTACAGAATTTAGAAAGGCCCAGGAGAGGAAATCAGGGTATAGCACCTGAAATCTCAGCCTCATTCCTGTTTTGTGAGAGGGAATACCTGTGTACTTATTTTGTCCTCATATGTGTTTGTTATATAATCCTCACACTCAGGTAAGAGACTGATGGGAACTCCTTGCTTGTAAACTTCTCCTTGAGGCACTTTGCTTAGTAAATGCATGTAAGATATCTTTTACCCAAGAAAGCATTCTAATTTTTAGCTAATTTATGCAATATGATTATGTAAAGTACTAAGTCTGGTCCTTAGATGAAAGGTCCTTTAGTGCAGGCCTGTTAGTGGTAAGACCAGGTGTGCCTCAAATGCTTCCCTGGTGATGGCGTTCAGCCATTTGATAGTCAGAACTCAGGCTCATTGCTTATTGCTATCCCTCATCTGGAGTCCAAGGTGGTGCTATCAGTGTATTCACCAGACTTGACTCCAGACACCTTTCAGTTGTTTTCAAATATTGGTGCTTTGCCATCAAGGAGCGTGTTCCAGAGTATTTCCCACAGGCTCTAGAAATGTCCCAAAGATGACTTGTCCCATACTGTCTGGTGCAGTGGCAACGGTGTTGGACTGGCTGGAGCTTTACAGCAAGCTGCTTCAGAATCAACACTTACGTGACTGGACATGATCATGGCTATCTAAAAATGTCTGGTACCCTGATAGGCATATCTGATGCCCACCTAATACAAAGTGTTCTTCACTTACTGAGGGTAAGGCTTGGGATTTAAAGTTTTGTGTTTCCAGCTCCATGATGGGTGATGTTAAACATGAAGGAAGCTGAGGTTTGCAGGGGCTTTGGGCTATGCAAGAGTAAACACTAAAGCTTGAGTTGCAGCCAGTTGGCACACTTGGAAGTCTTTGAAGAATGTAATTCAAGAAAAGAAGAATGTAAAACTTATTGTACTGAATGAGAGTCGGAGCCTGTGAAGTCTGGCCGACCAACAACAGGGGCAATACCAAATGCTTCTGCTTGTGAACAAGCCTCTGAAAGGGACATTCCATCGCCATGTCCACTCTGAGGGCACTGTCAGCTACAGATTAATCCATAGGACTGAAAGAAATTTCAAATTGGATACACAGGATCCAATCTGCTCTGCATTTGGTGCAGGATCTGTGGAAGCTAGACTAGTGGATCCCTAACAGGTTCACAAATGTAAATAAAGCCATTGCATAGAGAAAGGCAGGAATAAGGACAGATTACTTTGCTACCTCTGAGCTGCTTTTTGGGAGTTTCACCATGGAATGTTCACAATTATTTGAAACATTTTAAGCTCTCTTGGTGAATTCCTGCCCTGACCCTGAAGAATCAGATGACCAAGAAGCCTTAGACACCAATCCGATTTCTCCACTAGTTAAAGTGATATTAGAAGTGAAAACTTTCAAAACGAAGGGCTCCACTGCCTTCTCAGAGTCACCAGAATGAGACTGGTTGTACTGTTTATATTGTGATATTAAGTGTATAAAAAGCCATACATTTTTCTGTTTTCTCATTTCCAATGTTTCTGCTGTGTGGATGAATAAAGTGAAGTGTGCAAGTTATTTGAAAATCTTGTGAGGAAGGTACTTTTCAAATACAGTGTTCTTTTTAACCAATAAACTGAAACTATTTTTACAGCACTGTGTTTGCCAAAGGTTGTGAAATCACTTGTGTACATACGGGAAGTAAAGATTAAATGCCTGGCCTAAAGTTATTCAGCACCACAGAATCAGCACTTGAAATCTCATCTGTTGCTGCCTATTTTAAGAACTGTCCTGGTTGGAGAATAACTACACTTAGGCAGCATTAGACTTGGACAGGACTTTTAAAGACATCTGGTTCTTCTTATCTGATATGTAACTCTTCTCTGCCCACCACCCATGAAGAGCTCTTCTGTCATAAGGAGCTCAGTCTCCAGGTAATTCTATTTAGGGATTATTCAGATTGTCATGTTAAATCCAAATCTGCCTCCTTTTACCACCTGGAATGCCAGTCTTACCTTACTCTCCCAGTCCCCTTCCCCAACTTTATGTTAAAAGAGCCAGTTTAGAATTTAAGTAGTTGCCTCAGACTTCACCATGACATTGGTTGGACAAGAACTCAAACCCTACTCAACAGAATGTAGTTCTAAACCTTATGTCTCCTAAGTGCACCAACAGATGCTGCACTGCCTTTTAAAGTGCCAGGCACAGTTCTGTGGGAATATTCCCACCCTTTTAATCAGGAAAAGAATGTATAGTAATACTCTGGGCCTTAAATTTTGACTGAATTGGGATAATTCCCACACTATCCTGTTTTCCGTTTCCCAATCTGTGGCCTTATCTCAACCCACACCTGGCTGTGTGTGTGTGCGTGTACGTGCACGCAGGTGTGTTTGTGCTTGGAATGGCTATCCATGGGTCTCTGCAGCATTGTTTCAAGTGTACTGCAGTCAGGAGATGGACACTGACTTCTGGACAGTACTATGTGTACTTGCACCCTTGAAAATAAAAAGTATCTTATGGATAGCATAAGCCAAGTCCTGGCGCTTGAATTTCTTAAAAGCAACAGTCTAGGTTTATGCTCGCTTCCCGCGGGACCGCCTCGCCCTTCAACTGGGGCAGGCACAGGGCACACCTCATTGAAGGCGATTCCCCTAAGCAACACCTTCGAAGGATCTCGGCCGCAAAAAGTGCCCAGCGGCGGGAGGAGGCTCCCCCAGCCTAGTGCACCGTGACAGTCACAGGTGGCGTTGAAAGTCTGTGCACCCCCCACAGCTTCCCGCCTCCCGAAGCTTCCACCGCAGGAGCAGGGCCGCCCCGGCCATCCTTTCGGTATCTCTAGAGTCAGAGCCGCTGCTCGGGAACCTGGCCACAACCCTCAGCGCTCAGGTCCCCGCGAAGTTAGGGAGCCGCCCACATTTCCACCGAGATGCGGGCGCAGGGGCTCGGGAGTTGTAGTCTCTGGCAGGGCGCGAGCGCCGGGCCCCGAGCCGCATGGACTTCATGTCCCGGCGGGCGGCGCGGCGCGGCCTGGGGCCAGGGGCGGGGCCGCTCGGCCCTTTAAACCTTTCTGGGCTGTTCCGAGGGCCGCAGCCAGAGACGGCGCCACGAGGGGTGTGAGCGGGGCGAGGCGGCGGCGGGACCACTCGGGGAGGTGCGTACTGGGCCCCTTCCCCGGAACCTCCAGAGATCACTTTGGGGACTGGAGGGGGAGTTCGGGTCCTGGGAGGCTCGCGGGCCGTGGGCTCGGAGCCTAAATCGGGGTCCCCGCGCGCACTGGGGTAGAGAACGAGCTTCCCGCGTGAACCCTCCACTTTGCCTGGGCGCGGGTGGTCAGGTGGTTGCTTGCTGCTCCACCGGGGGTCCGGACCCGCTCGCTAGCTTTCCTCGGCATGACTGTCCAAACTCTAGCCCCTCTCCCAGCCCTTGTCCCATAGGCGAGGGTGGTGGTTCCCTCTCCAGATTTATGACCCTGATCACTCCGGTGGTATTCTGGTGGAACGCGGAAACCCCCGGTGGATGCCAGAGGGGGTGTCTACGTTCCGGCGTGGACTCGGTACAAAGTTTGGGTGCTCAGAACCCCAGCGGGAGCTCAAAATCTAGTATCGACTACCAGCCCCCCCCCTCCCGCCCCCGCTTTGGTCAGTCACTGGACCCTGTACTTTGATCTCTCTCTCTCCACCAGGCCAGGGCAGCTGATGGTTTTGGAGAAATTTCCTAAGGTAGCTGGACCCGCCCCCTCTTCCCCACCCATCTCTTGTCCTCTACCCCACACCACCACCATCCTGGCTTCCCTCCCTCATGACCGCCTGGATCCTTCTTCCTATCAGCCTGTCAGCATTCTCTATCACTGGCCTATGGACTGTGTAAGTAGAGGGGGGAGGGTTAAAGACAACTAGGGTACAAAATGGGCGCAGGCTCAGAGTGGACCGGCCCATCCAGGACGCGACAGGAGCTTGATGGCACACACACAGTACCTTGTCCTGTTGCAGGATCCAGGGTGGAACCCAGGGTCACTCAGTCTGTCTCCAAAGCCTGGCCCGGTGCCTGGGCACACAGCCGCATGGGACAAGCTGGCACCAACCGCTCATCAGCAGGGTAGCCCCAGGGCACATACTTTTTCTAGTCAGGGTAACTTCCAAAGATCCTCTAGCTGAGGGCCGTGCTGTTCTGGTGTTCAGGCCTCAAAGCCAACCCACATGAGTCCCCAGCAAGAACACTGATGTTGAATGGGCTCAGAATCAAGAAAGAAGAATCAGAGGAGGGAGGCTGGGACTGGAGGGTTCTACGGGCAGAGTGACAGCTGTGTTCCCATAGGTATGCCATGGCCGTGATGAACCGCCACGTGTGCCCCGTGGAGAACTGGTATGGTGCACTCTGCAGACAGCCTCACTCTAAACTCCCTTCATCTCTGTTCCCTCTTGGGCCAGGGCTGCCGCAAGCCAGATGGAGACTCTGGGCCTCACTGCTCTTCTCTGACATTGGCAGCGCCTGCCCCTCCCTAGGCATGGCTTTGTGCCCATCTACCTGCTTCCACCATCCCTTCACCCCTTGGGCTTCTGCCTCAGGCAGGCCCTGGGAAGTGGGAAGTTTGGGAGCTATAACCTGATGCTGTAGGCCAACGGCTTGGGGGAACCCCCTTTCCCCCAGTCTACTCTATATCCTGCCTGCCAGGTCCTACAACGAGTCCTGCTCTCCTGACCCCACTGAGCAAGGGGGCCCCAAGACATGCTGCACTCTGGATGATGTACCCCTCATCAGGTGAGGTGCAGAAACTGGGTACACTGGGGGGATCCAAGGCCCTGCTAGATTCCAAGCCCAGCCCCTCAGTAAAGTCCTGTCCTTGGGCTCCAGGAATAATAATTATGTTGAGGGCACGTGATAACAATACTGCTTGACAATTACTGTCTGCACGGCACTGTGCTGGACACTTTACGTGCTTATCATTTAATCTTCCCAGAGACGAGGCAGCTATTATTTTCACCATTTTATAGGCAAGGAATCTGAAACCCAAGAGTTATGTCATCCATCCAGGTCATCCAGGTAGTAATTGGAGGCACTGTATTTAAGCTCCAGCCCTTTGATTGCGCAGCCTGAATTCTGGTTCAGGGAAGGGCAAACCATGAAGTTCAAGGAGTCTCAGGGTCTCCCAAGCAGACCTGAGCACTCCCTTACAACTCAACATGTGAGCTCTGCTTTGGAGGATGGGGTGACCCACCCGAGAGTCAATTATTTGTGAGGAACACTGGACCTTCTCATAAATCAAGGCTTGCCTGCCAGAACAGGGAGATAAAGCAAAAGAGAGCAGGTTGGCCAGAATGGGGACCTTCTGGGGCTTCTGCCTCTCTCACTCTGCCCTTGTTCCTCCTCCTCTCAGCAAGTGCGGCACATATCCCCCAGAGAGCTGCCTCTTCAGCCTCATTGGCAACGTGGGTGCCTTCATGGGTGAGTTGTGTTCTCAGCCCCCCTTGTCATCTCATCACCCCACTGCCTCCCAGAAAGGCCCAGGAAGCACTTGCTCAGCATAACTTATCCCACCAAGGGCTAAGGTGGGATTTTTTTCCTCAAAGGCCAATTGCTGACTCCCACACAGCCACCCTGCTGGCCATGGTCTGAAGAAACCATTTAGTACCCGTCTGTTCCCCCTCTGGCCCTCAGAGCATCTGGGGGGACTGGCAGGCGTGCTGTGCCACAGCGGGCAGAAGGAAGACACTTGACCCATACCCTCTTTCCCCAGTGGCTCTTATCTGCCTCCTACGCTACGGTCAGCTCCTGGAGCAGAGTCGTCACTCTTGGCTTAACACCACAATACTCATCACAGGCTGTACCAATACCGCAGGCCTTGTGGTGGTCAGCAACTTCCAGGTGCACTGCCTACCCATCCTTCTGGGGGGGAGGAGGGAGGTTAGAAGAAAGGTGGCAAATATAAGCACTTTTTCCAATATAAGTACCTTTTCCTTTCTACAGTCACTAAAATGCCCTTTAGGCAAAAACTGGTTTGGTCACTTAGAAAGCTCCAATGATCTCTTTTTTCTAAAGAGATCATGTTTGTGTCTTCAGGCTTCTTAAAAGAAAGTAAACAAAATCCAGACTGGCCAATAGTTAAAGCAGCTGAATCTGTCCTTACTTGGTAGAGTATCTTCATTCTGGACAGTTGAGAGGGTGAATTCTTGGTCATTCGGTACTTCTTTAAAATTCCTGTGTGCCCACTGTCTCCTAATAGTGCCTCACTGTCTACAGGGGTCCTCAAGTCTTCTAAGGGTTGACCTGAGCCGCAGGGATAGCCCCTCAAGGCTGGGGATAGGAGGAGACTGGGAGGGAAAGAGAAGGAAAGGGAGGAAACGGGACAGAGGTGGTGGGAAGGCGGTGAGGGGGTGGAGCTGCTTCATAGATCAGCCCCTCTCTCTGGGCCCAGGTGGATCATGCCAAGTCTCTGCACTACATTGGAACTGGCGTGGCCTTCTCTGCTGGGCTGCTCTTTGTCTTCCTGCACTGTGCCCTCTCCTACCACGGGGCCACCACTCCCCAGGACCTGGCTGTGGCCTACCTGCGGATTGTGCTGGCAGTCATCGCCTTTGTCACGTTGGTCCTCAGTATCCTTCTGGGACAGAGCAGCCAGGAACTCATCCTCCAGCCCAGCCCTTCTCCCATCCAAGGGGGGGCGGTGGGAGGGGTGTGGGGGGAGGGCACACACACCTTCCTGACAACACTGCCCAGCACCCTTCAGGGTGATGAGCTCTGGTCCTCTGCTCCAGCCTAGCTAGCTATCTGGGAAGGCAGAGGGGCTTGCAGGCTCCCACACGTCCTACTGAATATTTCCTTAGCCTCTTCCAGGTGGTGTCTTCTTTATCCACGAGAGTTCTCAGCTGCAGCACGGGGCAGCCCTGTGCGAGTGGGTGTTTGTCATTGACATCCTCGTTTTCTACGGCACCTTCAGCTATGAGTTTGGGGCAGTCACCTCAGAGACACTGGTGGCAGCACTGCAGCCTGCCCCTGGCCGGGCCTGCAAGTCCTCTGGAAGCAGCAGCACCTCCACTCACCTCAACTGTGCCCCTGAGAGCATCGCCATGATCTGAGGTCTGCGGTGGGTGGCCTGCCCTGCCTCTAAAGCCCGCCCCGCCCCCCATATCTTCTTTGCATTTATTTTGTACCAAAAACAACTTTGAGAAAGCATTCAGTTGGGATACAGACTTCCTCACTCCCGTAGGAGTGGTCATCCACACCCACCTGTGCCATAGAGGAGCAAGCCCTGGCATCTGCCTGTGCACAACTTGCTCCCCCACACCACAGTGTTATTTTTATGTTTAAAGGTCACCTATCCTCATTTACCCAGCCCACCCTTCAGGTGCCTTCTACTCCCCAGTGCCAACGTCAGACCACTGGGGGTTTCCTGCTGCAGTCACTGGGGGCTGGGAATAGCAAGAGATAGAGGAGGGGGTAGGGGTGGGGCTGAGTACTCCCTAGTCTTCACGAAGCCTACTTTGGGCTCACTGTGCTGCACTAGGAGTTCATTTCTTCACTCTACCCCTTAGTTTCTTTAGAGCAAAAATCACAGCAGAACCACATGGGTATTTTAGTACTTTTTTTTTTTATATATCTATTAAAAGAATTCTAATTTGCATGTTTGTATTCTATTCTGGAGAGTCAGAGAGGGCCTGATCCAGGATGAATTTCCCTAGGCAAAGGGTGGGGGGAAGCTTGTGCCCCCAGGGAGAGTCCTGAATGTGTACTGTTCTTTGAACAGAAGATGCTGGGTGCTATCCAAATAACCCCAAGGGCTTGTGAAGCCCTTTCTGGCCCTTTGACAGTCTAAAGAACTGACCAGGCCTGATCATTTCCCATTTCCTTTCCTGGTCAGAGTCTGGTTTGAACTTTGAGTCTAGAGGGGACAGTTAAGGGGGGTACACAAAGCAACTTTAAAATGTTAGAAGCAATTTTGGCAGTGGCGCTATAGAGAGTCCCTGGGATTCCAAGGTTGACTTAGAATTTGCAGGACAAGGGGGACTCAGCCTAGTTTTTCTTTAGCATCTTTGAGTAGCTACTAGATACCAAACCCTGACACATTTTGCTTTCCAACCACTAACACATAGGCCCAAACCTGGCTGGTTCAGTGGCCAGGTTCTTGACCTGGGCTCCACCACCCTAAGTCCAGACAAGCCAGCACGCTTGGCAGGGAGGGATAAACCAGTCGGCCTTCTGAGGCTCAGGACCACCTTCTCCATAGCAATAGGAACACAGCGAAGGATGCCGAGCCCCTGCCCAGGTCTGTGATCAATGCAGCTTCAGGGTGGGTAAAGAAACCTTTAATGAGGATTTAAGGTGCAAGAGGAAGATATTGTAGGACAGGCACACAACCCCAGCAGCCTCATGTGTACATGGCTCCATGGAGGTTCTCGAGTCGATGCTTCTGCTGTAGCTTTCGAGCCTAAAGGAAAGAGGGCAAGTGCCATTCCTCAAGGCCTGTGGCTGGGACAGCTATCTTGGAGCCAGCTCTTACTGTTTTCAAGCCCTTAGCATCTGTATTGCCAAGACTCTTGCCCCTCACCAAAGTCGCTTGGAAGGCAGCCAGAACCCTCACCCAAGAGATACCCAGGCCTGCTGAGGTGGGGAAGGAGAACACCGAGGACAGGGACTAAGAAAGCCCCATTATGACCCCCGCCACTTACCACCAGCTCCTACCTTATCTCGTCTGTGCTCCTCATAAGTATCATCATCAGTGGGCAGTTCATGGCGGCACAGGGGGCAGGAATTTGTCTGGAAAAGCAGGGTAGTGTCTAGTCTGGGTCCGGTCTTCTATCTAAGTAAGCTACTATCCCTTCCCTGTTCCCAATTTTCATTTCTCTTCTCCCTTCTCCATAAACAGAGACTTGAGAACAGGCCAGGGGCAGGGTGAGGGCTGGGAGAAAGGAAGCAGTACCTTGCTTAGCCAGGGTAGAATGCAGTTGGAATGGAAGAGGTGATGGCAAGGCATCTCAATGGCAGTCTCCTCCTCCTCAAATTCCAAAAGACACACGGGGCACTTGAGCTCTTTAGGAGGGAGTGCTGATCAGGAGCGCTATTACAGACCCTACCTCCCAGCTCCCACTCCTGGAGGCAACTATTGCCCCAACCTGGAAAACTGAAGGCCAGACCACAGTCTGACTTTGGGAGGGTGTGGGTCTGGCAGACTCGCACCAAACAGGGGACTTGGTGTTCATACCAGCCTGAGAGCCTCTGATGACTGTCCTGGGGAGGTTCTCAACCACAGTCTTGGCAGCAGGAGGAGGCAGGTGGTGATCCCAATCTACTACCAACCCCAAGTCTTCAAAGTCCATCCTATTGAAAAGTGACCTGGGAAGAAGGACACAAGTTCAGCACCAGAGAAAACCCTAGCTTTTTGCCCCTGCAATCCACTAAACCTTAAGAGAGAAATAGCTTGCCTGGCTAGGCTAGTAACAGCTACCCATTAATAATGCTCATTAAGCCCCCCAAAAAAAATAAAAATAAAAATAAAAATAATGCTCATTAGTTGAAAAAGCAAAGTGGGAAGTGATTTACAGCTGCTCACAAACATAGCCTGCACGCAGGCTGCTTATTCCCATTTTACAAATGAGCCACAGGATCAGAGAAGTTACTCAGGCTAGCAGGTGTGACCTGCTAAGGCTAGATTCCAAGTGACAGTGTGGACTTCCGTGGACCTAAAGAGTCTTCTACTTACTCACCCATTCGGCCTCTGCCCCGCCCCTACGGCTCGCCTTCCACCCCTAAAGCCCACTGCTCTCCCGCCCCGAGAATCCTTTTTCTCTAGTTCGTCTCCCCAAAATCCCCTTGCCCGAACCCAAACATGGACCATCCAAATTATCGACCTCCCCGCCAGTTTTGCCGCCGATCTTACTACTCACCCGTCCTCCCCAGAATCCGCTGTCCCAGATAACCCGCCTTCTCCAGTTAGTCCCAGGTCAAGAACCCCGCCGCCCAGGCCCCACCTCCCAGGCCCGCGCACCCACCGTGCGAGCTCCAGCAGCATGTTGGTTCGGGTCTCCTGTTCGGGGTTCAACGGCTCACAGTCGTGCTCATCGAAATAGGACGCCATGGCTGCCCGGCAGTCTGACACAGCCCTCGGACCTTGACTGGGTCCTCCCGGCGTCAGCCAATTAACTGGCTACCTGACCGAGGATGACCAAGCAGCGCGGCCGAGGGGCGGGCGCACTGAGGCGTTTGGCTCCGAAAGCGGAAGTATTCATCCCGCCGCCCCTCATTGGCTCGAGTGAGTCAGGTGACCACAGGCTCCTGCCAATGGCAGAGACCGAGGTGGTCTGGAAATATTTGTTTAGGAGTCAGCCTGGGGTTACCTGCGGATCCTGTTAATGCCCTGAAAAGTCTGGTATTTGGGTTGTAGGGAGCTCAACTTGTTCGGAGGCTCAGAGGGCCTCGGCAATTCAAATGCCAGAAGCATCTTAGAAGGATGCGCTGGCCCAGAGCCTGTGAGCCTAGAGGAAGAGCCTGGAATCAGGGTTCTTCCCGTTGCTCTACCCTGGCCCCTGCCGGGCAATTCTGCACCGCTGCGCCCTACTGGGTCTCGGGGTTTGCGCTTGATCACCCCCCCCCCCGGGCCTCAAAAAACAAACAAACAAAAAATCCTCCTATTCTGTGTTATAGGCACAGTAACAAAGGGTGGGGTAAGCCTTTCCAACCGAGAATGGAAAGATCCCAGTCGGTAAATCTGGAGCATTTTTACCTGCAACTGTGTGACCTTCAGCCTATTGCTCAACCTCTCCTTAGTGTCTGTACAATTAGTGGTTTGACTCAAATAAGTCGTTTCTACAACTGTCTACCCAGGGGAATTAGAACTTTAAGAGAAACAGAAAACAAAGTCATACCCTAAAGGATTCTGATCTAAGCTTGGACGTGGTATTTTTGTAAGTTCTACAGGTGAGTCTAGTGGGAGATATTAAAAGATTTGGATGACTTGGCATCTAGAATTATTGCATTATAGTCCCCACAAATGTCCCACCTTTACCTGTGTAAAACATGAGTCCTAAAAATCACTTGCCTAGAGTCACATGACCTCTAAGGGCAGGGCCAAGTGCTTCCCTAGAAAAGGAAGGCAGTAATGGACACTGGAAGAACACACTCAGTGGCTCAGAGAGGGGGGAAAGTGCCACACAATCAGTGTATTTGTTCTTGTTTCCTGTCATTAGCCCTCACTCAACCTAAGGAGGAACTGCTTCTGTTATATACTTGACCTTGAATTCCTCTTCCCACTCACACTTGAGTTTGAGGTGCTGTTAAGTAGCCCAGGAAGAGGCTGCCCTGTTTACAGTCTTGGGTGGGCCTACTTTCCTGACCTTTATTACCCAGTGAGCTTTGGTGTGGCCCAAAAGGCATTGCGTTTTGGTCCCTGTGTGGCCCTGGGTGCTGAAAGTTCTGATTTATTTTCTACATCATTTTAACTCTGGATTACAGAACCACAGAAGCATTTCTCATTTCACTGCCACCTGCCTCATCTGCAATCTGATATAATGCTTGAGGGAAAACATGGGCAGACAAATTGGGGAAGAAGAGGTGTTCAGATGGGGAAAGTCTATCTGAAGGTGAGAGCCTCCAGATATAAAAATCTTTGAAGTGTTTTTCTCTTTGTCATCTCATCGGTCCTCTGAGCACCCCGAAGACATCAGACTCCATCCTGGGAACGGACTCAGGGAAACAAACTCAGGGCCTGTTTTAGGGCTTGTTGTGTCTTTACACCTGTACTCCAGAAAGATCTGTTTGTGTTGAGTCAGATGGGATAGGGAAAGATGAGGAAGGGCCCCCCTGCCAGGATAGAGACATTCAGTTGATGGCTTTCTAAGCAACCCCCGGGGTAAAAGAGAGCAGGATGAACCAATCTGTAGATCTCTCTCTCTCTCTCTCTCTCTCTCTCTCTCTCACACACACACACACACACACACACACACACACACACACCAGCCTTTAACCAAACAGCAGGTTTTAACCAAACAGCAGCGTTTACTGAGCTCCAGGTGGGGTTGGCCTAGCATGGCCAGTGCAGTACAGTGGACTGCCCTCAAGGGCAAGTCTGTGGTGTGATGGGTCATGCAGAGGTGCATGTATCAAGGCTGCCCTGTGGCCCTCTCTGGGGTAGCTCAGATGGGAGCAAACACCAGTGTTCTGTGGAGCCCAGAGCTGGCCAGAGCAGCCATTTAGCCTCTCCTGCAGGCCCAGCTATTTCAGTCCCAAGGCGCTGACACAGCACCTTTATCCTGGGCCAGCAGGGGACTGGTGTTCTCGCTGGTCTATGGGAGGAAGACGGCCAGTAGCACAATCAGGATGATGAGCAGGCAACCGCCCATCACCAGTCCCAAGTAGATCCGGCAACGGGTGTTCTCCCTACTCTTCTTCTGGGCCAGAGTCTTGGTTGTCTTGCTGAAGGCTGAGCTCTGTGGACACCCCCAGACACAGGGTTGGAGTTAGTGGTCCTCCTGAGAGCTTCAGAGCCAGTTCCTCCCAACACTGTCCCAGCAAAGCCTAGTTTCTTCCCACACCCTCCCTGTCCGTCTACTCCCTTTCTGGAGCTACCTTGGGACCCTCCGAGTATGACTCCCGGTCTCAGACACAAGCCTTACCTGGCTCACCCCCAGTTAATAATCCCACTCCTCAATCTTTAGGAAGTCCACACCTTCAAAGAAAGTACTTCTACTTCGGGCGTCCCTGGTAGCGCAGTGGGTTAAGCAACGCACTATGAAGCAAACCACAGTCACTGCAGCATGAGTTGATCCCTGCCTCCAGCCGGGGAGGGGACCCACATGGTGTAGCAGACCTCTCCTGCCTCACCTGCTTCTCCCCTCAGCAGTGTGTTTCAGTCAGTCTGCCTGTTCCGCTCTCCACTCTCTGTCTCTGGTGAATCCTGGACTCTTACCTGTACCCCAGCTCTTGTGTACATAAATAAATAAATCTTTTAAAAAAACAGAAAGGACGTCTACTTCACAAAGTTTACCCATTGCATACCTAAACTAGGGGATGCTTCAAGAAATCCAGCAGTCCCACACTGACACTTGGGTAAGCCTCAAGCCCTAACAAGGGCCTAGGGTCCCAGAGCACAGCGTGAGAACTCTCCCTGAGGGCTCCTCTTAGCCCCTCCCAGCTTCCCCAGGCCTCACACCATGTCCAGGAGTTGGTCTGAACGCTGCTCCAGCTCTGACAATTTTCCATCGCGCTCCAGGACCTTGTCGAAGTTGTTCAGCATGATTTCCGTCACCTCTTCCGCCTGCTTCTGACACCGCTCCAACTCTTTCCCTGCCTGGGCACGAAGCCCAAGGTTAGGGCTGCACGAAGCCCCCACCTGGACCCCATGTGGTCCTGAGACCTAGAGGCCTCCTCACTCCCATCCTGCATGCGTGTGTGCGTGCAGTATAGGAGCAAGAGAAACAGCATCTTCCCTGGGCAAGTGTGACTCACCTTCAGTCTCAAGTTTCCTCCCTCTGCCCACCAAGGAAGGTCCAAGGCATTCCATCCTTCTAGCACCTCAGTTTCTAATTGGGTGCCCCAGAGTGGGACCTTTGCAGCAACCATCCTCCCACAAAGCGCACTTGTTCTGGAAATGACCTCTACCCAATGCCCATCTGTCCTGTGACTTCCCTGGTATAAGGCAGCAGCAAAGGGAACCTAGCTTGTCTAGACAGACAGGAAGAAAATCCAACCCACAGAGTCCGAAAGGTAATTCTGCACCAGCCCAAGTCATAATTTCTGCCTATCCAAGATCTCCCTTTCTCCACCCACTCCCCAACACACACACACACACACACACACACAAGTTCAGATCTCCCTCACTCCACATCCTCAGATCTTGGACTTCTGATTGGTCAGACCAGTTCTGCCTCCTGGCCTGACCAGTTTCTCACATCAGTGTTCAAAGCCAATTCTGTCTGCCTGGTACTTGAATCTCAGCCTCCCTGGCCTCAGGTCTCTGGCCTCGAGCCTTTCAGCCAGCCAGGGTTTTCGCTGGGCTCCAACTCACAGAGATGGGACCTTGGATTTTCCAGCTTGGGTAGCCTCAACTGACGAAAGAACTCAGCTCATTTCAGAGCAGTGGGAAGAGAGGTACAGTGCTCAAAATGAGGTTAGGAGTGTTGCGAACATAGGGAAGTGGGAGAAAAACATGGTGACAAGCAAGAAAGGAACTGGGCTTTGGATACATGCAACTAAGAGAGATCCAAGGCAGGAGGCCTGGTGAGAACTAGATGCGTAGGAGCAGGTCCAGGGACATGTCAGGGAGATGAATACTAGCAGATTAATAAACCACAGAAGTGCCTTCCTCCCAGTGGAGTCCCCCACGGCCCATCCCTATTCTCGTCTCCTTCCCACAAAGTATCAGCCAAGCTCCCTTTCCTGCCAGACCATATTGCCCATTGTTTACAGCAGACATTTTGGCACTTGACTAAATTCCACTTCAAACCAGAGAAAGGGAAGGGACCTGGTGGTCACAGAAGGCCACCTCCTACTCAGGCAAGAATCTTCAAGATCCTTGCAGCTGCCTTGCACACAACCCCCAAGCATTCCTCTTGTATG
The DNA here is from genome assembly GCA_019455555.1 of Galemys pyrenaicus. Taxonomy (NCBI): domain Eukaryota; kingdom Metazoa; phylum Chordata; class Mammalia; order Eulipotyphla; family Talpidae; genus Galemys; species Galemys pyrenaicus. Next base: position 2,166,050 of record JAGFMF010011781.1, on the reverse strand, counting down.
AGTCTCATCTGCCCAGATGGAACTCAGGTTCCGAGAGGAAGGGCAGGGACCAGTTTCTACCCTCACCTGCCACCATGTTTGGGTCTGAGAGGTCACTGTGGTGCTGACCATTGCAAGGCCTAGGGTGGGTCAGTTCTTATAACCTACCCATCTCTGACATTCAAGAGATGTTATTGCAGTGTGTTTATCTAGCTGAGCAGAACTTTAGAGAAGCAGGCATCTGACACTGAAATAGGTCAATATTTACCCATGAGCTAGAAAAGCAACTTGCTTCAAGAGGAGGCAGGCAAACCACTACAGGGGGAGCAGTAAGTGGGTAAGGGGGAGGAATGAGAAGATAGCAGGGAAGCCACACTCTTCTATACTTCTTCCTAACTAGACCATCACCACCGAAATTATTAACACTGTGTTATTCAATAAGCCTCTATTACTTGGAGTCACAAAAAAAAAAAAAATCCAAGGTATCCCTACACTTAGAGTCCAAGGTAAAACCTTAGGAATGGACAAAGATTCAAAAATACAGATCACAGCCTCCATGGGAGAGCAAGGGGTGAAGCACCTCACTATGAGGTATCCGCAGTCACTGCAGCATGAGTTCGATCCCCGGCCAGGGAGGTGACGCACATGGCACAGCAGACCTACTCCCCTCAGCAGTGTATTTCAGTCAATCTCTGTTGTGTTCCCCACTCTGTCTCTGGTGAATCCTCTCACCCCCGACACCTCTGGCCTGTACCCCAGTTCTTGTATGCATAAATAAATAAATATTTTTTTAAAATGCAGATCACTGCAAAAAATTGGTGGGATGCTGGGTAAGAGTTTGTTCTGCTCCGAATGCCACAGCTGTTGTTATCTCATTCTCCGACATAGGGTGACTTGGGGTCACATTCTCTAGGAGAGCTGGTTGCGACTCCCGCTGCAATCTGCAGGCTCTTTCCCCACTACAGAGCCAGGTCTGTCCAGAGCCAAAGAGGGCTCAGGCCTGAAAAAACATATTAGCTCCAGGAAACTCAGGCTCGAGTCTTGGGCCCTCCTTGGTCTCGCTCATTCAGAGGAAAAAGGACGCTATACACACAGGTCTCTGCAGAGATGGTGAGAAAAAGGATGACAGCATGTGCATGTGGGGATCCAACCTCAGGGCAGGGGCCATACTGCCTCTGTGACCGTGACCTCAGCACAGTGTCTTCCACACAGTGCATGCCTGGTAAATATTTTCTGAATGAATCATGTCTATTCTTAGGGAGATCTCTCTCAAGTGGGGGAAAGAGACATACATGATACTATTAGAAAAGAGCTACACTGTGAGATACCAATAGCGAACACGGGAGCCACTCACAGAGAGGGTGATTCCTGCTGGCTGCGGCAGACAAGGTGGTATGGAAGGATGGGATACAACTGGAACATTCCCAGTACAGAGAGACAGGGACACACTTGCAACCGTGTGGAGTCAGGCAGAGGTTAAGGATGGAGATGCAGGCAGGGTAAGTTGGAAAAGTAGTAAAAGTCAAGAAGAGAAAGCTCACGTGGAGGCAGGAGAGAATAAGAGTTAGTGCAGGTTTCTGAGCCAAGGGCAACACTGGAGAGGTGCCTGAGGATCATTTCTCTATTGGCAAGAGACCAGCACGGCTGGAAGTGAGAACACACAGGGCAGAGGCGGCCAGAAGGCTGGAGGAGTGCCATCCACAAGAGTGTGAGGAGATGCCCACCAGGCAAGGGGGGGGGCAAAGAGTATAGCAAGAAAGGAGGGATGACAGAGGCACTTCCAAGTCCTGCTGGGGCCTCGGAAGGGAGCCGGGGGAAGGGAGCAGCAGCGTGTGGTTGGCACACCGGGGGTGACAGTTATGCAGGAAATGTTCTTGACAAACCATTGCACGTTGTACAGAATATCCTCCTTCGAAGCTCAAGTCTCCACTCAGGTTTTTCCAGGCCAAATACCTTTGAAAACAAAGCTGTCCAAAACCTCCCTCTCCTAATGCTCCTGTCTCCCATCTCTGTTGATTATAGCCTGAGAAATCTTCTGGCTGTCATCGCTGTCATCATCAGACGAACCTGGGCAGAGACCAGGTATGTCCACTCCCTGAGCGGTCAGCACTCACCTGAGCTCAGCCCTGCCTGTCACTCACCAGCTGACTGAATCCTGAGGATATAACCTTTCTGACCTTCCACTGCTTCAACTGTAAAGTGACAATAAAAAAATATCCACCATAATATAAGCTAAGGTATGTGACTGCCTAAAGTACTTCGCACAATAACTGACACATAATAAATGCTAAGAAACAATAGCTTCTGACCCCTTCCCTAGTGCAGGGAACTGTTTCTACCACTAATAAATCCTCTGAGCTAAAACCTAAAAACAATAGCTACTATTATTGTGGTAGCCGAAATTTCCCTAAGATTTTTTTTTAGCAGTCAGATTCCAAGAACTAACAACCCTTGTCACTAAAACCTCTTAGCTATTTTTTTACAAAATACTCAGCCAAGTAAGCTCTTCCTTATTACTCACTTGTACACTTCATTGTTTCTCACTTAATGGGGACTTTCTCCCAAACTTTGCTAGCCCACAACCAGTAGAAATTTCACATCTTGACAAAATAACTGGCACCACTCAGGGGCACACACTCTGAATTAAGCACTTTGCTGCTAGCTGTTTGTTCTCTTTACCACATTTAATCCTCAAACAATCCACTGTGGACAGTGCTATTATTATCCAAGTGTTATAAGAAACTGGGACTCAGAGGGGTTAAATCGCCCGGGAGCCAGGGAGTTGAAGATCTGGGAGTTTGAGCTCATGTAGACAGCAAGCATCATATTCTTAACCCCATTGCTAAACTGGAGGCAGGTAAAGAGAGGTCAAATGCTTGAGCTGGCTGGCTGAAAACTCACCAGATCATTTGATTCTTGCTTTCAACTGAACTTGAGGCTCATGACTCAAAACACAAACTCTTTAGACAGTGAATGAATTCAACTCATCACTCATTCAATTTCCATCTTTCCCATCACTGCTTTGTTCCTACTCTATCCCCCATACCCGTCACCACATCTGGCACAAAGGACAGACTGAAGAAACAATGGTTGAATGAACAGAGGAGGAAAGGAAAGAGTGGGACATCCAAAGAATGGGACTAGGAGATGGGCAGGGAGGGGGATCATTGTACCCTCTCCAGGCTCTGACCCACTAGTTGCCTCAAATGAACCTATGAGAGCCTCAGAGTTTTCTAGTACCCCCCAATAAAATATCCTGGTCTCAGCCCTCACATCAGGCATTTCCTCTCTTCCCCAGGTTCTCAAGGCCAGCCAGAAGTCCATTCAGCCATAGCATCCCATGCCCCTAATGATGGGAAGCGGGTTCAGGGTTCGGTCTGTCCTCAGAGCCTCCCTTATTTCCTGACGTGGTCTTAGAGCTCAGCGCTACCTTCCTGCCCCACTTCCTCTTCCTGCCTCCAGTGCCCTGGACATGAAGCCATCCAAGCATCCCGACCCTTAGTCAGGCTTCATCCATCACACTTCTGCTACCTGGTGGGCACATCTTCCCAGGAGTCCAAGGGGGGTGGGGGTGGCAACTGGCACCAGCGCTTCCTGACACCTTTGCTTTGGAGATGACAAGGAAGGACAATGACCTGAGAGTCTGTGGCAGGAGTGAGGGATGACAACTCAAGAATATGACCCTAGGCAGGCGTTAGGAAGGAGTCACAATATGTCACGCTATAACTTCAGTGGAACTTTTATAGTAAACAGCTTCCCTTTCTCTTTCTGCAGGGAGAAGGAGTTTGCCCAGTAACACCCTGTTTTGAGGTTGGCACCGTAACACCCTGTTTTGAGGTTGGCACCGTAACACCCTGTTTTGAGGTTGGCACCGCCTCTACGTTCCTATCTCAGGTTTCTAAGTCCTAAGTCAGGCTTGGCTCCTCACAGCTCCAAGAAGGGCTGAAGAAGTCATCACGTTACCCACCATTTCTTAGGGTTCTGAGTGCCACTGTATCTCCTTCAACCAAACAAGAACCCAGCAAAGCTGGTACTGCTGATCCCACATCACTGATGTGGTAAAGGAGGCTCAGGAAGGTTAAGTGACTTGCCCAGGGTCACAAGAGTCGGTGAGCGTCTGCCACCGGAATCTAAGCCTAAGCCCGGGTCAGTTCAAGAAGCGGTACCACTTGGCCCAAGAGAAGAGGGAGACCCGCTCATGTAGACCCTGGCGGCCTCACTGGACGCATGCTGCACTTGCACTTCCCCTCCCGGTCTGCGCTGTGCGCTCCGCCTGGCAGCGTCACCTCGCCTCCCTCGCACCCCCAAGCTCCCTCTCAGCTCACCACCCAGCTGCCCCGCGCCGCCCAGGAACCCTCACCATAGCGGCTGCCGTCCCTTCGCCCGCTCCGGCTCCTCTGCCCCGGAGCGGCCGCGGAGCCAGAAACCCCGGAGGAAGCGGAGGGGCGGGGCCGGCCCGGGGGCGGGGGGCGCGCCTACTCCCAGCGGCCACCGAGACCAAGCCAAATCGAAAGCAGCAACGTACGTGACCGAGCCGTCCTCCTCACCATCGAGCTTCCCCAGCCTCAGGAATTTGGGGCTAAGCCTGCGCAGCCTGGAGCCAGGTCTGCACGCTGATCACACCTCCGAGGCCCAGTCCATGAACGGGGCATAGTAGAGGGGCTCAGAAGCAGACTCAGGGAGGACTTTCTGAGAGCTGCATCCGAGATCGCATCGGTGGCGTTTAACTGCGGAATCATCATTCAGTCACTCAACAAGCATCTGCGTGACACTGGGCAGGACTGAGCTGCCCTTGAACAGCGGGGGTGGGAAGGGATCATACCCGTGAGTGCATCGTACCCGTAACCAAAAACAGATCCATCAAAAAATGTTTTGAAACTAAAGAGAGATGGTAGTCGCAAAACACTGTGAATGCACTACTGAATCATACATTTAAAAATGGTCACTTGGGCCCGCCCTGGTGGCGCAGTGGGTCAAGCCAACACACTGTGAAGCAAACTGCAGCCACTGCAGCACGAGTTCGATCCCTGCTGCCGGCCAGGAAGGGGACCCACATGGCGCAGCAGGCCTCTCCTGCTTTGCCCGCTGCTCCCCTCAGCAGTGTGTTTCTGTCGATCTGCCTGTTCTGCATCCTGCTCTGTCTGGTGGATTCTCACACCACCCCCACACCTCTGGCCTCTACCCCAGTGCTTGTATGCATAAATAAATAAATAAATCTTTAAAAATGGTCACTTGCGGGACCTCCCTGGTGGTGTAATGGGTTAAGTCGCAATACTATGAAACTATCTGCAGCCACTGCAAACGACTTTGATCCATGGCCAGGGGACCCACATGGCTCAGCATGTCTCTGGTGAATTGTCTCACCCCCAGCCTCTGGCCTGTACCCCAGCTTTTGTATGCATAAATAAATAAAATCTTTAGAAAAAAAAGAAAGAAAATGGGCTCCCATGGAAGAGGTGCCAGCTGTAGTCTGTCTGTATTTCCTTCTTTACCAGAAGTACAAATACACCCCTGATCTGCTCTGTTATGACCCTGTGCCTTTACCAAAGGTGGATGGGGCTAGGGTGTCTACTGCTCCTCCAGAGCTTTTCTGCACTGAATTTGCCAGAGGTCTCTGTCTGCACCTCACCCCTTGCCACCCCCACCATCTCAAACGTGATCCCTCTTGAGCAAGGGGGTTGAGGTTTCCCTCCCTGTGACTGAGTCCCTGTGAACACAGACACTACCCCCTCTGTGGCCAGTGTGGGTTCCAGAGAAGAGGTTTCACTTCACTTCCTTGGACTGGGAGATTGGCAGTGGGCCAAGGGGAGAGAAGATGGCCAGGGTCTCTTCTGTGCTTTCCTCTTCCCTCCCCAGATTTCAGATCATGAGTCCAGAACCTGACTTACCAGTACTAGTTCCAAATCCTGTCTCCCAGCCAGACTCTTTTGCTCTCTCCCCCAAAATGCAGTTTCCATTCTAGACCGCCTATGGAGGAAACAGGGACAGAGATGACAAAGCCCTCCCCCCAACCAAGGCAGAATGGGCACTGGAAAGTGTGACAATGGCAGTGGAACCTGGTGGGGAGGAGGGAGGCCCAGAGACAGAGAGACCCATTGTACATGGAGGGAAAGATGGCTACAGGCCCTGTCCTGTGACAGTGACTATGCCCAGCCACAGGACAAGGGGGAGAGATGCTTGCCCCCTTAGGAGAGCTGAGACCCAGACGTACTGCTAAGTCCCAGAAGGGTAGGGGCAGACAAAAGACAAATAGAACTTGTGGAACCACAAGAGAAGGAAAAGCAGTCCAATTCCTCCAAATACCACCCCACCCCCACTCTAGCCTACAGTGGGGTCACAGAAAAGATAGAGAGATGATAGGAGAAGCAGGAGGTCCTTAACCAGATTCCTCCATACTCTGACCAGTTCAGCTTCATGTCTTGGCTAATAGCAGACTGTGGCAAGACCCAAGGGGAACACGCAGGAGTCTTGCATATCCCTAAAATACTGCAAAGTTTCTGAATTTTCCTCATGTCAAGATTCTGAGAAAATTCTGGTTCTTGAGACCTGTGACTATGAATAGAATGAAGAGGAGGAATAAAGACAGGAAGGCTCCATATTTCTTCTCCAATCTAGGCTCTCCACCTCTCCAACAACGTGGATCTCACATGGGGAAAGCTCAGTCAGAGGGTGTCCCAAGGAAGTAGAAATAGAAGGGCCAAAGGCAAAATGGAAAGGGAGAAAGTATCTCACACGTGTAGGGATACTAAAAGATCTTTATTGCCCACTAGCCACCGACAGCTTCCCAGCCACATGCTGGGCCCTCTGGGTCTCTCCAACCAACTCTGAAGACCCAAGTAACATTGCCACAGTTCAGCTCGCTCCTTCTGGGGGGTCAAAGTGCTCTCTGGGCAGGCAATGTAGGGGGGGGTATGGGGGAACCTCACAGTGAGGGGCAGGAGGATCAAACAGCATTCCCCATGGAGAAGGACAGGACAGGGGACCCTCTTGACACCCACATGGAGCACTGCCCGGAAGAGGACGGCAGAGTGGGAGGGGCTCCCTAAGTTACTTAGTGGATGGTACCAGTGGCAAAGAGCACAATGAAGAGGATGACGATAAAAACAATCACACAGATGAGGACAATCATCTTCACATTCTTCCACCAGAATTTCCGAGCCACCTTCTGCGATGTGGTCTTGAAGTGCTCAGACTGTTGGGGATAAGGCAGAGTGATCCAGTGTTCCCTCCCGCTCGTACAAGAGTATAACAACAAGCCCATGTGCCAGATGTTTCAATAGTTAAAATGTTTTGTCCTCCTTCCTTGACCAATATACCTTCAGAACAACTTGATGGATCAAGTTCAAATTTAGAATTCTTGGGTTCCTGGGAGATTTCCACCTGAATGTGGAAGGACACTTGGGCCTCTGCCTGCCCCTTACTCTTCTTCCCCAGGCACTGTCATGTACCTTGGGGGCGGGGGGGGGGTCTTCTACACAAGCTCATACCAGCAGTGTGACACCAGCTGCACAACCTGCCCTTGAAAGGGCAGCACAGGGGCCACGGGTGCAGGCTTCAGGTGGGCACATTTCCCTGACTCCTTTCTGTCCCCTTGGGCCTACTGAGGCTGGAGGAGGGACCAGGGAAGTATAGGGCTTGGAGGTAAGGAAAAATTAAGAGTCCCTGGACCATGCCCCTCAGATTAGGCTGTGGATAAAAAATGCTAAGTGCCTGAGAGACAAAGGAACTATACCCAGGATACCACACAGGACTTAGAAAGCCACAGTCAGTCTCTCGCTGCTGGAGTGGAGCTTCGGCTTAGACTCCGTTGATCTTAATAGAGTTACTACCTCCCTGAGCAGCTGGCTCAGTTCCTGGCTAGAGAGAGAGAATGGGTTCTGGCAAGATGTGTGGGAGATATTATTCTAGCCTTGAGCTAGCAGAGGACCGTAGGATCAAAGATGTCCACTGCTCTTCTCAGCTTCCCTTTAAAGCCAACTCAGCAAGTCTCTAGCATTTTCCCATTCCCTGCCTAATAACTACTGGAGAATATTCTAGAATTTTCCCAGAGCCCATATTTTTATTTTTTTCCCTGGAGAGGTCAGGTCCAAATGATTAAGGACAGCCTTCGAAGGGAAAAAATCAGTTATATGGAAGACAAACTCAAGAATGCCTGGAGTGAATGAGCTATCTATCTGTGTCAGAAAATGCTTCCATTAGGGACTAGGTCAGCTCCCAGTCCCTGACCCCAGTTATTGGACCCAATCCCCGGGTTCCAGTACCAGTGGAGTAGTATGGTAGAGTCGAACAGCAGCAGCAGTGGGGACTCAGCTCACACCAATTCTCAAAACAGGTGAAAAGACACAGAAATGGCAGACAACCTCCCTCCTGTTCATTTTATCCCTATCCCCACTGCCTCCCAAACCCAGAACAACCTTCCTTTCTTCTCTCCCTCTAGCTCCCCATTTCCCCATCTCACTGTGGCCTCCAGATCCTCTGTCTTGTTGCGGAGATGATCCAAGTTTTCTCCCCGGGCCAGGATCCGCTCCACATTCTGGGTCATAATATTCTTGACTCCCTCCACCTCGCTCTGCAGGTTCCGTACTCGGTCATTTCCTCCACCTCCACTGGCCTCCTCCTGGGCAGCAATGCAGGGGTTAATTAGGCCAGTGGTGTAGGAACCCAGATACTCAGCCTCAGAGCCTCAGAGGAGAGGAAGGCCCAAGGTGAACTTTAACTTTTTGTAATGCTTGAATGTTTACAAGAGAATGTTTTCGTGTATTACTCATGTAATCAAAAATAAATGCATTGTTAAGCCTCAGAAGGTGAGAGCTGACACTAGACAGCCTAGATTAAACTTCTTTTCAGCTTCTCAGGGCCCCTGATGAGGAAAAGAAGTCCCTCACTAAAGCCCCCCACTAAATCCCTCTCCCACCCCAGCTCTTCTCAGAGAGGGTAGGAAAAGACCACCCAGCTGGCCCCTCACAGCACAGAACTCCACCACTGTATTTCCTAGCTCCAACAGCCGGCCTCGCTTGCCTGGTCCCACAGAGTCCTCATTAAAAATGTCTGTGCTGACCAGCAGAACATGCTCACCTCTGGCCCAGAGCAGCTAAGTTGCTGTGACCCAACAGCAATCAGGCTCTAAAACCCCCACCAGGCCCCAAGTCACTGGGCCGCAAACTTCTGCTTTCCCTACCACTTAGAGCCCTGTACTGGCACCAAGCTTCAGCCTGCTCATGCAGATATTAAATAAAAACAGCAGCTGGGCATTAGGGGAAGTGGAGGACAGGTCCCCCAGGCTGGTGCCTCATCCCCAGGCCTCTAGATAAGGTTTTTGAATAGGGAGGGAAAAATATTATCAAGCTCCTCCCTGTCTCACCCACTGGGCCTCCACTCCAGACCAGGATGTGGGTGAGAACCAACTTCTGGTACGTTTTCAGACCCTTAGCTCTCTTCCTCATGTTAATGGAGAGGAAGTGGATTCCTCCAACTCGGTGGAGACGTATATCCTTTGGGCTTCGGTGGGGATCGAATGCTGAGCGCAGGGAGAGAGGCCCTGCCTCCAGCCTGGAATCTTGCTCTGGGAACAGCAGAGGTGCTGCCTAGGAATGTCACAACACCTCTGGCCGGGAGGAGGAGATGATGGGCGGCCCTGGGCGCCTCGGCAGTTCTTCGCCAGGAATTCGGATCCCCCACTTCTGCGGAAGCCTAGCTCTGGGCCAGCACAGAGGTCAGCGGACGGACGGAGGAGGCAGGAACACCCGCTCCGGCCAGCTCACTCTATTTGCAGCCAAGTTGTCAAAGAAGAGCGCGCCCGCAGTAAGCGCCGTCCCCGGCCGTCTAACTTTGCCTTGGACATTTCTTTTCCAGAAACCCAGCCGTCAGCCCCCTCGGGCCTCTGGTTAAAGCGGCCCCTTCCTAGTTCCCAATTTGCTCACCATGTCTCCGAGCGGCCGGGACCTGTCAGCAGCCGAACTCGCCCAGTCTGTTTCCTCCTGGGCGGCCCTGGGTTCACTTCCTGCTTGCTCCAAGTTTCAGCCCGCCCTCCGCCCACCTCTTATCCCGAGCGCCGCCGAGCGCGGCCACACCTCACGCAGGTTCTCCCAGGTAGGCTGGCACCCTCCAAGGCCCTCCAGTCTCCTCCCAGATGAGAGTTCAGACTTAAAGCCACAGGCTGCTGGGCGCCCGAGTCCCCCATGCATCAGGAAGAGAAGAAAGCTCTGGCAGTGAGACTGGCCCTGTGCGATGCAAGGCACAGCCGACTTGTACTCTGTATGTCCTGAATATCTGACTCCAGTTCCTAGAGAGTAAAATCAACCTGAAGCACCCTGGAGACCTAGTTCACATAGGAACGGGGCACAGATAGGAACTCTTCTTGCTGGGCAGCCCTTGTTTACAGGTCGGGGGTGGGCAGAGAGCACTAAAACTACCTCAGTGTCTGGAATGCTATAATCCTGGACGCTGGTGTCAGAAGACTCCGGGTTACCAGCCCTATGATCCTGAACGAACCTTTTCATCTCTTTGGTTTTTACAGGTGCTAATTCTGACCTTGAAGGGTGGGGATGAAGAATAAAAGGATAGCACAGGCAACCTATAAATGGATAGCACAGCGCTGGGAGCCAAGTGCCATTCCCTGTGTGAGTCAGGAAGTGATGCCTCACCAACCCCTCCTTTCCTTCCAGGGTTCACCAACCTGGCATTTCCCTTCAGGGGCCACCATGGGCTGGTGAACTCAGAGAGAAAATATGGTCAGAAAACTGCCCTCTGGGCCAAAGAGGGGCCCGGGGCAAAGAATTTTTCCACCAACCTGGCTGCAAGCCAGAGAAAATTCACTCTTCCCGGATGGTGTTTATCAAATCAGAAGAACAATAACAGGGACAGGCAGAAGGGAACAAACATTCCTGTCTCATCCCAGAAGCAATAGTTTCAAGAGGGAATGTCAGCGTTTTTAACAAATACTTTTGAAAAACTCTGTAGTGTTTTGAGCCACTTTAGTCTAATTTTTTTAAGTATTTATTTATGCATACAAGAACTGGGGTACAGGCCAGAGGTGTGGGGGGTGAGAGGATTTACCAGATATAGAGTGGGGAACAGAACAGGCAGACTGACTAAAATACACTACCGAGGGGAGCAGCGGGCAAGGCAGGAGAGGTCTGCTGCACCACGCAGGTCACCTCCCCGGCCGGCAGCTGGGATTCAACTTGTGCTGCAGTGGCTGGGGTTTGCTTCACAGTGTGTTGCTTAACCTGTTGCGCCACCAGGGAGGCCCACTTTATTCTAATTTTTAATACATTATTATCCCCGATATATGCCACTGGCAGCCTTGGCTATACATTGATGTCTAAGAGGAAGTTAACCTTTGGTCTAGCTCTGGGGACCATGAGCAGGGTGATCCTAAGTGCTGACAGTTGGGTCTGAGGCCTGTTCGCCTTCTTCTGATCATGTGGAATCCTCGTAGGTCTGGCCTTACTTGCACAAACATTACAGTGTTTGCAAAGTTACCCGTTGTCAGAATACCATCGTGATAACATGCTCACAAAGTGAGTCATTGAGCAAGGAAAGTACCAAACAGTATACTGCTGCAGAAATGAGTCTATGGGCACAGTAGAAGTGTTAGGGGGAAAGACCCTCCTAAATGGATTATACATATAGGTTATGGACTTCGACCCCCATTCCAGACCTACAAAATCCAAGAACTACAAATCCCATAAGGTCATTACTAAAGAGCGTATCACTGGGACCTGAGGGTAAAGTTGAGCAGCCAGGCTAAATATAAAAGCCGACACGTGGGCCTTGGGGGGTCTCTTGGGAGTCAGCTCTCAGCGCACCGTTGGGTCCAGCTCCAAAAAACTAATAAAATATTTACAAATCTGTATCCCTCTCTTCCCCCTGTGTTATTCACTACGCTATTTCTCCTTCCCTTGTAACCCTTTATTAACCTTTGTTGTGTGTGCCTGCAATTAAAACATTATAAGTGCAGTTCAAGCGCACAAGTAAAAACCCAATCAAGCAAACCCATTTTATATTAAAGTTGCCCTGTAACAGAAGAAGAGAAACAGAAGTCACTGATTCCTTTATCATCAAGGGAGGCTTGATCCCAGTAAAAAATGTAGCGTTGGTAACTCTGTGAGGAAAAGATGTATGATGGTAGACGTTGCTGCCAAGAAAGCAATTGTACTGTGTTAAAGTATTTTCTCAGTCCCTAGGGAATCAAAAGTCCCTTGGGGATCAGCTCTCTTACTACTTGTCTGTGTAGTCTTGGGCAAGTCACTTTCCTCTGGGAGTCTTAATTTCTTCATCTGCAAAACAGGAATAAGAATGAAAATTGCTTTCTAGGACTATATTAGAATTAAATGATTTAGCTATACACAGCTATCTTTCTGCTGGAGCACTACACAAATGATAAAGGAGACAGAATAAAAAAATAAGGGAGAGGAACATTACATATTGCAAAGCAAACAGGCAGCCTTATTATTATCCCAGTCTTCTTATTTATAGCCCAAGTGGGCAATGTATCCCTGTAGCCCTCAGGGAGAAGGCTAGAGAACAATGAAAATGCACATTCAGGAGGCCCGATTGGAATGGCTCTCTGAAAGATCCTAAAACTCTTGCCATTGCCAAGATCCCTTTTGTCTCCAAACCCCCTTGGTGGTTTTGCCACCAGGGGACATTTGTGATAATCTGGAGACATTTTTGGTGGTGAGACTGAGGGTTTGCTACTGGCATCTAGTGGTAGAGACCAAGTATGCTAAACTTTGTACAAAGCAAAAGAAAGCACCCCATACGCACACCTCAAAGAATTATTCAGACCAAAATGTCAAAAGAACCCAGGTAGAGAAACCCTGGTCTTCCTAGGAAAGTACAATGTTGTTGCTGAGCATGGGCTCACTCCTGCATGGTAAAGAAACCAACAACCGGGGCCTCCCTGGTAGCGCAGTGGGTTAAGCAACGCACTATGATGCAAACCTCAGCCACTGCAGCACAAGTTCGATCCCTGCTGCCGGCCAGGGAGGGGACCCACATGGTGCAGCAGACCTCTCCTGCTGTGCCCGCTGCTCC
>JAGFMF010011781.1:2111007-2152980 GCA_019455555.1 Galemys pyrenaicus | reverse complement strand
TGCCTATTCTGCTCCCCGCTCTGTCTGTGGTGAATCCTCTCACCCCCCACACCTCTGGCCTGTACCCCAGTGCTTGTATGCATAAATAGATAAATCTTTTAAAAAAAAAAAAGATACCAACAACCTTGCTGCCAACTTTTTTTTTTTAATATTTGTTTTTATTTATTTATGCATAGAAGAACTGGGCTGTAGGCCAGAGGTGCAGGGGGTGGTGAGAGGATTCACCAGAGACAGCGTGGGGAACAGAACAGGCAGATCCACTGATATACACTGCTGAGGGGAGCAGCGGGGAGACAGGAGAGGTCTGCTGCACCATGTGGGTCCCCTCCCTGGCTGGGATCAAAAGTGCTGCAGTGGCTGGTGATAGCTTCATAGTGCTGAGACTTCAACCCCTGCACCATCAGAAAGGCGCCCATGCCATCAACTTTTGAGAAAAGAAATAGTTAAATGTAAAGTTAGCTGGCCAGAGACTGGCAAGGCTCTTAACTCAGTTTCTGAAGGATAGGGTTTTTATGGGATTGAGCAACAAAGAAAGCATTTTTAAAAATGCAAGTTGGTAGTCTGATTAGTTACCTACTGCTGAACCATGGTATAACTCAAATTTGGGTCCAAAACTGCAACGAAACCAAGTACCCCTTGCTTCTGAATATCTGTTTAACCATGAACCAAGCATCTTAGTTCCTTCTTCCGATGACTTTTTTCATTTTGGGCAATAAGAGGTCACCTCAAGGACAGCAAACACTCTTCTTGACCTGTGCTCTGAAAAATAACCATATTTTTTTTTAAAAAAACTTTCTTTTCCTCATTTAAAATGGGTATGGTATTTTTCTCCCCTGTTTTTACTGCCTTCCCTGCTGTTCCTGCAGGGTAAAAAAAAAAAATTAGGAAAGGAACACCATGACTTCAATACCTTTATGGTTTAACAGCCATTTACAGACAATCTCCAAATCTGTATGTCCAACCCTGACCTGGCTCTCTCAATTACCATTGTTATCTCTCCAATGCCCTGGAGAGTCAACAGATACCTCTAATAGCTAAAACCAACGTTTTATCTTTTTTTAAAAAATTTATTTATGCATACCAGAACTGGGGTGTAGGCCAGAGGTACAGGGGTGAGAGGATTCACCAGGGACAGACTGGGGAGCAAAACAGGTAGAATGACTAAAATACTCTGCTGAGGGGAGCAAGGGTGAGGCAGGAGAGGTCTGCTGGGCCATGTGGGTCCCCTCCTTGGCCAGGGATTGACCTCCAGCTGCTGTGGTTGGTTGGCCTTAAAGGTGGTAGTGCTGAGATGTAACCCCTAGGCCACCAAGGAGGACCCAAAACCTTTTATCTTTTCCCCATGTTCTTCCTCCTGGGTATAACTTCCATTGTATTAGTCATACAAGCTAGGAATTCCAAAGCCATCCTACACACACAATGGTACATAATTTAATTTTATCTCAGACATATTTCTCATATCCACTCCCTTCTTTCCATACTAGCTCTTGTTTCCTAGGTAACTCTGGCATGGTCTTTCCTCTAGACACTTCTAGCCACCTCCAAATTGACATTTTCCCATCCATTCTTCATGGGGCTGCTTGTTTTCTATCCAAAATACAGATGCAGGGCCCCCCTGGTGACACAAGGGGTTAAGTCTCAAGCACTATGAAGCTATCAGCAGCCACAAGTTCCATCCCTGGCCAATGATGTGACTCACATGGCATAGCAGACTTCTCCTGTCTCTCCTGCTGCTCCCTTCAGCAGTGTATTTCAGTTTATCTGCCTGTTCTGTTCCCCACTCTGTCTCTGGTGAATCCTCTCACCCGTGTACCTCTGGCCTACAGCCCAGTTCTTCTATGCATAAATAAATAAAAACAAATCTTTTTTTAAAAAGGTTTATTAAAAAAAAATATATATATATATATATATACAGACTTGCCTATGTTCTACCCTGCCCTCAGAGAAAAGCCCAAATTCCTCAGGTTAGCATTCCAATCTCAACCTGCTTTTTGAAACTCACCCTGTAACTCCTTAATCATACCAAACACACACCCTTTTACAGAAACACCCTTCCTTTTGTATCTTTGCTCAAATGAATTTTCTCATGATGAGTGAATATCCTGCTTTACTTATGGAAAGATTGTTCATATGTAAGACTGCTTGCATGAAACCCTTAGGATTTTCCCACTGAAGTCGACTTCTTCCTCTTCTGATCTCCACCATGTTTTCTTATTTACAGAAACTGTTACAGGGTAGGGAGAGGGGCATATTAGAACGTTTAAATTTGCCTTTTTTGAATGGGTTTTGCTATTTGCTGCATTAAGATAAATATATAAGACTTTTGGGGCCTCCCTGGTGGCGCAGCGGGTTGAGCAACTCACTATGAAGCAAACCGCAGCTACTGCAGCATGAGTTCAATCCCTGCTGCCGGCCAGGGAGGGGACCCACATGGCGCAGCAGACCTCTCCTGCCCCTCCCGCTCTGCCCTCGGCAGTGTGTTTCAGTCAGTCTGCCTGTTCTGCTCCCCACTCTGTCTGGTGAGTCCTCCCACCTCCTGCGCCTCTGGCCTGTACCCCAGCTCTTGTGTGCGTAAATAAATAAATATTTAAAAAAAAAAGATAATTATATAAGACTTTTAATGGAAAGGAACTTTGTTATAATTAGGGTACAATATAGAAAGGACAAAGAATATAGTTACTAAGTTAAGCATTTAAAGTTATTTATTTTTTTGAGAGTAAAAGTTTAGCCAAATAGGATTGGCCCAAATTAAGGCTCAAAAGCCTGCTACAAGTCTAAAAGACTTTTTAGTAGAGACCTATAGAAAAAGCATAAAGTTCAAAAGAGTTAGCCAAATTTGGGAGGAAAAGAGCAAAATTAAAATTAAGATGAAAGCTGCCATTGTTAACCTCCCCACGGTCTCTCACCCACATCTGTTCTAACTAGTTCAAGACTAAAAAGTAAGTGCAGTTTTTTTCACATGTCCCTCTGCTTTACGTGCCTCCTTTAGGTCTTCTAGCTGCTTTCCATCCTGCTTTCCTTTTTCTCCCTTCCTTCTGGCCTCCTATTTCCTCTCTCCAATATCTTCTTATCCCTGCTTAACTCCACCCACTCAGAGCAGAACCGGGACCTGGAACTTCCCCCTTTCCTTGGGACCACCCTGTTACAAAACTATTGGAAAAAAGTTAAAATCATGGCATGGTTCTGAATTAGGAAAGCTCATTTATTAGCTAATGTTTTTTCTTTCTTTAAGATTTATTTTTATTTATGCATGCATGCAAGAACTGAGGTGCAGGCCAGAGGTGTGGGGGTGAGAGGACTCATCAGAAACAGAGTGGGGAACAGAACTGGCAGATTGACTGCTGAGGGGAGAAACAGACAAGGCAGGAGAGGTCTGCTGAGCCATATGTGGATTAGCTCCCTGGCTGGGGATCAAACTCAAGCCTCAGAGGTGATGGTATGAGGTGATAACATGAGGTGATAGAGTTATAGCTCTGAGACTTAACCCTTATACTACCAGCTAATAGGGAGGCCCCTATTAGCTAATGTTCTCTTATCCAGAATCAGTTCAGTCAAGACTATTAAGAACTTTTGATTTCCCTCTCTCTACTAACACTGTATTCATCTATCAAAGGCCAACACATTAAAAAAAGAAAACAAAACCAAACCTAATTTCTCCAGTCATAATTTATTTCTTCCTCAATGCTCGCACAGCACTTTTTAAATCAGTTGCTTTTATTTATTTATCTCACCCCACCCCCCCCCCTCATTTGCTTTATCATCTTGTCCCTTTTCCTCCTCCAACTGCTTAACGTCAGAGCCCTCAGGGTATTTATTGCTGTCCACTGGTCTTGGAAAGTATTTTATGTTCTTAAATTGGCTGCTGTGTAAAAGTTGAATATTTGTTTTTATCATTCTGACTCACCTTACAATACACAATTCTCTCAAAATCCCTATTTTGTTGAAAATTGCTACAGTTTATCCGACCTTATGGCTGCATAGTACTCCCGAGTGTACTATATCACATATTCTTTTTTTTCCCTAAAGCTTTATTTATTTATGCATACAAGCACTGGGGTACAGGCCAGAGGTGTGGGGGGTGAGAGAATCCACCAGACAGAGTGGGAATAGCACAGTCAGATCAACCGAAATACACTGCTGAGGGGAGCAGTGGGCGAGGCAGGAGAGGTCTGCTGTGCCATGTGGGTCCCCTACCTGGCCGGGGGCAGGGATTGAACTCACGCGGTAGTGGCTGTGGTTTGCTTCATAGTGTGTTGCTTAACCCACTGTGCAACCAGGGAGGGCCCTGTATCACATATTCTTGATTTAGTCATCTATTCATGGACATTTAGGCTGCTTCCATATCCTAGCTATTGTAAATAATGCTGCTGTAGACATTGTGGAATAAATATTTTGTTTTGTTAAGATTTATTTATTTATGCATACAAAAGCTGAGGGGTAGGCCAGAGGTACAGGGGTGAGAGGATTCACCAGAGACAGACTGGGGAGCAGAACAGGTGGAGTGACTAAAATACTCTGCTGAGGGGAGCATTGGGTGAAATAGGAGAAGTCTGCTATGCCATGTGGGTCACCTCCCTGAATGGCTGGGGATCTAACTCTGGAACTTGTGCTGCAGTGGCTGGCAAGAGCTTGATAGCGCTGTGTCTTTAACCCCTGCACCACCAGGAACCTCCTCATTTTTATCTTTTTAAGGTAAATCCAGATTGCTTTTTTCATTGGTTACACCAGTTTATATCCCCACCAATAGTGTAATCGGATTCCTCTCTACATTTCTCTAGTATGTGCTATTAGAGGCCTTTGTAACAGAGTCATTTTCAGAGGTGTGAGTTTGTGGTTTTAATATGCATCTCTCTTAATGAAAGCACTGATGAACACTATTTTATGTCTATTGTTCTTCTAGATATCCTCTGGTGAATTGCCTGTTCATATCTGCTTCCCGTTTATTAATTTCCATAGAACTTTGAACCTCATCTAATAGTTAACTTTCTATGTTCTATTATTATCCTATAATTTTTTTTATCCTGTAAATTCTTTTATTGTCATTTCTTTATCCTTAAACTCTTATGACAGAGGCCACAATTTGTTGCCAATGATAATGTTTGAACTTCCAAGTGAAAGTTAGAATTTTGGGAACCTTGTATCTGCCAGTTTGAGTTTGGCCAGCTTCCCAACATTTAGAGACTCTGCAGTAGGAAAAGCTGCATAATCAGTGAACAAATATTTTCAAATGACCATATGTATGATTTTACAAAATCATTCCTGTATTAAAGATCCATTCATAGTGCAAGATAAAGCAATGATTTTAATATAATGAAACATAAAGTTCATTAATCTGGCATCAGATTTCAGATTCACATCCAGCTAGTCTTTATTTTTTTAAATTTTTTTTAATATATATATTTTTTTTTTCTGGTAGAACTGGGATGCAGGCCAGAGATGGGTGGAAATGAGAGGATTCATCAGAGACAGAGTGGGAAGCAGCAAAGGCAGATTTACTGAAATACACTGCTAAGGGGTGGGAGGGTATGGGGGCGGTGTAGGGGTTGTGTGATCAGAGTTAGCTCCCTTGCTAGGGGATAGGGGCTCTAACTCAGGCCTCAGCAGTGATAGCATGCTGAGACTTAATTAACCCTTAGGCCACCAGGAGCCCCCAATAACTAACCTTTAAAAAAATTACCACTTGTGGGCCTCCCTGGTGGCGCAGTGGGTTAAGCAACGCTCTATGACGCAAACCGCAGTCACTACAGCATGAGTTCGATTCCTCTGCCGGCCAGGGAGGGGACCCACATGGTGCATGCAGCAGACCTCTCCTGCCTAGCCCACTGCATCCTCAGTGTCAGTCTGCCTGTCCTGCTCACCACTCTGCCTCTGGTGGATCCTCTCAACCCCCACACCTCTGGCCTGTACCCCAGCTCTTGTATGCATAAATAAAATAAATCTTTAAAAAAAAAATTACCACTTGTAAGTTTAGGTGTGGTATCAAAGAATAATATTCACAATTACCTTAAAAGGCTATTAAATTACCTTTCCCTTTTCCAACTAAGTATCTGTGAGGTTAGGTTTCCTTCATTTGGCAACAGATGAGATGCAGAAGCAGTTATGAGAATGCAGCTATTTTCAATTAAGTCAGACATTAAAAATGTGCATTAAAAATGTGTAAAATTATACTACTAGGTCTTTTTTTTGGTGTAAATTTTACTTTTTCATAACAATGTTATATAAATATATAGTGAATTTATATTTTTTTTAGTGAATCAATACATATTATAAACATTTCTCAGTGTATAGTTCCAATACCTTAAATAAGGATAAATATCACCCACATAAACAAGAGGTCTTTAGGGCTCTCAATTCCTAGCCCTGTAAAGTACTAGAAACAAACAGAAAAACGAGGGGAAATGTGATAACCTTTGCGTTGGTATGCTTTCCTCTTATCCTGCTGCACTAAGAATTCCAGTGCAGAGAATCAGATATTACAGTTTAGTTCAAGACTCACTTCTCTAAGACTCTTCCCTGATGGACCCCACTATTCGCTGCCCGGATTCTGCAGCACCCCCTCCCCGCCGTTAAGTAGCGCCTGTTCCCCCACCCCACGCTGCTTTCACGAACTTCTGGTTCTTGACAGTCCTGGGAGAATGAACCCTCACATCCTTTCTCCGTGGCAGCCAATTAATTCCATGTGAGTTTTCAGCTGGGCAATGCAGTTCCCCGGGGAAGAGTGTGACCTTTGCGCCCGTATCGGTCCATCACGGAGCATCGCGGGGTGACTTACTACCTGCATGGGTGTAATGGGGGCGGGAGGGTCTCAGGGAAGTTAAGGGAACGCCTTCCGAGGGTTGAAGGCCTCCGGGAAGCCGAGGTCGTGCCGCCGACCAGAGGCGGATGTGGGAAGCACCCTCACTAGACCCCAGATCACCGAGTAGGCGAGACCCGCCGCGCTCCGCCCTCTGTCGCCAGCGGGGAGCTCGGCGCCGCCCTCCGGGACGACAGTCGCTGCGCTTTCCGGCGGCTGCTGACGTGGAGGGGGCGGGGCGCTGCTGCCGTGGCCGAGCTACCTGTGCAGGGCCATGGCAGAGTCCGCCCGGTCCGCGCGCGTGTCGCGGGGTTCAGGTAATTCCTTGCCAAGCGGGGAGCCGGCGCTGGTCTCGGGGTGAAGGGGGCTTCCCCGGCCAGAGAGCTAACCCACATATCTCGGGTAGAGATTGCAGTCTGCAGCTTCAGAATGGTGGTGACATTCGGGGACGCTTTGTGGTTAGGGAGCTGTTCTCTTAAGAGTAGTTCTGGAGCATTGCGGGGATACTGGAGAAGGGCTTTAATGCTGGGCTATCTCCGGTGGTCAAAATCAGAGGGAGAATCCAGGTGGCAGAAATCCTGGAGCTTTGAGGCGTTGATTTCTGCGGTTTTCAAGCATCCCCACCCCGCCTTGGGCACGCACACACTTTATCCATTTATTGGTTGCAGGTAAAGTGCAAAAAGACAAAGCTGGACAGACCTCAGGACCCCGGAAAGGCAGCCAGATGGGGAAACTCTTGGGATTTGAGTGGGCAGATTTGTCCAGCTGGGGGAAGCTAGTGACCTTGCTGAATCGACCCACAGACCCTGCAAGTCTGGCTGTCTTCCGTTTTCTCTTTGGTAAGTTCGGTTTCTGGAGTTTCCAGTGTGTCCATTCCTTGGTGACTTACTGGATTTACCTCCCATTTCCTCAGAGTTGAAAGTAACTGATATCATGAAAGAGGTCTTTGTGTTCAGGATAAAACCCAGCTTTTTTTTTTTTTTAAGATTATGCATACAAGAACTGGGGTGTAGCCCAGAGGAGGAGGGCAGGGGTGTTTGTAAGAGGATTCACCAGACACAGAATGGGGAACAGAACAGGTGGAGCCACTAAAATATACTGCTGAGGGGAGCAGCAGGCGAAGCAGGAGAGGTCTGCTGCACCATGTGGGTCACCTCCCTGGCCCAAGATCGAACTCATGCTTCAGTGGCTGGCCATAACTTGATAGTGCTGAGACTTTAACCGCTGTGCCACCAGGGAGGCCGCAAACCCAGCTTTATTTCCTATTAGGGCTTGGGTACCAGAAATGCTTTGATTTGGAGCTATAGGAAATATAACGGCAGAGGAACAGTGAGCCATTTTGTTTGTGGCATGAAGTTGCCCAGTAACTAGATTTCAGAGAAATAGCAGGAGTTAAAAGGCACACAGTTGACAGTGACCTCTTAAGTCATAGGTCACCACCTCTGTGCTTGGAATGGGTGACAAATGTGTTGAGATATAAAATCCCCAGTGGTTCTCAACTGGGGGAGATTTTCTTCCCTGAGGGATATGTGGCAGTGTCTGGAGACATTTTTATTTGCCACAACTGGGAGAGGGGAAATAGCACTGGCCACTGGCATCTATGTATGAGCCAGGGACGCTGCTATATGACCTGTAGTGCACAGGAGAGGCCCCTCGCAGCAAATAATTAACCAGATCAAGATGTGAGTACTCTGAGGTTGAAAAACCTTGACTTAACTAGAGCTGGCTTCCTGACCCTGAGTAATTCCTTCTATTTACACCACTTTGTTGGCCAAATACTGCTGTTTTCTGAGTGTGCCTGGAATTGAGAAAGGTAGAGAAGCATGACCCTAGAGCACTTTATGTAGTCCAGTAGAACTGACCTTGGTAGATAATTACCACTCCCCTGATCGCTTTTGTCGTGTTTTATACACTTTTCTCATCTCTCTCATAACCCTGTGAAGTATTGTGTACCCCCTTTTTGATTCAGTGAGGTCCAGTGCATGGCTGGGGTCACACAACTGGCATAATGCCTTGTACAGGGTAGCTCCTCCGTAGTTATTGTTGAATGAATGGATAAGTTACAGAGCCAGGGTTAGGAAAAGAGTATGACCCTGGAGCTGGGTGTACTGGACTGTATACTGAATATTCCTTTGCTGAGGCCTAATTGTCTCCTTCCCCACTGCCTTCTCAGGGCTGCTTATGGTGCTGGACATTCCCCAGGAGCGGGGGCTCAGCTCCCTGGACCGAAGATACCTGGATGGGCTGGACGTGTGCCGCTTCCCTTTGCTGGATGCCCTGCAACCTCTGCCGCTTGACTGGATGTATCTTGTCTATACCATCATGTTTCTTGGTGAGGAAAACTACATAAGACTTCTGCATCTTACTTAAAATACCAAAATACAACGCATGCTGGTAAATGGCCAAGGTCTTATTCCTCATTTCATTTTCTACTGTGATTCATTTTATCCTGCTCACCTATTTGCCCTCTGGGCCGTGACTCCATAACTTTTTAAAATACTAAAATAGCATTTAATTTTCATTTAGTTTTACCTTACTATAAAATGTATGATGACTTTTTAAAATCCCATCCATAGCCTATCCCAGCAGAGCTGGGCCTGTGGTGACCCTTTGACCTCTTAATCCTCTCCCCACAAATCCCAGGGGCGCTGGGCATGATGCTGGGTCTGTGCTACCGCCTAAGCTGTGTGTTTTTCCTGCTGCCGTACTGGTATGTGTTTCTCCTCGACAAGACATCATGGAACAACCACTCCTATCTGTATGGTTTGTTGGCCTTTCAGCTGATGTTCGTGGATGCAAACCGCTATTGGTATGAGTCTTGGGGAAATGAGGTGGGGAGGGGTTGGCTGGGTCAGGATAATTACTAGAGATAGGGGCCCACTGACTTTCTAGAATTTACCCTAGCAAGCATATTTTCAACCATGCTTTGCAAAGTGCAAGGTCATGCTTTGATCAGATGGATTTGGGAGGGGGGAGGTTCAGCAAAGTTGAGGTTCTTGGGATGACAAAAAGCAGAAATGGCTCCATTCCTACCCCTTCACTCTTTCCATATCTCCCCAGGTGCCTTGATCTATCCACTTCCTGTAATCCTCTTAGAAGAAGAGAAGACTAAAGCCAGATATAGCTGGTTTCAGATACTTCAAGGGTGGTCATTTGGAAGAGGGAGCAGACTTTACCTGTATGAACCCAGAGGGGCTAGATCCATTCTAGAACCAGGAATAGAAGTTGCTGTGAGTCAGTCATGTCAAAAGGAGAGTCCCCCGTCCCCGTTCCCCCCCCCCCCAAATCTGGCTTAGATGACCATCCTTCAGGAGAAGTAGAGAGAATTTGGAGATAAAGTGGCAGGGTAGATGTCCTTTAAGGATTCTTCCTGTTAAGTGAAAGGTAATTATGAAGGTAGTAAGCTGGGTATAGGGAAAACAATCTCAAACACTGAATTTCATAGTGATTTATCAATCATTAATCAATTTTCACTTGTTAATACACACAAATAGCTCTTTGTAAACCTTTAAACTCATTCAGAATGGCCAGCTCTGATCATGCAGAACTGAGAAGTAGTGCTGACAGAATATCCCTGAGAAGTTTCACTTTTATGACTTCTTACACAATTTGAGAAAAATACCAGTTGCTTCCTAAAGGCTTTCCACATGCCAGGTACTCTACCAATCTTTCTAATTTTTCCTCATTACAGCCCCATAAGGTCTATAGTGTTGTTCCCATTTTAAGGATGAAAGAACTAAGGCTTAGATAAGGGAAGGATTTGTCTAAGGTCACATTGCGGGTAACAGGCACAAGTGAGAATCCAGGTCTCTTAACTGCAGACTCCAGTGTAGTTGACCACAAATGTAAGCTGCCCCCTTCCCGACTCTGCTCAGTCATTGTCTCCTTAAAACCCTGACTTGCTTCTGCCTTCCAGAGTACATCTAGTCACTGTTACCTGCATTTATCGTTCTCTCCCAAAGTAAGCTTCAGCAGATATACTCTAACGCTATATCCTGGCATCCAGGTCATGAAATAACTTTGTCCTGGATATTGACTTTGGGGAAAAAAAAGCCACTATATATGTATATATATATATACACCTTTTGCTTTACAAACACTCCCTCAGACTCACTCATTTTAGTAATTTTCTAGCATTACTGTCTTTTCCCTGATTTTTAAAAAAGATTTATTTATTTATGCATTTAGAGCTGGGGTACAGGCCAGAGGTGTGGGAGGTGAGAGGATTCACCAGAGACAGAGTGGGGAGCAGAACAGGCAGATCTACTGAAATACATTGCTGAGGGGAGCAGCAGGCAAAACAGGAGAGGTCTGCCGTACCATGTGGGTTCCCTCCCTGGCCGGGGATCAAACTCACGCTGCTGTGCAGTGGCCACTTCACAGTGCGGTGCTTAACCCGCTGCGCCACCAGGGAGGCCCTTTTTCGTGATTTGATTCATTAGGACAAACTAACTCGCTAACTAACTAATGAAAACTTTTTGGTGCTACCACTCACTAGTAGTATTTCTGTTATGACTTAAAACAATCACTGTTAGAATTAGTTCATAGACTTGTAATGGGCCTCCAAATAACACAGTGGGCCAGAGAGGATGTGGGTGCTCTCCTGGGATAGATAAACATACATGAAAAGAAAGGTAGAAATGTGGCTGGACTGAGAGGCCTTGCTCAGTTCTTTCTCCCTTGGTATAGGTCTGTGGATGGCCTGCTGAGTGCCCGCAAGCGGAATGCCCATGTGCCCCTCTGGAACTATGCTGTGCTGCGTGGGCAGGTACTTATGGGGTTTTAGGGCAGAGGGAAGTATCTGACACCCACCGTTGGCATGGCTTTCCCACTGTCAGAGTGCACCCTCTTGTCTCTTGTTTCCCGTCTGCTGAAAAGCTCAGCTGACTTTTCTGTTGTTTCTATATTTCTAAATGCTGGTTCTCTCACCTTGTCATGGGGAGAATAGATCCTCACCCCTGTTTGATTGGAATCCTCAGAAGAGAAGCATCTGTGCTTCGTGACTTTTCCTGGGTGCCTAACACTGTGTCTGGCATTGGTAGGAAATTGATAAATACTAGTTGCATGAGTGAATTACCTGAGATGAGTAAAGAGAGGAATGCGTCTCTTCTTACTTGGGCCCTGAACTTGTTTTATTTTTGACTGTAGAAAACAAAGTTCTTTTTTTGTTTGAATATTCATTTTGCATCCCGTGTTTGCAGATCTTCATTGTGTACTTCATTGCTGGTGTGAAAAAGCTGGACGCAGACTGGGTTGAAGGCTATTCCATGGAAAACCTGTCACGGCACTGGCTCTTCAGTCCCTTCAAGTGAGGCATGGGTACTGAGTGGGTGACTGGCTCAGGGCTCAATAATGGCTGCTGAACTTGCCACATGCTTTCCTTTGTCCACTCCTCTCCCAGAAGGCCGAGTCAATGACCAAAAGAGCTAGAAGTAGCTGCCCCTTGGAGACATTTGGTATGGGCCTAAAAAAAGGGAAAAGAAATAAACAGAAAGAGCCAAAACTCAGTAACTTGGTGTCACCAGCAGTTGCTTTGGGGTGGTGCCTATGTCTTGGGTTGCACCCCAGCCTCTTGCCAGGATGTCTCATTGAGAAGTTGGGATAGTCAGTGTCCCTGCTCTGAGGAAACCCTTGTTACCAGCATTTTACGAAACAGGTTTACCTCTCTGATGATTTCTCTTTTCCTCCCATTTCTTTTTCCTCTTGTGTTTTACAGTGTTCTTTTTCCTCTTCCCTGTGATTTTCCAGTTCCTGAATTTTGTCTTCATTTATAACCTCCATGAGGGTCATGCGCTCCCTTAGCACAGACATGTCCCCTTAACGCAGACACTTCATCAAATTTTGCCCTAGGGGATCTGCCTTTATTACACAGTGTATAGGAAAAAATTGGATACCTAAAGTGTGTGGACACCTAAGGAGGTAGAAAAATTCTTCCATAGGCTGCCTTTATCGAAGCTTTTCTATCCGGGGCCTCCCTGGTGGTGCAGCAGGTTGAGCACCACACTGTGAAGCATCCGCTGCACAGCAGTGTGAGTTCGATCCCTGGCCCGGGAGGGAACCCACATGGCGCAGCAGACCTCTCCTGTCTCGCCCGCTGCTCCCTTCAGCAGTGTACTTCAGTCAATCTGCCTGTTCTGCTTCCCATTGGTGAATCCTCTCACCTCCCGCGACTCTGGCCCATACCCCAGCTCTTGTATGCATAAATAAATACATCTTTAACAACAAAACCAAAAAAACCAAAGCTCTTCTACCCACCTGCTGGGGCAAAGCCTTTGGGAAGGATAAGGCAGCAAAGGTACATCGCTGGGACCGAATATGCTGCATTCCCAGACCTGCGTCCCCTGTGCCTGCAGACTGATCCTGTCAGAGGAGATGACTAGTCTACTAGTGGTGCACTGGTGCGGGCTGATGCTGGACCTCTCAGCTGGTTTCCTGCTCTTCTTCGATGCCTCCAGGCCCATAGGCCTCCTCTTCGTGTCTTATTTCCACTGCATGAATTCTCAGCTTTTCAGCATTGGTCAGTACCTACAGTGTGATAGAAAACAGGAAACCACAGATTTAGAGGGAGGAACTAGTCAGAGGCATATTTGGGAGTGGGAAAAGGTGATGGGAACAGAAACTAGATTGAGCCAGATATAATTGCTGTGAAATGGAAATGAATGGGGGGAGAGGACCGGGCTTCTGGCCTCTGTGTTATAGAGTAAGGAATCTGTAGAAGTGAGTACCCTCTGGTTAAGAGCTTAACATAAGTGGGAATACCTGGGAGAAGTGTCCTAAGGGAAGTAGGTTGAGAGAATTACCCATGTTTCTTCCCACGCTCCTTAAATGTGTCTTTTTTCCCTGCTTACCTAGGTATGTTCCCCTATGTCATGCTGGCCAGCAGCCCTCTCTTCTGCTCCCCCGAGTGGCCTCGGAAGCTAGTATCCCACTGTCCCAAAAGGTTGCAAGAACTGCTTCCCCTCCAGACTGCACCTCAGCCCAGTTCTTCCTGCATTTATAAGAGAAGCCGGGCCAGAGAGGGCCAGAGGCTGGGGCTGCGCCATCAGCTAGCCACTGCTTTCACTCTGCTCTACCTCCTGGAGCAGCTCTTCTTGCCTTATTCCCATTTCCTCACTCAGGTATGTAGGGAAAGGGGTAGCTGGGAAAGTGGCAGAGGTGACAGCAAGACTGGTTTTTAGCCCTTTCTTGCTCGAGGATAGAGTGTGAGAGCCTTGGAGCTGACTCCCTCTGCCCTGCCTTCTCAGGGCTATAACAACTGGACAAACGGACTGTATGGGTATTCCTGGGACATGATGGTGCACTCCCGCTCCCACCAGCACGTGAAGATCACCTACCGCGATGGCCGCACTGGCGAGCTGGGCTACCTTAACCCTGGGGTGAGACCTCTGATGCTGACTATTTACTATTGTCAGCTTGAACTTCAGGGTCTGGGTTGATCCTAAACACAACTACAAAATAGGACAAATCTGAGTTCCCTCTATCCCTTCTCAGAGGCCAAGTTAAATCTCCTTTTGTGTGAATTGAAATAGGGCTATGCCATCCATTTCCTTGAACTGAAACTAGATTTAGGAAAGTTATGTCTCACACTAGCCCAGCAATGAGAAAATCCCCAAAGACAAGTTCAGGTGTCACTTTCTTTTCCTGGTCCAGATGGGCAGCAGGCAAGGATTGCTTTGTGCTGTTGGCAGCGCATGGCCTATCCGGGAGGTTGAAGTTGCTCATGACGAGGTGGGACTAATGTGGGGGTTTGGGGCAGGTATTCACACAGAGCCGGCGATGGAAGGATCATGCAGACATGCTGAAGCAATATGCCACTTGCCTGAGCCGCCTGCTGCCCAAGTACAATGTCACTGAGCCCCAGATCTACTTTGATATTTGGGTCTCCATCAATGATCGCTTCCAGCAGAGGTGGGCAAGGGAGCAGAGAAGGGGGGAAAGTGAAATCCAGCTCCTTTTTGCCAAGATGAATAGCCCACGCTCCCCAGTGTATCTTGCTTGAAAGGCTGTCTTCTAGTGCATGTCTCTGTTGACCTGGTTGTGGGCATAGCTGATTGCTTCCAGTAGGGGGCACCAGGAGAAAAAGTAACTGACTTCTTGTTTTAGAAACTGTTAACACAATTCTCATAGGGCCACTAACCCCCATTTTTCCAGCGCACCAGAATCTCATTCCCACCTTCCTCTCCCTCAGACTGGCAATAATATGCTGAACTGGGCTGTTTCTTCTATCCGGGAATAGCGATAAAAGGAAAAGAACCAGAATTTCTGGTGGGAGGGTGACTGTGGCTTCCTTAGAACATGGTTTTCTTCCCTAAGGATTTTTGATCCTCGGGTGGACATTGTGCAGGCCGCCTGGTCCCCCTTCCAGCGTACACCTTGGCTGCAGCCACTGCTGATGGACTTGTCTCCCTGGAGGGCCAAGTTGCAGGAAATCAAGACCAGTTTGGACAACCACACCGAAGTGGTCTTCATTGCGGATTTCCCTGGTATGGAGGGAAACAAGGGGTGGCCTTGTGGTCTTTCCTCCTGGCTGCCTTGGCCCAGAGCAGTGCATGTGGTAGAGGGAGAGACAGCACTGTAGTGGGAAGAATGTTTTTGAAACCGGAGGAGGGCTAGTAGTGATGACATGTCAGCTCTCTGTTTTGGCTGGGAGTGACCACCTTACCATCCATTGGGACTGCAAACGTTGTTGCCCCTGGCAGAGCTGCACCTGGAAAATTTTGTGAGTGAAGACCTGGGCAACACTAGCATCCAGCTGCTGCAGGGGGAGGTGATCGTGGAGCTGGTGGCAGAGCAGAAGAATCAGACTCTTCGGGAGGGAGAAAGAATGCAGGTATTTTGCGGGGATTAACAATGGCAGGATGTTTAGATGAGTGGAGTTTATTTTAGACTCGAATGCTTTCCATTGCAGCAATGCAAGGGCCCCTGGGGCTGCTAATAGTCTCATCAAGGGGGGCCTCCCTGGTGGCGCAGTGGGTTAAGCAACGCACTATGAAGCAAACAGCCTCCACTGCAGCAGGGCCAGGGAGGGGACCCACATGGTGCGGCAGACCTCTCCTGCTGTGCCCGCTGCTCCCCTCAGCAGTGTACTTCTGTTGATCTGCCTGCTCTGCTCCCCGCTCTCTGTGGTAAATCCTCTCACCCCCCCCCCCACACCTCTGGCCTGTACCCCAGTGCTTGTATGCATAAATAAATAAATATTTTTTAAAAAATAGTCTCATCAAGGATTCTACAGGATACAAGTCCCTTGGATCCCAAAATTTGGATAAGAAAAAATATGCCTGAAGGGGTAGTGCAGGGTGCCCATAGGCTGGCTGGGGAACAGAGTGAAATATATCTATCCATTTCTTCTCCCTCGTTAGTTGCCTGCTGGTGAGTACCATAAGGTGTATACAGTGTCTCCCACTCCTTCCTGCTACATGTACATCTACGTCAACACTACAGAGCTTGCACTGGAGCAAGACCTGGCTTATCTGCAAGAACTAAAGGAGAAAGTTGAGAATGGAAGTGGTGAGTATATGAGCGTTTTGACTGAGATAGCCTTGATTACATAGTTAACGTTATGAATGCAGATCTAGCTGTTAAAGAATGCACTTCAGGCCTCTAGCTGGTGAATGGGGAGTTCTCAGAGACAGTACAATCTCTCTCACTGAGTTCTTTTTGCCATCTTCTGGGCAGAAACAGGGCCTCTACCTCCAGAACTGCAACCTCTGCTGGAAGGGGAAGTAAAAGGGGGCCCTGAGCCAACACCTCTCGTTCAGACCTTTCTTAAACGCCAGCGAAGACTCCAGGAGATTGAACGCCGAAGAAATACCCCTTTCTACGAGCGATTCTTCCGCTTCTTCACGCGAAAACTCTTTGTTTTTCGCCGCAGGTAAGTTTTGCCCACAGTATTTGTCATTGTCAGAAGAGTTCGCAAGCTGGGTAACTTTTTGCTGGTGGGCATAATAGTAGAAACTCTCACCCAGGAAAAAGACAACCTAGCACTAAATAACCTTTGCCCCCCCCCCCCCCCCCCCCCCCNCCCAGGAAAAAGACAACCTAGCACTAAATAACCTTTGCCCCCCCCCCCCCCCATTTCCTTCTCCTGATTTAATGGAAGAGTAAAGGAAGACCTGTGTCTGGTAGCCTGCTATTTTCTTTTGCCTCAACTTATCTTTAACTTCCCTTTGGGTTATTCCTATCCCACCCTGGAATCCCTTACCAGATTGTATAAGGAGCAGGGTGTCTGTCTAGCTGGGCTGAGGGGAATTTTCACTGAGGGGAGTTTCTCATTTATGCCTGGGTGCGTGGAGGTGGGACCATGTGCCTCACAGGGCTTTGGCAGGAATTCTTGTGTTGAAACAAGAGTTTGGACTGAGTGAACTTTTCCCTCTTTTTCAGCTTCCTTATGACTTGCATCTCACTTCGAAATCTGGTCTTAGGCCGCCCTTCCCTGGAGCAGCTGGCCCAAGAGGTGTCTTATGCAAACTTGCGACCCTTTGAACCAGTTGGAGAGTCCAGTCCTTCAAATACAGAATCTTCAAATCCTGATCTTCCTGAACCCAGTTCGGAGCATGTCCACTCAGAATTCTGAGAGGGGCTGACGTTGTATATAGATGCAGTATTAGTTACAGGACCGTTACCTCTGCAGTAGAAATTGATTTGAAAAAAAAAATTTGATATTTTAAACATTTTTCTTCCCTGCCTGTCCATAACTTTTAATTCAAAGATGATTGTTTAGGGGAGCCAAAGTTGTAAAGCAAGGATAAGACTTATCAATCCTAGGTTGTGGGGCTAGGAGAGGGTTAAAAGTAGTATGAAAATGTCCTTTTAGAATAAAAGGGTAAGAGATAGGCTCCTTAGATTTAAATGTATCATGATAAAAATAGTAAATTGTCCTCAGTGCTGTTTGCTAGGCACTGTGTAAAGCAGGTGCTTACAGTAAACTACAGTCCTTAGTAAAAGTGCTTCATTTTACAGTTGGAGAAACTGAGACTGAGAGGTAATATAATTTGTTCAGATATGTCCTTGTAAAAGATTGATGATTTTGAACCTCAAGTCTGTTTAAGTTTCTGCATTCTGCCTCTTGTAATTTTCAGAAACATTGACAATAATTCTTAAATAATGTGGCTTAAAATTTGTTTTAAATTGTTAGGATAGTGATCAAGTTATAAATGTGAAATAATTTTCTTTACACTGCAATTCTAATAACCCTTTGTTCCTATCAACTATGTAAGTGGTTAAGTTTTTGACTAGTAATTATGAGGTTAGAATAGCAGTTGAACTAGTAAGGAAATTTAGATGATTGATAGTATTTAGCTTTATTCTAGCCTTTAGTGAGCAGATGATATAAAGAAAGAAATCAAGCTTGGTGAGGGATTAGGAAATGTTTACATTTTGTAGGTTTGCGTGTACTAGGCTTGGTGCTGGATTAGGAAGTAAGTATGCATAGGGATTTTTTCGTTTTCAGGCTCCCACTCTGGGAGCTCATGGTCTTATAGTAGAGATTGGCAGTAAAATTTCAGGCTTCTCTTCCTCATATCCTCATGGACAAGAGTGGCCTTGGGGTTCTTTCCTTGGTAGTTCCCTTTTCACTCTACACACTTGAAATTACAGGCACTCATTTCCAGTGATGCTTAGATCTGTCCTGTATCCTATATCTTTCCTAGACCCATCTGATTAGCTCCACTTGGATGTCTCACTGGGCCATCACACTGTCCTGGAGAACTTGAATATTCATTTCCAGCTCAGACCTGCTGTGTTAGCAAATGACTAGTTTCCTTGACTTTTTCCTCACGCTACACATTTCAAAGTGCATCACTTTCACCTTTTACTTCTTGAACCTATTAATTTCTACTACCTGTTCTTTCAGCCTTTATACTGGAAACTACTGAAGGATAGATAGGGCCACCCCTTAGTTATACAGGTTGGACCTGTGTAAGGGCCCCTCCTTGAGGCAAAGTAGGGCATCAGTCCCTCCCTGTTCACACCAGGTGTTGCATTGCATGGGTTAGCAATGGTTGTACCACAGGGTGTCTTTATTTGGCAAGAATGGTGGGAAGAAAACTTTTTCTATCCTTTTGCAGCTCTCAACAGTGCTACAACCGTGGCACTGTCCTTTGCCAGGTAAATTCAGTAAGTGTTCCCCGCCACTACTCCCTCCCTTACTTGGAAAAAACATTTTAATATAGGCAGGGTTACCTCCTGCCCCAAACTGTACCACCTGACCCGTTTGCTGGGAGATGGTCTTAATAACTAAGACTGGAGATTTACTGTCCAAACTATAAAGTTAAGCCCTGTTGCAATTTTATCTGTTCTGGGAATTGGCTATCAATGTATCTTCTTAGCCACTTTCTTTCATCCTGCTCTCAAGATGTGGATCTTTTATCCCTCTGTAACTCAGTCACCCTCACCTCCTTGGCTCATGCTACTTGCTGGTGAATGTTCCTCTACTTACTTAGGTTTCATCTGCGTTCACCAGCCCCTCCATCCCCAGTTGGGACAGGACAAAGGCCTTTTAACTCTTCCTACCAACTATAGAACCAGACACTTACTATTCCACCACTGCAACCACTCATCCTTATTCTCACCTCCCCAATGGGGCTATACAGTGATGTGTTAACATCTCAGCTTTTTGGAAAGCTTCAGTGTTAGATTCTCATTTGAGCAAATTTTAAGTTGTCTGTAAATTACTATATTACCAAGTAGAATTTAGCCTTGCCTCTCCCCCATCCTGAGATTCCAAAATTTCTAAGCCTTTAGCTTAACAGAAAGGCATGCATTCCTTCAAACATTTGGGCCAAGATAAAAAGCTGAACCACTTTAAACATGCTGGTAAAAGCACACACAAGTGACTGCCTTTTATACTTTAGGTATTAAGCTCAAGAAAGGATGGTTCAGGGCCCACTTGGGAGACCAATCTTCTACACTAAGTTTTTTTAAAGTTTGTAGCACTGTTACTATGATTGAAATGGGGGGTTCATGTACTGTTACATGAACCCTTCCTCACTAGTCTATAAACACTTCAAACTAATATGTAATATATAGCTTCATATATGACTATGTAAGCTATGTCAAATAAGCTGTTTTTTTTCAAGTCATAGTTAAATGACTTTGAGACATGATCCTCCTTCCCCCTCCATTATTTTATGTACTTAAAACAACTGGTAACACAACTTGCAACAGTAATGGGATGCTGTGGTAAGACACTAATTCTGGCCATCATGTGGACCAAAAAAGCATTATGCTGGACAAACCAAGATCAAACCTAAGCTGTCTTCTTAGCACCAGGGACAGGATCTACAAAACTATTAAATGCCAGCATTAATTCCCTTATCCATGAGTAGGAATACAATCATTGAGGACTATAGATACACACACAGTATTAGACACACCCATCACTGAAACACTTTTAAAGAACAATGGACACAGTTAAGGTAGAACCTAGCATTTTATTTAGATCTTCATTAAACTGTTGGAATTGAGAACCAGACATACGTAATAAAACCTCCAAAAATAGATCCTGAAAGGCACTTTCTGCTTAGGGCAAGCAGTCATGGAATAAGCATGTAAACAAGCTGGCTTCTCTGTACCACACCAGCCAAGTCAGCTTTCTCCATGCCAGCCGCACCAGCTCTGCCCTCCCTTCTGTTAACACCAGCCAGACCCCCTGTAGGTCTAACCCAAGGTTTTTCTGTAGGACACCTTGGCCTACCTGGGAATGCTGGAAAACATGTTGTTAAAGGAATCATGGTGTTGAGGAAAAAAAAAAAATCTTTTAAAAGCTGCCATCTGAGGTGATAGCTTCTCTGTACTTACGCCATACCCCAGAATACAATAAATAAGCAATTAGAAAATGTTCAAGTATGAAGGGATTTCCTCCTCCCCGCCAAAAGCACTGCTCTCTGAAGGAAGCTGGTTTCTCTGTAGCTACACCAGCTGTTCAGAAAGCTCATTGGACCTGGTTTTGAAAATAAAACAAAGTTAAAACCCTGGGAGGAGTTATTGTGCAGTGTGGAGTACTCAGTCTTTCTTATAAAGAAAAAAAAAAGTTAACTGGTACCAAAGTGTGCAACCTACAGACCCTCAGGTACTTCCCTGTGACTTCTCTGTATGACATCACAAGGGTGCCAAGTGCCTGTTTTTTTCTAGAGCTAGGAGTTGGTGGTTTGGCTAGTGCTGAAACCATGCATAGGATTGGTTTACTAAATAAAACCCTTATTACGTACGTCCTCCAAAAGACAGCTGAAAAGTGGAGAGATTTTCATTTGGTGCTGTTTAAGAGATGGCAATTAAGAGCATAAGCACCAGAAGAGATGGTTTAATGGTAACTGCCTTTTTTTTTTGTTTGTTTTTTAAATGTCAGGCTAGAGCTCCAACTGGAACTTGCGTTACATGCAAGACTGATTGGATAGGGAACACTCCCTGACAGAAGAGCTACATAATTAGAAGTGGATCAAGTTATAGGGAGGATAAGGGAAGGCTTCACATTCATAATAGAGCTGAAGACATTACAAATTCATGCTGACAGGGCTATGGCGTTGCCAGACAGAGGCTATAGTGGTACTACAAGTACGTGCACAAGACATTTTCAGCATTTGGTGGGGAAGTCAATGCAACTAGGCTTTTAGAGGGTTGGGTGATAGGGCACAAAGGTTCAATTTCAAAGCATTATTTACTACAGTGTTGTTGGTTTGTTTCTAGGCAGTTACATGGATCACCTATGCTCACTAAATTCATTATAATGGTGAACAAAACACCTAGGGACAGAATAGCAAGCCGAACTTACAGTCCCCCACACAAGCTAAAATTCATGTCATTGACTAGAGTGACTGCGACTGATCAGGAGCTGAAAAGAGGACAGGAAAATTTAGGAAGAAGGGCCCTTTCCCTCAGAGCTTGAAGGCTTCTCTGTAGCCTACGCCAACAAGTCTGGGGAAAAAAGGCTAACACTTTCAATATTTAAGCTTTTTGGGCACTTCCCATGGGAAGCTGTCCCTACCAAAGTGGCCATAGGCTGCAGTCCTCTGATAAATTGGCTTCTTCAGATCCAGATCCCTGGAATATACAAGTCCGTAACTTAATATGTAGCATTCAATTAAAACAAAGCAAAACAATCAGCAAGACTCATTTTCAAGAGTTCTGGCAAATGAGCAGTTCTCTGGGGTATGCTAGGAAAGAAGTTTTATGGCAAAAGTATTTGTTACTTCCTGGTGTCCAAACTCCTTGCACAGTCCTTATTAGTAACTACAGTTCTGGTTTTTCCGTCCCTGGCTCAACAAATAACGAAAACTTGTCATTATTCTGAGAAATTTCAAATGTCAAAAGCTCATCTGAGATCATGAAATACTTACCAAGGTCCCATGCCCACACCCTGCCATGGTTATTTTCTTTATAACAGCCTTGAACATCCCATTTATCTGCACTAAGTTCTTCTTTAAAAAAAAAAAAATCATACTCAGGTAATATGAGCACAAAGCCCAATATCAAATACTGAGGACTTTCTAAGGTGGCTAGTCTAAGCCATGGAATATTATGATTTAGATTTTCTTAAGTCTGCTGAACACAGCTTATGATGAGATCAACACCCTAGGAATTAAGATGTTTTCCCGACTCGGAGTCTTCACTTCCTCAAATTTGAACATCTCAAAATACCCACACCCTTGATATTTTTCACTAACAATAGGCTTTACCATCTTTACCTGACAATGACCCCAGGGCGGAGATCAAAATTCTTCTTCACAATCTCTAATAGCTCTCTCTCACTCTTCTGAGAGGTGCCATAATGGAAAATGGAGATAGACAATGGATGAGAAACTCCAATAGCGTAAGAGACCTGAAAGGGTTCAAATTTCAGAAGTCAGTGATCAAAAAACAAACAAAAACCACACCTGCATACTTGTATAATACACTGGTATAAAAGAGACAAGTAGATTATTAAAAGCCCTCCCACTTACATGCATTCAATCACTTGAAGTTATACAGAAGAGTATATACCTGAACAAGAACCCTTCTGCACAGACCTCCTTTAACAAGGGATTTTGCCACCCAACGAGCAGCATAAGCAGCTGAACGGTCCACCTTGGTATAATCCTTTCCTGAAAAGGCACCGCCTCCATGAGCTCCCCAACCACCGTAAGTGTCCACAATGATTTTCCGGCCAGTCAAACCAGCATCACCCTGTAAACATAGGATTTGAATCACTTTATGCCTGATCATCTTCAGAAAAGTTTTAGATCAGGTTTGTTAAGTGCCTGTTTTTATTACTCAGCAAATACCCTTAGAAGACTCACGGGGCTTCAGAAAACCTAGAAGATGGCAGCAGCAAAATTTTTCCAAGTAACCATTGTAAAGATCCAAAAAGCACAGAATTGATATAAGGCCTTACCTGAGGCCCACCAATAACAAATCTGCCACTTGGCTGTAGATGATAGATTGTATCCTCATCAAGATACTTTGCAGGTACAACAGCTTTGATGACCTTCTCCTTTAGGGCATCTCTCATTTCATCAAGACAGACTTCTTCATCATGCTGAACAGATATAACTATTGTGTGGACTCTGATGGGAAGCACAGCACCTCGATCCTGCATATACTGCACAGTCACCTTGAAGGCAATACAGAACACCAGTCTATTAGGCAACTTAGTTCTTGATTCTGTACCCTAAATTATAATACAAGACATGCTATTCTTGTTCAGACTCTGTGCCAATGTACTGTGTGTAATCTAGCTATGATTATCACTTACTTGAGTTTTAGAATCTGGGCGTAACCAAGGCAAAGTGCCATTGCGGCGTAGTTCAGCCAGTTTGGCATTGAGCTTGTGTGCTAAGACAATAGTTAAAGGCATGCATTCCTCTGTTTCATCAGTGGCATAACCAAACATCAAACCCTAAAAGAGAAAGTCACCAATGTGATCAACCTAAATTTCCACGAATTAATGTTAGAAGATATGTAAATAGTGTCTACACCAAGATACCTGGTCTCCTGCACCAATGTCTTCCTCATTCCGGTCTAGATGAACACCTTGAGCAATATCTGGTGACTGTTGCTCCAATGCTACTAGCACATTACAAGTCTTGTAGTCAAACCCTATAAAAAAAGACACTATTTTGAAACAAAACAAAAAAGCCTTCTATATGGCAATTACCAGGAATTCTAAGTATCACTAAAAAAATCAAATAGACCTATAACTAGTACCTTTCAGGAAATGGACTAGCAACTAGCACTGGGATAAAAGACAATACTACACAAAAAGTTAGATTAACAGGAGCAGTCTAAACACTGGGGCTTGTAGAAACTACCTAAAAAAAGGAAAGGCTTAGAAAAGCTAAACCACTAGAACATACCTTTGGAAGAATCATCATAGCCAATGTGCTTAATGGTTTCACGAACCACTTTCTGGTAGTCAACAGCAGCTCTAGATGTAATTTCCCCAGCAAGCAGGATCATTCCAGTTTTAGCAACAGTTTCTAATAAAAGAGAGGTTTCACACTCAAATCTCACTTTTACACATTTTATGTTACCTTTTCATCAGCTGGTAAGTAAGCATTGGTCTGAACCTACCACAAGCCACTTTGGCATCAGGGTCCTGCTGAAGGTGAGCATCAAGGACAGCATCACTGATCTGGTCACAAATCTTATCTGGAGGGGAAAAAAAACTTGGCTCAACTTCTAAAGCAAAAGCATGTCCCCCCCCTTCCTTTTAACTTCCTGTAAGGCTCATTGGGGGCAGAGCTTTCTTTTAAAAATTGTGGTAAAATTTAACAATTCAGTGACACTAAGTATGTGTATCTTCACTGCTGTCTACTTAAAGCACTACATTACCAGAAGTCATAGGCCTGAAGAATAGATACAAGATACAGTGCTGCATGTTACTTGAAAATTTGACACCAGGGTCTTAATATAGCTGTGCCACAAGCTTACCAATTCAGTAAGCCATAATAGTCAAGTTTAATACATTTTAACTCATGTAATATGTGCAGTTTACACCTCACAAGGGTGCTAGTTCCATCTCCTAAAGAATTGCTAACATGTTGAAAAATTACGATCCCAAGCAAAATAATTTTCACTGTAAAGTAACAGCCTCATGTGAAGTGGAAGGTCTTTAAATTCCAAAGTAAAGCCTGGCTTTACAGTGAAACTTTTTTGCTTTAGTGTTAATTTTCAAATAGTCTTTATATCGTATTTCCTAAATTTAAAGTTTGCTTTGTAAATCTAACCAAGCATTAAGTTGATTTTTTTCCTACCCATTTCTAAGTCTTAAATTTTGCCCGTGTCATACAATATTTGCTTCCATAATGTGTACCAAACTCTCGAGCACTTGGTGATCCAGGAAGAACTGAGGCCACAGGCAAGCCAGCCTCCTTTAAGTAACACCAGTTAAGTAAGAAATGTCAGCGTTAAACAATGAAAGCAAGGGGACATTATAAACAAAAGGACTAAAACAAAAATCCTTTAATTTCATTATAATGGTAGCCTGGGCACAAGAGCTGGACTGGAAAATGCCCACAAGTATTCTGAATCCTTGGTAATTTTCTCCCCACTGCATTGCCAGCCATTAAAAACTGAAAAAGGGTCAAACAGCTAAGACCTCACTTTGCCGAATTCTCTGGAATCATCCAAAACACAAAGCAAATTGTGTACAGCAATCCAGTTAGGGGCGTAAAATTAAATCTACAACAAACCTAAAAACCGCGTATCCCACACCAAAACATCTGCTCTTCACTCATCGGAGCTGGGGTTTGTCCACTCCACAGCACGAAGTTGCCTGTGGGCTTTCCTCTTAGGCACAGTGGCCTTAGCAGAGAAATGGGTCTTTCAGCCAGACTAGAGAACGACTGTCATCAGTGGTCACCAGAAGCAAAACCGCGATCTTTCACTAGGTGATGCTTTCAGGCTGAGACCGGAGGTTCCTTGAAACAGCTACATTTGTTCACGTGTAAACTGATCCATAATGGCGGATCAGTGGACAAAGCCGGGGAGAAAATGTGTAAAACCTTACCTACTGGTTAGTAGGGACGACTTTAAAAGGAAACCCAACGCAACAGCAGCTTACACTTAATTCATGTTTCCTTATCCTTTCATAGAAGGCCCAAATAAGGACTGCCTCCTCCAACAGGCGCTATATTTAGTCGGGGGCTGTCACCTTGAAGACAAGGCCATATTCTGCCTAAGGCCGCAGGGCACGTCCGTCCTCTTTCCTCAGTGGTAACGGCACAAGCCGACGCGTAAATGGAAACACTAAACGTCCCGGGCCACCGGCGCCCCACTTCTCAGCCCCCAGCGGAGCCGGTAGCCCGACGGCTCCCCCTCGCCCAGATGCCACATGCGGCAAACACGTGGTTGCGGCTGCAATGCGGGGCGCGCGCTCCCGAGGGCGGGTGGCGAGCACTCGGGGCGGGTCGCCCACTCGAGGTTCTTCAGACGGCGGGGCGGAGAGGAGTAAATAGTGCCCTCCCCGGGCAGAGCACACACGGCCGCGGCCCCCGCCCTAGTCGTTTTCTGGAATCTTCCGCATGCAGAGGCGCGCGGCCGGAGAGGAAGGGGGAGGGGAGCAGCGGCCACGCGCTGGGCACCGGCGGCGCCACGAGGAAGGCGCGCGGCCGCCGCTCTCCCCACAGCCCGGGGGCGAGGGCAACCAGCGCGGGCACCACCTGCGGGGCCTGGCCCGCCAGGCCGGGGTCCCGTCCCACGCCCCGCCCCTCGCCTCGCTCCGGGCCCCGTCACCTCACCTGGGTGGCCTTCTCCCACAGACTCTGAAGTGAAGAGGAACGTGCCCTCCTCGATGAATGCCTCATGGAAGCCGTTGAGCTGCCCGTTCATTGTGGTGGTGGTGACGGTGGCGGTGAGTGACCGTGGCGTGGAAGACAAGAGGCGGAGGGCGAGGCGAGGACAGCGAAATGCGCAAGCCAAGACTGCGACCTACTCCCCTTGGGCTGACGGCGCGGAACGAACGAGGTGGCGGGCGGTGCGGCCCAGTATTTATATAGCAGTCGCAGCGCGCGCCCGGCTCGGGCCCCGCCCCTCGGTGCCGCGCGCCAATGCGCCACTGGCGCGGGGGGAGAGACAGAAGGGGCGGGGCGGGGAGCGGAGCTGGGGCTGAACCACTTTGCGAGGCGGAGGGGGGAACAGCAGGTTCCACATCCCTAGGACGACTATTTAGCTCTCTTAAGCAGCTGTAACATGGGGTAAGTGGAAACGTGAGTATACTGGGCATTTTACCCTTTCTTATTCTACGTGGAGGAAAAGCGACAAGGGCTTTTTGGGCTTGCTCCCCTGTGCTGTGACATGGCACCTCCCTCCCGACCGTTGGCTGGGCTGTGTGGCTTCGAGGTCGCGTCCCCCAGCGGTGGCGGCGGGAATCGGCCGGGGTTTTGTCCTGCTCTTCCCGGGGGTCTTTCCGGCCGCCCACCTTTGGAGCCCGGGTGGCGGGGAGCCAGTGGCCCTGTGCCATGTGAAAGTGGCCATCTTGGCTGATCAGTGTACGACTCTTCACGCCACAGTATTTATCCCCGCCCTGGCGGTGCTGGCAGTTGGAAATCTTGAGGGGCGGCCGCCCAGTTGCTAACCATTCTTGGGATTTAATGCTTCTGTGATAAAAATGGCCGAAAAGCAAATTAAAGAGAACTCTGTCCATTTAAAACGATTGCTGCCCTGCCTCTACATCCAGCGCTAGCTTCTGAGCGGGGTTCCTGTCCTTTGTCGACCCGACAGCAGAGGCCGCGCTCCGGAGGCCTCGTGGTCCCGGGCCTTGCCTCTGTCCAGGGAAGGAGGCCGCTAGCCAGGCTGACCTTGCCCTAGCTGATTCTCCTCTGTCTTTGAAGGGGGACAAAAGTCATTTCAGTATCTGTTCGAGACAGTGGAATTGTTTTCTTGAGGGTAAAGCCCTTTTAGCCTCTTGCAATTAAGCCGATCTCTTGACAAGCTGGAAGGGGTGTTCCTTGAAGCTTTCACTTTAAAATGTCCACCCGCGATTGCCCCAGTTTTGCCCATTAAAGGAATAAGCAGGCAGAGAAACTTGAGCCAACGAGAAATAAGAAGTCGAGAATGGATTTCATGGAGTCCCCTTTGGAAGGCGCCCACAAGTGGAGAGGGGGCTGGGGTCACTTCCCTGCGCCGGGGCGGTGGGCGGCACCGGGCTGCCTCTCTCCCTCCCCCACCCCGGGCGGCCTGCCCTGGCGCCTCAGCTTTACCCACGTTAGTCGGGATCCGCCTGTTCCTAGGACCCCCGACGCGCTGTACCCATGGGAGGTGATGAGCCCCACCTAGCAGAGCTGCCTGTAGCTCTGAGAATTAGGTAAATTCTGAAGAGCGAGCCTCTCAGCCACGTGCGAGAGGACGGGTGCAAGTTTGCCGACTGGAAACAATGGAAGCACTTGGTCTGTGCCAAGGGCTTTGACAAAGAAGGTGAAGAAGGCGCTCAATCTCGACTTCATGACCACATACACCGTACTTCCCAGCAGACAGCAGGAAAAAAATCACCAAAGAGACAATATACAGTTTGTTATTTTTCAAACGACAGAGAAAAATAAGTTAACGGTTTTTTTTGTTGTCTTAGTAACCTTTTTTGTAAAAAGCAGAATGCCAATTTATTATCTCATAGTGAATAAGTAAAATTACCACCTGGGACAAAACGCATGTGTAGGCTGGTCAGTGCATTATCTCCCAGCAGAAAAATCTATATGGGAAGCCAGAATATAATTAGAAGGCCATTTGATTAATATGAAGTTAGAACAAGGGGATTAGTTAAATTCAATGATTAGCTCATTATACCCTGATACCCCTATGCTACCACCTCCACAGTGGGGCTGTTCTTGCCAAGAAGATTGGAATCAGCTGTTCATACTTGCTTACCTACTTCACTTTGTTGCTCAAAGCATGTGTAATATAGTGATTAAGAGGAAGGGTTCTGGAGTCTTGCCTCTGCCACTTATTAACAGTGTTGAGCAAACAACTTAACCTCCCTACACCTCAGTGTCCGAGGTCTGTAAACTGGGATGATAATAGTTCTTTCATAACATTTTTTCTCAAGGATTAAGTGAAACCATGCAAGTAAAGTTCAGCACATAGTAGGTGTTTTAAAAATGCTAAATGGAAAATAACCCTTCAGTGACTTCCAATTGCTGTTAGGGCAAAATTCCTATATACCCCTCAAAGGCATGAGTGTGATTTGGGTCCTACTATTTTAACATCCCCTTATACCACTTTAGTTTTTCCATCTTCTACTTTGGATTTCTTTTTAGCGAAAGTTAATATTTATTAACTGATTAGTATTAACTGATTAGGGCACATATTTTAGATTTTTAAATTTGTGGGCCTCCCTGGTGGTACAGTGGGTTGGGCAGCGCACTATGAAGCAAACCGTAGCC
Organism: Galemys pyrenaicus; assembly: GCA_019455555.1. Lineage (NCBI taxonomy): Eukaryota > Metazoa > Chordata > Mammalia > Eulipotyphla > Talpidae > Galemys > Galemys pyrenaicus. The sequence continues at coordinate 2,123,838 of JAGFMF010011781.1, read as the reverse complement.
ACTGCAGCACGAGTTCGATCCCTGCCACCTGCCAGGGAGGGGACCCACATGGTGTAGCAGACCTCTCCTGCCTGACCCGCTGCTCCCCTCAGCAGTGTTTTTCAGTCAGTCTGCCTGTTCTGTTCCCTACTCTGTCTCTGGTGAATCCTCTCACCTCCCTGGACTCTGACTTGTACCCCAGCTCTTGTATGCATAACTAAATAAAGTCTTTTAAAAAATAAAATTTTCACATTGTCTCTTTCTCCCTTCACTAAACATTTATGAGCACCTCTGTCTGGCAGACCCAGGACTGCTACTCTTAACAGTTCTGGTCTCCATCCATCTGGAGCTCTAAATGGGGGAGTGATGCCTGGTTAACTCCTCATTCTTCCTATTCCACCTCAGCTGCCACTTCATGGAGGAAGCCTTCACCTAGACAGATTTCTTAGTGGGTCCTGTGTTTTCCTACATGGTATTAGTGCTGTTTGAAGTTATAGATTTGGTAATTATTTGATGAATGTCTCTTATCTCTAATTAAGTTTGTAAGCTGCATGACAACAAGAAGATGGTCTGTTTTTTTTTTCAAGCTTTGTTGATGAGTGCCTGATGCACAGGAAGTGCTTAAGAGTGAATAGAGGAAAGAGGGATAAAGAGGACTAAAGGGAAGAATGAAAATATAAGCAGTGGCAGAAAAATATAAGGGAAAGAGAAACCCTGGGGATCATATAAAATCAATGAAAAGAAGTACTACATTGTTTTAATCGCAAGCATTATAATTAATAAAACAGAGCTCTTTACTATCAGGGAAGCTCATGCCTTTCTGTCCTAAGAGGAATGAGATTTCTGAGTCTATGAATTAGTACCCTATGGGTAAAATAAGTCAGGGGAAGTTAGTGGTTTATTTCACATTTAACATAAAATTTGTTGAATGTGAAGTGTTATAAAGCACCGAGAGAAATAATCACTGCTAAAGGCTCCAAATTTCTCAACCCAAAGAACATTAATGTGGCAGTACTCCTATGAAAGAAACAAGGCTAGAAATAGATAAACTGGTCTTTGTAACTCATACACACATGTTTAACACCTTCAGGTGTTAGCAGTCTACCAAAGAAAACATTTGAAGTGCAAGAAACTGTTGGTTTGGCAGGAGAAAAAAGGAAGGTGACACTAGGTATATCAAAGAGCAATAGGGGAGCTGTGAAGACATTGAAAAGACAACTAAACTGTGAATCGAAAGAATACCTTCTTTGTGAAACCAGGTCAAGAAGAAAGAAACATAGGCCAGATGCCTCCAAAATGGTGCCAGTCCTTTAGAGCCAATGCCCAGGCATCTCAGATGGCCTCAGAAGCAAGGTAGGTAGCCCCTCATTTTTAGGCTTCTTATATTTTGTTTTTGTTTCTCTGATTTTTTTTCCTTCCTGATACTTAAATCTTTTGATAATCCCCCAAAGTACACAGGAATGGAAGACTGTATAGGATACATGAAGCAGACACTGAAGGAGACAATAATACGATGACAGCACCTATCATTTGTTGTGACAAGAATTGTTCTTACAGCTGCTCCTCAACAGTTCAACAATAGAGGCAGCTACTATTTCCCTTCCTGTTTTACAAATTAAGAAACTAACAGACTCACCCAAGTCACACAAGTCCGTAGTGGAGCTGGGACTTGAGCCTGAGTCTGAGCTCTAAATTCATGCTCTTGGTTACAAGTCAATCCATAAGTGTTTCACAATTCCTTAGGTAATTAAAGATAAAACTTGATTTTTACCCTTCCATTCCTTTTGCTATGAACATGTATATACACACACACATTTTACTAAAAAAAAAGAAAATCCGTATTTCAGAGAAACAGATTTTTCTCTTAACAGTGTTCATGACCATTTCTCCAGAACACTTTTTCTAAATCGCTGTAAAATAAACATAAAATGTATCAATTTTTGTCATTTTTAAGTACACTCATATGGTGGCATTATGTACTTTCAGATTGTTCTGCAAAATCATTTTTTTTTAAGATTTATTTATTTATGCACACAAGCACTGGGGTACAGGCCAGAGGTGTGGGGGTGCGGTGAGAGGATTCACCAAAGACATAATGGGGAACAGAACAGGCAGATTGACTGAAATACACTGCTGAGGGGAGCAGCGGGCACAGCAGGAGAGGTCTGCTGTGCCATGTGGGTCCCCTCCGGGTTGGCAGCAGGGATCGAACTCGTGCTGCAGTGGCTGCGGTTTGCTTCATAGTGCGTTGCTTAACCCACTGCGCCACCAGGGAGGCCCCCAAAATCATTTTTTAATAACAGCAAAATATACTATCACATGATGACTTTGTGGCTGACATTTGTTTTTCATTTTGCCCCACATGTAATGCTGAACCTAACATCTTTGCCGATATATTTTTGTGATCCAATATTTTTATTTTTGTGGAAAAGATTCCCCAAAGTGGGGTTGCTGAGATAATAAATATGTACATTTTTACGTTAGTAGCTACAACCAGATTATCTTCCAAATAGCTGTCAAAAATCACATTTTTACTAGTAGGGTATGATAATATCCTTTTCTGACTCTCTTGGCAGTGCTGAATGTTATCATTCTTTTAAATTTTTGTCAGCGTGACAAATGGAAGAGGTAGGAGAATAATTTCATACCTTTGGGAGACTATTGTGAGCAAAATGGAATATCTAGAATCCACAGAGGAAAAGACTGATAGACTTAACAACCTAAAAATGAAAAAATATTGTTTAAGTAAAATCCAAAGACAAACAAACAATAGGATAAAACATTTGTAACACATCACAAAGAGTTAGTACCAATTCATAAGAAAATGACAGTCCAATGAAAACTAGAAGAGAGTTTAAGTAATTCACCAGGGAGAAAATGTAAATTGTTAATAAACATATGAAAAGATGCTCAATTTTATTGATAGGGACATGAATTAATTCATATGTCTGGTGAGTTTGGGAAAAACAAGAGGTAGAGAAGTAGAATAGAACATAGAGGCGGGGGGCCTCCCTGGTGGCGCAGTGGGTTAAGCAATGCACTGTGAAGCAAACCACAGCCACTGCAGCACGAGTTTGATCCCTGCTGGCGGCCAGGGAGGGGACCCACATGGTGAGGCAGACCTCTCCTGCTGTGCCCGCTGCTCCCCTCAGCAGTGTACTTCTGTTGATCTGCCTGTTCTGCTCCCCGCTTTGTCTGTGGTGAATCCTCTCACCCCCCCAACAACTGGCCTGTACCCCAGTGCTTGTATGCATAAATAAATAAATCTTTAAAAAAAAAAAAAAAGAACATAGAGGTAGGGCAGAAGGAGGAATGCAAATAATGGGCTGCTCTGGCTTTAGTTTCCCCATTAACTTGACTTCTGGTGGAGCTTCCATGATGGGTGACGATGCTTTCTAGAATTTGTTATAGTGCCAACCAGGGTAGTGTGCATGGTCCAGGCTCTAGGGTTCAACTTTATCTTTCACTGGTATGAATGGAGCTATAGGACTGATCCAAAATTAACTGGCCAAAGGCTATGGCCTATCTACCAGGGACTGCTATAGGGCTGTACTCTCACCCATTCTGTTACTGCTTGGTTCAGTCTCTTGGAGCCATGACTCCATTCACTTGAATCATCAGTATCTTTTTGGGGTCTGGTGGAGATTGTTGTAGGTATGGTATAAATTCACCATGTCCCATCATCAACTTTCATCTGCCAGTATATTATTTAGTGGCCTACCTCTTTAGATCCTACCTCAACGGATGGCACTGGTCTTAGTTCCTGAGACTGGTCTTAGTTTAGACCTGCCCAGAACTCAGGACTGAATCGGGCAATGAATGATGGTCAGCTTTGTCCTGCACATATTTGCTTTTGTTTCTATCTCCAACTTTGGCTTCTTGGTACTTGGGACTCCCTAACCTATCTTTTCATCTCTGACTTGTTTCTCTATTTTTCTTTTTGCTCAGTGCATTGGGATTTACCTCCAACTAGCTAGTATCTGATTTGACCTCTGGATCTTTCCATTATAAATTGCCTCCACAGGCAGCAAAAGGAAGATCCTGCCCTATGTCTCTGGGTAACAGATGTTGGGGCAGATGCAGGAAGGAATTGCTATATCCTTATCTGCCCAACTCTGCTTTGTAGGAGGACACAGCTATCTCCACAAAGGAGAATGCTGATTCAGAGGGGCAGATGATGGGTAAAAGGAATGGCCCTGTCCTCTATGGTGTTACCTTCACAATACACAAAGACTTTACATGCTTGCCAAATTTTTGCTATACTTTAATATCTTTTCTGTCCTCCAGGAAGCCTGAGTAGGTGGTATTCTTGTGATCCCATTAAATTGAAAAAGGCAATCCATGAAGGGGAAATATAAAGAGATTTTGGGTTAACAGTACTCTGTGATTACAGGTCTAGCAAAGAATAAGAGTATACACCAGACCATGGCCAGGTCTTCTGCTGATCTCTTCTTAGCAGCTGGGGAGCAGAGTCAGCCTTTGTTCCCAAACTTGGCCTGGAATGATGGTATCCTATACCATATATATATTTATTAATATATATCTTTAGGTTATATCTCCTATATACCCTAAATTAATATATATCTTTAGGGTATATCTCCTATATACCCTAAATGCAGTACTGGAGGATTGGCTCTGATCACAGGAAGGTGGCCTTATGGAGTTATCACCTAGTAAGTATTGCTGGAACAAATCTTTCCCTCTGTCCAGGTTCTTACACTGTTATGCCCCTCCTAGGCTTCAGGCTGAGTTGGAGGCATCAATCCAACTCTCATGAATTAGGTTAAATATAATGTGGAGATGGCCTTTCAATCTAAGAACCAAGAATACCAGCTAACTATTAGATGGCACATGTTTGATCTATGTAATTGATACTGAGCACCATCCAGGAAACAGGACATATATATGGCCATGGTTATATGTCTATGTGGCCCTTCATTTTTACTTTAAGGGTAGGACATACTGGCAAATGCCACTATCTGTTCTCCTCAGTATTCCTAGAGCAGGACAGGAAGCAACCCTTGCTGAATAGGTTGAATAGGTACCTGCCCCATAAATTGCTTAAGATCTGCAAATTTGCTACCTGTGACCCAGAGCCTCAGGGGCATGCCAGCTCCCTATAGCTCAGTGGCTTATAACCTTTTTTTTTTAAGTTTGAAGAAAATTATGGATCTCTCCCAAGAAACATACACCGTACACCCTTACACATAATTTTATATATAATTTCTGAAGCTCAAACATATACTACAAATTAAAATCCTTTCTAGGGCCTTCCAGATGTTGGAGGGGTAGGTCTCAGCACTATCAAGCTATTACCAGTCACTGTGTCATAGTTTGATCCCAGGCAAGGGACCTAACCCAAAGGTGCAGCAGACCTCTCCTGTCTTGCCCACTGCTCCCATCAGCAGTGTATTTCAGATCTGCCTGTTCTGTTCCCCACTCTGTCTCTGGTGGATCCTTCCTCTCTCCCTCTCTCTGTCTCTGTCTCTGTCTCTGTCTCTCTCTCTCTCTCTCTCTCTCTCACACACACACACACACACCACCTCTGGCCTACATCCCAGTTCTTTTACACATAAATAAAAATAAATCTTTGAAAAAAAAATCCTTTCTAATATCTTGTAAGGGCTTGCACACAATAGTGAATTTTGCAGAAAGAAAGAGGGTGAGACAGGTTATTAGCAAAAGAAAAGAAAGGTTATTTCAGGTGAAACCACCTCCCTCAGAGGGGAGGCAGGAGAGTCTTATGCAGATAAGACATCAGGAAACTATAGATTGATTAAGATTGTGTTTTAGGGAGAAGTTGAAACTGCAATTAGATTAACTTAAAAAAGGGCCTCCCTGGTGGTGCAAGGGGTTAAGTCTCAGTCCTATGAAGCTATTGGCCACCACTGTAGCACAAGTTCAATCCCCAGCCAGGTGACCTCTCCTGTCTCATCCGCTGCTCCTCTCAGCAATGAATTTCAGTGGAACTGCCTGTTCTGCTCCCCACTCTGTCTCTGGTGAATCCTCTCACACACTTGCACCGCAGCTCTTGTATGTGTAAGTAAATATTTTTTGAAATATTGAGTAAAAGTCTGGTTAGGGGGGCAGCCCATCTCCTCCCTAAGAATGACTCCATTTGGGCCTGGGTTTTTTGTTTGTTTTTAAACGATTCCTTCCTTTTGATCCGACTCTCAACTTGAGAGACTTGATCAAAATTAGGGCACCAGTGCCACTCTTAGATACCACTTCTCAGTTTTCTTTTTTTTAAAGATTTATTTATGCACACAAGAGCTGGGTACAGGCCAGAGGCAGTGGGGTTGGGTGGGGGTGGTGAAAGGATCCACCAGAGACAGAGAGGGAAACAGAACAGGCAGATGGATTGAAACACACTGCTGAGGGGAGCAGTGGGCGAGGTAGGAGAGGTCCGCTGCGCCATGCGGGTTACCGCCCCGGCTGGCGGCAGGGATCGAACTCACGCTGCAGTGGCTGCGGTCTGCCCCACAGTGCGCCGCCCAACTCACTGCGCCAGGGAGGCCCCCACTTCTCAGTTTTCGATGGTCATCTGTGTGATATTCAAAGGCCATTTACATCACAAATTCAATTTTCTTAACATCGCTCCTCTTTGCTACTTCTCTAATGTCCCAGCCTTAGGGAACTCTTCAGTTTGGTGATTAGCAATTGCAAACATGTATTTAAAGCTTTTGGGAGAAATACAGTGTGCCAGGGGGATTATTATTATAACCATAAACAGGATAATTCCCAATGTTTAGAGTGCACTTCACAACTAGGGTTTCCAAGACCCAAACCAATCAAAGAAAGACCCCACTAAAGGAGTGACTTTTTTTTTTTAAAGATTTATTTATTTATGCATATAAGAGCTGGGGTACAGGCCAGAGTCCAGGGAGGTGAGAGGATTCAACAGAGCCAGAGTGGGGAGCAGAACAGGCAGACTGACTGAAACACTGCTGAGGGGAGCAGTGGGCGAGGCAGGAGAGGTCTGCTGCGCCATGCGGTTTCCCAGCCCCCGGCAGGGCAGGGATTGAACTCCTGCTGCATAGTGCGTTGCTTAACCCACTGTGCCACCAGGGAGTGCCCTAAAGGAGTGATCTTTTTAAGCAAAATGGCTTACTCAGTGATTTTATGTAATTGAGTTTCAACTTCTCCAGAGGTATTAATCCACATGTGTTGTTTATAACACGGACACCTCCTTGTTTAACTAAAAGATGATCACGGTCCATAACAACATTGGCTAGACAGACTAAGGACTTTTCAGGGGCAACTATGTGTTTTAGCAGCAGATCCTAAATACCATCAAGACAGGGGGAGCTTCAGCTATGGTGGTCAATAAGATCTAAGGGTCTGTCTGTTATACGGGTGGTTTTATGTCCCTTGGCTTGTGTCCCTTTTTTTTAGAGAACTGGGTGGCACATTTTTCTGGTCTTGGGGTTTTTTTAAAAAAAAACTTTTGTCTTTTTTTTTTTTTAAGATTTATTTATTTTTGCATATAAGAGCTGGGGTACAGGCCAGAGGCCTGGGAGGTAAGAGGAGTCACTAGAGATAGAATGGGAAACAGAACAGGCAGACTGACTGAAACACACTGCTGAGGGGAGCAGCGGGTGAGGCAGGAGAGGTCTGCTGCACCATGTGGGGCCACTCCCTGGCTGGGGATCGAACTTGCATTGCTGTGTCACAGATGCTTCACAGTGTGGTGCTCAACCCACTGCACCACCAGGGAGGCCCTGGTCTTGGGGTTTTTATTTATTTATTTATTTTTAAAGATTTATTTATTTATGCATACAAGCACTGGGGTACAGGCCAGAGGTGTGGGGGGGTGAGAGGATTCACCACAGAGAGCGGAGAGCAGAACAGGCAGATCAACGGAAGTACACTGCTGAGGGGAGCTGCGGGCACAGCAGGAGAGGTCTGCTGCACCATGTGGGTCCCCGCCCTGGCCGGCAGCAGGGATAGAACTCATGCTGCAGTGACTGCGGTTTGTTTCATAGTGCGTTGCTTAATCCACTGCGCCACCAGGGAGGCCCGGTCTTGGGGTTTTTAACCAGAGGTAGGGAAATGGGCCCACAGGGTTAGGGAATTTGACACAATAGAGAGGGGTTGAGTTTATTTCAGAGACACTGAAGCCTTGGAAATTGAGGAGAAGTCCCTGATGCAAATCCACAATGTCAGCACAGTGCCTAATCCAGCAGCCTGAGAGGTTATGCTGTCTTGAACAGTGACCTGAAGGATAACAGATGAGTCTATTATCTTGCCAGACCAATGTCTAAGTAAAGGAAAAGTTAAAACCATGAAGTCTTGATGTGGTTTCTTGAGTGGAAATTGTCTGTCTGCCTGTCAGCTACTCCTCCTTGTCAATTTGGTTTGCAGGCGTCCAGTGTCCAGTGTATAGGACCAGATGTCAGGTGGAACCTTGTTTTGCTATGAGATACCCAAGGCTCCAATCCCTAAAATTTGGCTGCCTTTTTTTGTAGTATAAAGGACCTGGTATAGTTCCTTCTAGGGAGATTCAAGGCCTGCCTTTGTTCTCAGTTATTCCAAATTAGGAGAGTGGGAGAAAACGGGAAATATTTGGAGAGTCCTAGCCAGATATTTGAAGAATCTAGAATGATTCAGGATGCAGTCCAGTTTAACAAAACCTCAATGACAACAGAATTAGAATTTAACATCTACAAAGATGCAAATATAATATTTCTTTCTACAATAATTCCATTTCTATTATAAATAATTATGGTGAAATTGATTTTTTTGACAAAATAAGTCTAGTTTCAATAAACTTGTCCTATTACTTGCAGTTATGGTAAAATTAACTATACAGACTATTTTAAATCTTCCTTAACTGCTAGTCATTAGATTTTCCCTATATTACCAATACAAAGAGAATGAAGTTTTATTGCCATGAAATAACAATACTAACTTCAAAATTCTGGAGTGATTAGGTTGAAAGAAAAAGTGAATGTTTCATCTTTGCTTACAAAGGTATACTTTAACAAATTGCTCTAAGTCAGTTTAAGCGAAAAGGTCTTCTTTAACCCACTTCTTATAGTCTTTAAGTTATGAGTGGCTTTAATGATATTAAAATTATAAGAAGATTGTATCCTAGGTACTTGTTAAAGTCCTTTCCATGAATCTGCTTGAAGATGAAATATTTTCCTAGGGACATCTTTGCTAAAACAATAATTGTCTGCAGACAACATAAGGCTTAAAAATGGCCAAGGTTAAAGATCTGATGAAAGTTCATCATAATGCAATTGACAAGGGAACTTGGTTATTTCTGTGACATACAATATATTATGAATGATTCGACTTACAGCTAATAACATTGTACCAGAACATAGAAGACTTCTAGGAATTTTATAGACTTCATAGTTTCTAGAAGACATACTAACATTTATACAAATATAAGATTTAGTATTGCTTCTTATTTAAAGATGCAGCCCAAGTAATTTAACAAACCAAATAAGCCTAATTAGTTTACTGTCTCTATAAAAGGGAAGAAAGAACACATCTTCTGAGAAGTTCCATCGGCCCTCTGGAAATTCTCACTTGCTTAAGGTCAAAGGACTCCATTTAGAATTTGGTTTGGGGAAGTTTGTCAAAAATATCAAAAGGTTTTGGGAACTCAAGCCAAAAGGGGTGGAGGGCATTATGAAACAATACTAATTTTTATTTAAATAAAGCAACTATGAAAGATTTCAAAAACAAATATAGAAGCTTACATAGCTGCAAATAAAACTTAACTCTATGGAAGTCCATGGAATTACTTTAGAACATGCATCTTTGCTTTCTAAGCAAGCTACTTAAAAGATAAGGAAAAACCTTCCACTATATAAAGAGCAGACTATGAAAAAATTTTTGAACTTTTAGTTTTATTAAGTACACTAATGATATGAAAGCTCTTTTTTATACCCTATTTATTAAATCTCTTCCACTTGATCAACATAAGATTTCTTTCCTGAGATTCCTCTTCCATGAGTCTTCTATAACTTCCTTTTTTATATTCAGGTTTTATCTTGTGCCTTTAAATAACCAAGCTCACTTTGGAACAAAATACTTTCTTTTCACTCTACAAAAATGTACCTCCTTTTGTGACATCTTCTCTTACTGAAAACACAGATCTTACTTTCCTTGCATACAGGATGATTTCCTGATTATTTCTAATTGTTTTAATTACATACATCAATTAGAATTCTTACTCTTAGAAACCTTAATTTCTAGTGAACAAAGACTTAAGTAATTGTGAATAATCTGTTATATCAACATTCCTTAGGTCAACAAAAGACCCAAATATCTTTAGTTCTTCTGTAATAAGAAGTAAATAAACCTATGTCCAGTAACTAAAGGTTTAGTATTTTATCCTATTTGGAAATGATCTAGATACTTAATAATATCCCATATTTGTATAAATTATAAAAAAAAAAGAAAAGTTTTTGGAAACCATTTTTTTAAAAAAAAGATTTATTTATTTATGTGTATAAGAGCTGGAATGCAGGTCAGAGGCAGAGGGTGAGAGGATTCACCAGATACAAAATGGGGAGCAGAATAGGCTGATCCACTGAAATACACTGCAGAGGGGAGCAGCAGGCGAGGCAGGAGGGGTCTGCTGCACCATGTGGGTCACCTCCCTCACCGGGGATTGAACTTGTGATGCTGTGCCACAGATGCTTCAGAGTGTAGCGCTCAACCCGCTGCGCCACCAGGGATGCTACCAGGGAGGATCCGATTGCTGGATCTTAATGGTATTTCGATTTTCAGTTTTTTATGGTTTATCCAGAATCCTTTCCAAAATGGTTGCACCACTTCACATTCCCACCAATAGTGTACTAGTGTTCCTTTTTTGTCCACATTTTCTCCTTGTTTTGTTTGTTTGTATTTATGTGTGTTTTAAATATGTGCCATTCTCACAGGTATGGGATAGTATATCATTGTGGTTTTAATCCTCATAGATCAATAACAAACATTATGTCATATGTATTTTGGCCTTCTGGATATCCTTTTTGGTGAATTTTTTAAACGTTATTTATTTTATTCATACTAGAGCTGGGGTGTAGGCCAGAGGTGTATGTGGGATGTGTGAGAGAGGATTCACCAGAGACAGAGTAGAGAGCCGAACTGGCAGATTGACTGAAATACACTGCTATGAGGAACAGCAGGCAAGACAGGAGAGGTCTGCTGCACCATGTGGGTCCACTCCCTGGCCTCAGATTGAACTCATGCTGCAGTGGCTGCCAAAAGCTTCGTAGTGCTGAGACTTAACCCCTTGCAGCACCAGGGAGGCTCCCTTTTTGGTGAATTGTCTGTTCATATCAGCTGCCCATTTATTAATTATATATTTTTTTGCTGTTGTTAAATTATATGAACTTTTTATACATGTCAGTTACTAATCATCAGATATATAAATGTTTTCTCTGACTCAATGGGGTGTCTTTTTAGTTGTTTCATATTTTCTTTTGCTATATAGAAAGAAGCTTTTGAACTTGAGGTAATCCCAATTGTTTTTAAATTCCTTTATCATATTGCTGCTATTTTGATGCAAATTGCATTAAATTTGTATGTCATTTTAGGCAGAATAGTTATGATTATGTCGATTCTCCCCATGCTCATTGTGTAGGTCTTTTACAGTCTTTGTTGGGTTGATTTTTAGGCATTTAATTCTTTTTCAAAGCAATTATAAATGAAGATGTTTTCTTGATTTCTTTTGCTTTTTGTTTGTTGTTTGTATATAGAAATGCTGTGGGCTTTTGTCTGTTAATTTTATAACCCATCACTTTGCTATATATTGGGGATATTGGAAAATGGCACACCTGCTAAGTAAAACAATTTGGTAGTTTGTCAAGAAGTTAAACAGAGTTATTATATTACCACAGCTCTACTCTTAGGTATATATCCAAGAGAGTTGAAACATAGGTTCACATAAAAACTTGGACATAAATGCTCATGCAGCTTTTTCATAATTTCCCAAAGCTAAAAATACACAAACATCCCTCAATTAACAAAGCATGAATTGATAAACAAAATGTGTTATATTCAGGCAATGGATTATTATTAAGCCATAAAAAAGTACGAAGAATTGATACACACTACAATATGGCCAAATCTGAAAACATGCTTAACTAAAAGAAGCCAATCCCACAGGATCACATATTTTATGATTTCATTTATATGAAATGTCCAGAATAGCGATATCTATAGAACAAAACAGATTAGCGGTGGCTAGGGGCTGGGAGGGGAAGGGAATAAAGAATGATTCCGATGGGTATGAGATTTCTTTTGGGGATGATTGTTCAACTCTGTAAATAAACTAAAAAATCATTTACATACAATAAAGATAATTTATGATATATAAATTATCTCAATTAAAAAATTGTCAGGAAAAGGGTTTCCCTATTGGTAACAGGGGTTAAAGTCTTAGCCTCAGCACTATCAAGCTATTACCAGCCACTGTGGCATGAATTCCATCTGAGGCCAGGGAGCTGACCCACATGACAGCAGCAGACCTCTCCTGCCTCGCCTGCTGCTCCCCTCAGCAGTGTGTTTCAGTTAATCCACCTGTTCTGTTCTCTGCTCTGTCTCTGGTGAATCCTCTCACCCTCACCCATCTGACCTACACTTCAATTCTTGTATGCATGCATTAATAAAAATAAATCTTTTTTAAAAAAAATTGTCAAGAAAAATAGAGAAAAAAGATTAAAATACCTATACAACAAGCTTTTTAATAAAACTACTATTAAAATTTCTTTTGTGTTAAAAAAAAAATGTATAGGGGCCTCCCTGGTGGCGCAGTGGGTTAAGCAACGCACTATGAAGCAGACCGCAGCCACTGCAGCACAAGTTCGATCCCTGCTGCCGGCCAGGGAG
>JAGFMF010011781.1:2073069-2101354 GCA_019455555.1 Galemys pyrenaicus | reverse complement strand
ACCTCTCCTGCTGTGCCCGCTGCTCCCCTCAGCAGTGTACTTCTGTTGATCTGCCTGTTCTGCTCCCTGCTCTCTGTGGTGAATCCTCTCACCGCCCTGTTCTCTGGCCTGTACCCCAGTGCTTGTATGCATAAATAAATAAATCTTTAAAAAAAAAAAAGTTCACTTCATTGTTATAGCTTACCTTTGAACTCACTGTTATAAAACCCCAAAATGTTTTGATTATAATAAGCTTTCACCTACTATTTGGGGGCATTTGCACCTTGGTCAATAGGATTATTTAGGGATTGAAGTGCCAGAGTCAAAAATGGAAAACCTTTCTTGTGTTTTCTCCATAGTCTTCCAGATTTTGTGTTGTCTTTCTAGTAATTTTATTTCATTTTAGAATATTTTTTGTTTATGCATACAAAAGCTGGGGTACAGAAGTACAGGCCAGGCCGGAGCCATGGGAGGTGACAGGATTCACCAGAGACAGAGTAGGGAGCAGAAGAGGCAGATGGGCTAAAATACACTGCTGAGCAGTGTAAAATACACTGGCGAGGCAGGAGAGTTCTGCTGCACCATGTGGGTCCCCTCCCTGGCTGGGATTGAACTTGTGCTACAGTGGCTGCGGATGCTTCATGGTATGGTGCTTAACCCCTTGGGCCACCAGGGAGGGTCCCTAATAATTGTAAAGAAAGATATAATGGCAAAGGCTGATGATTCCCTGAGGCTGTTGTGACTTTCTCTGGAAACCTTTACTAAATGTTGGGTCACTGTCCGGTCAACAGGACATCCTGTCCCAGCGTCTCTGACAAGGAGCCTCAGCTCTTTGGTCACTCATACAACCTTTTGAGAAAGCACATTGCCTTCGGGCAAATGATCCTCCAGAAACTGTAACCGTGGCAGTTTGTAAGAAGAATGTATTATTACGAGAACTAGGCCAGTGTTGTATATAAACTTAGTTATACCTCACCTGCACTGCGGCCTCAGGCACAAGAATTCACTAAACATTATTTTTATTCTCTCACACACAGTCACGAACTCTTGCCAATTTATCTTTTTTAGTGTTTATACTGTTTCTCCATTCTGTCACTGGGCTTAGGGCTTTTTCACCTCATGCCTTAACCACAGGCAATTTTATCCTGCTTGAGTTCCTCCTCATCCTGCCGGTTTAAAAAAAAAATTGCTATAAAATATAAACCAAACAATGGCAATAACAAATCCCATCTGCAATAACTGTTTTACCCATGACAACCCCCCATTTTTTTTATACCCCAAGATGCACTGGCTTCCACAGAATAAAATCCAGAACTTTTAGCCAAGGCATGCAAAGCTCTCCCCCAAACTCCTTTGACTTCTGTATCTGTAAACTCTAGGGGCCTACATAACCGAACTGCCTGTGTGAACAGTTTCAGGGCCCAGGACCCCTAAAGACAGCCATAGACAGGAGATGCTTAGTCTCTGCCCAGCAACAAGACCCTGCCTTCTTCATCTTATCATCTATTGTCCCCTGACACACACCTCTTTTCTGGCCAACGGTAGCCTCTGCAGCTTCTCTTGGGTCGTCTCCCTCCTTAGAACCCCAGGCTCTGCTTCTGTCTGTCAGGTCCCACCCTTCCTTCAGGACCCCATGTCCTCCAAACCTTACCAAATCCCTAGCTTTTTACCATCGCGCCTTTTTCTAGTCTTCTCTCCTGACTCAGAACATAAAACATATTCCATGCAGACCACCCAACTGGATTATCAGCCCCAGGAGGCAGAAATCATGCCATTATGTAGGTCCACATATTCTGAGCCAAAAAATGTTTCATTTCACAACATGATGTTGAATATGTAATATAGGAGGGGTAAAAAAATAAATAAAAGAATAATTCCTCCTTCTCTATTTCAGATTAGGCCTTCCTTTCCCTTACCCCCCAAAATTGACTAAAAAACACCCAGCATCATGCCTTTATCCTGTCATTTATAAAAGAAGGAAACAAAACTCTAGGGAATAGATTAAGTTGAAAAGGCAAACTAATACATTTCCTTAAATGACCAAATAGCCTAGGAAAGTTAAATAAACAGCTAGGAACTGAGACAATAGTTCTTGGCTGCTGAGGGAGGCTATCCAGGTGCTTCGGAGTCTGAGCTGAACCAAAGCCTGGGTCAGACAGCCCACTTCTGCTGCTAAACCACTTCTGTGGACTGAGCTGATAATAGAGGAAGGTGTCTATAAAGCATACAAGTGCTTGTATTTATGCATACAAGCACTGGGGTACAGGCCAGAGGTGCGGGGAGGTGAGAGAATCCACCAGACAGAGCAGGGGGCAGAACAGGCAGATGGACTGAAACACACTGCTGAGGGGAGCAGCGGGCCAGGCAGGCGAGGTCTGCTGCACCATGTGGGTCACCTTCCCAGCCGGCAGCAGGGATTGAACTCGTGCTGCAGTGGCTGCGGTTTGCTTCATAGTGCGTTGTTTAACCCACTGCACCACCAGGGAGGGCCCACTACAAAGCTTTTTAAAAGGAGCCAAATTGCACCTCAGCTATCCTTTCTGAAATATTGGTGAAGGGGTTAATATTTTTAAGTGCAAAATTTTTTTAATGCCCGTGCGCACACACATACACACACATCATTTGGTAACTAGAGTGTGACAAGTGGGAATTTGCGGATGTCGGATGTCGTCTGCAGGGCTGTGAGCACAGACCCCATCTAATTTGAGGCCTGCAGCAATATGACTGTCACCTCACAGGTGTGAAAGCTTCTTGCCTTTGATAAGAAGCAGAACCAATCCTAATTCATGGGTTATACTGCAAATATTTAGGTTTCTCTAAAAGAGTGAAAACAAATCTTCTTTTTCCTGCCATCACTTCATCCTGCCTGTCTCTGCAAAATCCATATTCCAAAAAAATAGGAAATCCACTTTAACTTTGGGATACTTTTGCTCAAAAAACATTCTGTTTCTTAACACACGCACTAGATGCAATAAATGTCATAGAGCCCGGCTCTGAGGCCTTGGCCATCTGGCCCTTCTGACCCTCCTGAACTCCTTTTCCCCTCCTCACAGACAGCCTTCTATGATGGGTGCACAGATCCCCATGCACCACACCTGCCCCTCCTCCCCCCACCACCATTAAACTGGAGGTCCAGTCCCTCCTGATAGGTGATGCAGATACTCCAGGGCACAGGCGGCTTGGAGCTGCCTGTGAAACGGAATAACTGGAATAGCTCCATTCGAATTTGGTGATAATAATCCCCTCTTAAATGATTTTCTGTGGGATACACTTAGTTCTCTGACCAAAGAGTAAAGTCCTCCAGGGCAAGGGCTGGTCTTACTTCTGTCTGGACTGCAGCCAGCCTAGGGTGGCCTAGCCCTGTGCAATGCTACATTAACCAGGACACCTGGCCCTCCTTCTGCCTTGTCCCCTCGTGTCTGTCTTCCTCTGAGACTACGTCATCCCCCTCTGAGCCTCAAATTAGGGCAGCTCTTGGTGTCCCCACTTACCTTAATCAGATCAGAATAATCAGAGATGACATTATTTATTACCAAAAGTCCAATGTCATTTACAAAGGACTTTAATTTATATGGAAGGAGGGGAGATAGATAACTCTCATCCCCATTTTACAGATCAGATAAAAACATTAGTTCACTAAATGCTTTGCTTGAGGTCACACACAGCAGGTATGGCAGAACTGGCATTTAAAGTCAGGACCAGTGTTCTAAGTTCGACATTATCTTTTTTCCTCTTCGTAGCCATGGTAGTAACAAAACGACTTTTATTTATCTAAAAATGAAGAATATGTTAGTATTTATGTTTAGGGAGTTTTCTAGTAAAATACTAATCTTGGCTACTCCAGTGGGTGTGAAATGTTGAAAATGTTTTTACTGGCCACCTAAAATGTTTATATTTATCATAGTGAAATCTAGTTAGCTTCTTGGGTATTCAATAAAAACCCACCAGCATTTTAGAAAAACTTCCTAAAGTGCTTGCAAATTGGTAGCAGCAGCTCTACATATAAAAGATATCAGGCTATTTTATGGGGTCCCTGGAATTGTGAAATTTAGAAAGCATATTTATTTTAAAAATATGTATGTTTAGTGCTTTATATCCGCGATGACCCTTGTGAAAACTCTGTGAACAAATGTCTAAGAACTGGCATCGTCATCTCTATCTTAAAGATGAGGACACCAAGGTTATCACCCTTAAGTTGCTGTGGGACCAGGGTCACCCAAGCTCATTAGTGGCTACAGCCATCTGGCCCCACAGGAAATAGAGGACACATGCTATCTGGGTGATTTGGGAAGAATTCAATAAAAGAACTCCCTCCAAAGTGGAGCAGGGTGTAGGGGAAGCACAAAGACAGTGTGACATTGTAGGAGCTACCGGGGCCTACAGTGGGAAGACTCAGTAGCCCACAGAGACCTAGGAAGAACTCAGCGGAACTAACACCCAAACCCTCTCTCCAGCTGGGAGGTCCTCAGTGACCTCATTAAGGCCAGAGGCAAGAGAGCTTGTTGAGGCCCTCTAAAGGTCAGCTTCCTGGGCTGAGAAATGTAGTCGTGGCTCGAGGGTAGGTTAAGCAAACAGAAGATGTCTAGCGCAGCGGTGACCCCATGGTCAAACTTCAGACTTCAACCCCTTCTGACCTCTGACCTTTCTATAATGCTGTGGCTTAGACACACTGGGTCTTAGCAGAGAATTGCACAGAGGATCCCTCCAGAGACTACCTTTAGGGCCATAAAATCCATCAGCATTAAACTTTTAAACTAATTTTCTAAAAAAAAAAAAAAAAAAACAACTTTACTGAGGATGTTAACCTCTATCTGAGGACAGACTAACCCCATGGGCTCTGCAATCAGACTGGGGCCAAGATGGCGGGGCAGGTCAAGAAAACTTGTTCTGAAATCATCACTGGTTCTTGGCCATCACATCTTGGCTGAAAGGCCCTGAACCTTTAATGCAGCTTCATAGACATTGGACAGAAGGCTGGCAGTGTTTCAAGAAGAAAAGAATCTACTATCTTTTGGTGAGGCAGACCTCTCCTGTTTCTCTCCTTTTGCTCCCCTCAGCAGTGTCTTTCAGTCAATCCGCCTGTTCTGCTCCCCACTCTGTCTCTGGTGCATCCTCTCACCCCTGCACCTCTGGCCTGCATCCCAGCTCTTGTATGCATAAATCTTTTCTAAAAAAAGAATCTACTATCTTTGGTATCTGGTAATTAAAGTGTCTTGAGAGAAGGCTCCATCTCATAGCATTGTCTGTTACAGTATGATTTGCCCTTGGTTATTCTGGTTTTATTTTTATGTAATGCCTTGGCATGAGACTCCAGGTTTTATAAAAAGGAATCATCTCAGGGCATTGGAGCATTCTACCTTGGAATAGGCCTTTATTTACCTTTATCCCTAGTTCTATGGGTCAAGTGTCATAAAAGAGTTTAATGACAGTGACCTCTTCCAAACCCAGAAGCTATGAGCAGCATAATGAGAAACACAAAACCCAGTGTTCTCATACAACAAAAACTCACCCAGAGGTCATGGAGGAAGAATTCTCAGTTCCTGTCGTAGCAAAATTGTTTCCACAGAAATGAAGTTATGGTCACATGCGTCTCTTATAGTCTGAGTGGTTATGTTCTACAAAAAGCATAACAGCTAGAATCTACAGTAACTGCTAAAATCTAAAAGAACCAAATCACTCTTCTTCCCTTCCTCCAAATAGGACCCTCTACCTTGTGCTATCCCTGCCAGGCCTGAGAAAGTTTTCTCTCCCAGCTAGCTCCACTAGGGCACTTTCTCTGGTTCCACTGGAATTGTCTCAGGAGGCACAGAGATAAATCAGTGATTCTCATGGCAACGACTCAGGCACAGTGTTCTTGCTGTTTCTGCCTCAGGGCCTTGGCACTTGCTGCTCCCTCTGTTTGGACCACTCGTACCCCAGGCTTCTGCTAGGGTACATACCCAGAAATGGAATTGTTACATCAAATAATAATTCCACGTTTAATATTAGAGAAATTGCTATACTGTTTTCTACAGCAGTGCACTATATTATCCTCTCCCAGAACCTCTAATCTACTTTTTCTTGTATATTTTGTGTAATATTTGCGTCTTGCTTGCATATAAGTTCCATGAGGGGAGAAATTTGTTTCCCAAGTCTAGAACCTCTCAGCACAGGGTCATTGGTGATCACTGAGCATTTGTTAAAATCCTGTACATTTGGGGCCTCCCTGGTGGCGCAGTGGGTTAAACAACGCACTATGAAGCAAACCGCAGCCACTGCAGTATGAGTGCGATCCCTGCCTCTGGGCAGGGGGTGACCCACATGGTGCAGGCAGACCTCTCCTGCCTCGCCCACTGCTCCCCTCAGCAGTGTATTTTGGTCAGTCTGCCTGTTCTGCTCCTCTGGTGAATCCTCTCACTGCCCCTGCACCTCTGGCCTGTACCCCAGCTCTTGTATGCAGAAATAAATAAATCTTTTTTTAAAAATTCCATACATTTGATGTCACTTGCATGGTCCTGAACCCCTTCACAGGACGAGCTTAATGGTAAGGGAGCCTCTTTTGACCCAAATAGCAATGGCTTCTTCCTCCTTGTGTACCTCTTGCAGACCTTCCTCCTTTCTACTTTGTATTTGGTCATCTCTGAACTTCCCATCTCCCCCTTTGGCGGCTAAGCTCCTTACTGTTAAGGAGTATGATTTGTTTATTGTTGGGATATATATTCAATACACACTTGACCCCAGCTAAGTAGTGACACCCTAAGGGCAAGAACTGAGCCCTCCGGAGCTCTCTAGAACCAATCCCCCAAAGACTCCCTGGCTGTGTGACCTTGGCACACCCCCTCTTTCTCTGAACCAGGTCTTCTTGTATCTGATAAAAGACTGGACCAATGACCTCGCAGTTTTCTCTTGGGCCTCCCTGGTGGTGCAAGGGGTTAAGTCGCAATGCTATGAAGCTACTGGCAGCCACTGCAGCACGAGTTCTATCCCTGGCCAAGGGGATGATCCACATGGCACAGCAGACCTTTCCTGCCTTGCCCGCTGCTCCCCTCAGCAGTGTGTTTCAGTGGATCTGCTTGTTCTGTTCCCCACTCTCTCTGGTGAATCTACTCCCCTGTTCCCACACCTGTGGCCTGTATCTCAGTTCTTGTATGCATAAATAAATAAACCTTAAAGAAAAGAAATCAGGGGTGCTGTGGGATCAGTTATTATCAGAAGGAGTACAATTCTCACATTTGAGAGCCACAGTCTGATGTGAACAAAAAAAAAACAACAAAAAACAGGGCCTCCCTGGTGGCACAGTGGGTTAAGCAATGCACTGTGAAGCAAACCACAGCCACTGCAGCACGAGTTTGATCCCTGCTGGCGGCCAGGGAGGGGACCCACATGGTGCAGCAGACCTCTCCTGCTGTGCCCGCTGCTCCCCTCAGCAGTGTACTTCAGTTGATCTGCCTGTTCTGCTCCCCGCTCTGTCTCTGGTGAATCCTCTCACCCCCCACACCTCTGGCCTGTACCCCAGTGCTTGTATGCATAAACAAATAAATCTTAAAAAAAAAACACAAAAACATGTAAAAAGGCTTAAGGACTCCAAGGAAAACTGCCCAGAGTGGTCCTTGCCTGGCTGGATGATGTTCCCAGTCTCACCCTCTCGCAGGTCCACTGCCACTGCTGGAGCTTCAGAGCACAGAACACCAGGTTCTCAAGGAGAGAGCATGTACTATCCCGTCTAGTTGAAAAGGGGAAAGTCCTGAGAGCTCATGTGATTTCATTTGGTTATTTTCAACTGTTTATCTTTCTGTCCCATCCCCGGAGACTTAATATTTTCAGGCAAAAAAATGGACTTAGGGTTTTTTTGTCCCCCCCCCCCTTTGCTCAGCTATTTGTGTATAAATATGACTTGAGTAATATCTCTAAAGGGCTGCCAGTGCTGCCCACCCCATTCCTATGTCTTTTTATTTCCTAAGAAAGACTTAATGGAATGTTTCTCAAGAATGGAATGTTTCAATGACACTTAAAACCCTCTATGTATTTTTTCAAAAACTTTTCAATTACATAAACAACGCACAAACAATATTAACAGATTATTTAAACAAATCATTCATAATCTAACAACCCTAACACCACTCCTCTTATTTTTATCCAATGCTTTCCTGTCCTACCCATAGTTTACACTGTGGTCATTAGACCACAAAACATCTTTGTATTCTACACTTCGCTCTTACCATTTACAAGCAAATATACATTTTCCTAAATATATTCTTCTTAATTATCACAAGCTAGTCAGATCTATCCTGATTGATTGCTCAGTGATAAGTACTACACTGCCTAGGATACAGAAATATACAAGCTGTCCCTGTCCTCAAGGAGCTTACAGTCTCATGGAGAGAGAATACACAGACACAAAATGACAGTCAACTGATTAATGGTAAACCGACTCAGACAGTCAATTGATTAATGGTAAAGTGTGTGGTAAAAATGCATTCAAAATGAGCAGGCATTCCAGATAGTGGAGAGCTTATCAAAGGTGGGGGAACTGAGACAAGATGAGAAAGTTGATTTAGTCATAATGAGCACTTCTGAAGAGGCAGAGAGAATGAGTGCACAAAGAGATGGTTCAGGCAGGGAAAGTTAGATGAAGGTATGGAGGTGCTGAATATGAGGGAAATACAATTAGTGTGGGGGCTACTGAGGCAATTAGCCCAATAGGTACACAAGGTGAATTGCTGGAGAATGCTAAGACCAAAGGTAGGCAAGTGGTGAGAATGAAGGAGAGAAGTGTAGTTTTCCGAAAGTTGGGCAGAAGAACAAAGATGACGTTACTGGGATGAGGGAGGGGAAATTGGTGAGATCTGCTCTGTCTTTTCATTGGTCTAGCTGGGGGTGCAGGTTACTGGTGCTGTTATTTTGTTTTTGAGATGAAGGGGATTTTACCCAGGAGTAGTGAATTAGTGAGGTGAAGAGGATTTGATCTACTCCTGGGGAGTAGACCCAAGAGACTTAAGATGATGGAGAACAGGAGGTGGATGGAAGCAAGCTCCAGGCCTTGGGAATGGATAGCATGCCAGTCTCCACAAGCAAACACGAAGGAAGTCTGGAGCTAGCCCTCTGCTTCACTGCTCCGTTCCTCCTAGGTGAGTGCTCAGTGATGAGGGAGTCCTTGTAAGTATGGTGGAATGAGGCTAAAGCAAGTCTAGTTGTGCACAATTTCTCTACAAATGTGGCCACATCTTTATCCCTTTTCCAGGCCAGTGTCCCCTCCCTGAGATGGAGGTATTTTTCAAATGTGCTTCTTGCTCATTGAGGGGCAGGTCAGGACAGAGGCCACATGAGTCTCCAGAACTAAAATCTCCCGAGCCTGGCTTGAGGCCTGAAAGGATTGGCACTTGGGGTGGGTGACTTGAGATTCCATCCAGTTAGTCATCCTGACAGCTGCTTCCTGTCTTCCTCCCCTTGTTGCTTTCTGTCTGGTTCTCTCTGGGCTGGTTAGTGGACACAGCCTGGACCTATCCATGATCACAGCTGGAAGGGAGGCAGCTTGCACACCAGCACATGGACCCTCGTCGTTAGACAGCTCAACTGATTCAGGCCCAGAGGAAGTGGGGCTGACCCAAAACACAAGGCTGCCGGCTACCAACTCATGATCCAGCTTCACTCATAAAGAATTTAGCAAGTATGACTGAGCACGTGCTATGCGTCAAGACTGTTCTGGTGCTGCCGACACGAGCAGTGAGCAAACACAAAACTGCTAACTTGGAGAGGCCGATCATCAGCGTGAGAAGCAAAGTGGGTGGAGAGAGGGGCCAAGGAAAAAGCAGAGGGTGAGAGATGGGAGCGATAGGGGCTTGCCGTCACAGAGGTGGTCCTCAAGAAATGCCTCTGTGAGAAAATAACACCAGAACAAAGAGCTAACAGGAAGTAGGAGGGGAGCATGGGACTGTCGGGGTGAAGAACAGAGCAAAGGCCCTGGTGGCAGAAGTGGGCCTGACATGTTCCAGGAACAGTGCAGAGTGACATGAAAGTAAGAGGAAATAAGGCCCATGGTAACCTGGAGTCTCTGAGTCCACTGTGAGGCCTTTGGGTTTTTATTCTTCCCACTCACTGCCTACAGTCTAATTCATGTGCCTGCCTTATCCTGTTGACTCTCAAGGGTGCTGGAAGCTCTGTGGGCAGAGAAGAGAATGTGGCGGCCGACAGGGTTCTCAAAAGCACACAGCAGTGGTGTGGGCAGCTGCCTGGGCCACCTGTGCTGAACCCACCCCCGCACCCCTTCTCCAGGAGCCTTTCACGCTGACAGGACATGGTGGCCCTCATTGCAGAAAAAGGAGAAAAGATATAAATGCAAATCCATTGAGCATATAGAATGCACAATATGTCAGAGGGGAGCAGGTTCAGAGCTGAAACCAGTGAAAAGGGTTGAGTCAGAGGCCAGCAGAGCCCATGCATTCGTTAAGTGGAAGCAGAATCAGATAGAGTTGTGTGGAAGTGTCTGGCAAACAGGAATGCCCTAGAGGGATCCATTTTATTAGCTCAGGCTTCTAATTTCTAGTGTCTCATTTGCCTGCCAGCGCTCCATGCCCACATGAATGGGGCCCCTGCTCCAACTGGTTTGCCAGGGTCCTGTGTGGACGCCAGGCCTTGGGTGGGCAGCAGAAGCAGTTGGTTGATTAGAAAGAGCTCCTGCCTGCTGGGAAGCTTCTGTCCCAGAAGAAGCTGTTACAAACCCTGGGGCAGAGCCAGGAGGCAGATCCATCTCCCCCAGCAACTCATCCTCTTCTGGTGACCAGGCCTTCTGCTCTGCGGGTGGCCTGAAAAGGGTCTGAGTAGAGCCAAACTGAGGGTCAGACCATTGTCAGAGTTCAATCAAGCTGAACTTGAATTCTGTCTCTGGATGAGATCCTTATCTATCCATTCCCTTTCCTGCCTCAAGAGGGTCCAGTGCAAGAGTCAAGATCAACTCAGTTCCACAATCCCTTATTTTTTAGCTGCCAGGCACTTTATCTGTTGCAGTAACACTAAGCTTGACAAGGTATGAACCTTTCTTTTGGGGGTATTGAATATACTGTATGAATATATGCGCATGTGTGCATATTAACTCACAAATGCTTGTGGCAGGAAGCCCGAGATATTAGTAGGAAGAATCCTGAACTAGTGTGAGATGGCTTCATCCCAAGTCCCTGTGGGCCTTTGGGTCTGTCATTTGTCTTCTTGAAGTCTTGCTTTCCATTGCTGTTCAGCAGAGATTATTAAGCATGCGTTGTCTGCAGCAGAAGGTCTGTTAGGCAGTGCCTTCAAGGTGGCAGTCCCCAAAGCAATAAAAATGAGAGAGAAGATAAACAGGTGGGACTACATCAAGATAAAAGGCTTCTGTACAACAAAGGAAACACTAAACAGAACAAAAAGAAACCCCACTGAATGGGAGAAAATCTTTGCACTCCACACAACGGGACAAGGGTCTGATCACAAAGATATACAAAGAACTCATAAGATTCAAGAAAAATAAAGTAAAAAAATCCAATCAAAAAATGGGCAGAAGAACTTAAAAGACACTTCTCCAAAGAGGACATACAAATGGCCAACAGGCACATGAGAAAATGCTCAGCATCCCTCTTAATTAGGGAAATGCAAATCAAGACCACAATGAGGTATCACCTCACACTGGTAAGAATGGCACATGTCAAAAAAACCAACAACAACAAATGCTGGTGAGGATGTGGAGAAAAAGGAACCCTAGTACACTGCTGGTGGGAATGCAAGCTAATCCAACCATTATGGAAGGCCATATGGAGGTTCCTCAGTCTACTAGAGATGGAACTACCATATGATCCAGTAATCCCGCTCCTAGGAATCTATCCAAAGAACACAAAAACACAGATCCAAAAGAGCACCTGTATGCCTGTGTTTATTGCAGCACTATTTGTAGTTGGTAAGATCCGGAAATAACCCAAATGCCCAAAAGTAGAGGAACGGATCAAGAAGATGTGGTACATTTTACACAATGGAATATTATTCAGCAATCAAAAATGAGAAACTAGGGACATTTATAGAAACATGGATGGAACTAGAAGGAATTATACTCAGTGAAACAAGTCAGAAGGCAAGAGAAAAATATCGGATGGCTTCACTATTAGGAGGAATATGAAAGAACAACAGCAACAACAAAGAATAAGCTCAAGGAAATGAACAATTATAACCAAAAGCAAACAAAAACCCAACAAGACCAAAAAGCCAAGATAAACCAAAGGGACCCTGAGGGGGAGGAGAAAGAGGGGAGGGCAAAGACGGGGATGAGGGCAGAGAGTACACAAGGGACTGAGGTGATGGTGCATGGGGAGGTGTACTCCCTGGGGAATACAAATGATGTCAAATATAATTAATAATAATAATTTTTTAAAAACTATCAAAAAAAAAGGACTGTTAGGAGGATCTTATGGTGCAGTATTCATAAGTAGTAAGGTACTTTATACACACAAGGGCGTGTACATTCATTTGTGTTCACACCATGCATGTATATGAACACAGAAATGCAGTCATCAACGTGAGCCAAAAACCAACAGGCTAAAAATCAAAGAAGGGAAAGAGGGAAAAAAAACCCTGAAAAGGATGCAGAATGTCATTCCAAATCCCTCTCCTTGTGTGGGTTTGTTGACTAATGCAGGGTAGTGCATTGCCCAGACCCCTGACATCCTGGGCCCCCAGAGTCCACCTGGTTCTCCAGCAAAACAACAATGTTCTTCCAATTCTGAGGAGGCTGCCTTCTCATCAAGGCCATTGTTACTATCAGGTACTGACATTATTACCATGTGCTAGAGATGAGGCATTGGGGCGATAAGGAGCATGAACATTTGTAAAATACCCAGCCCCATGTACATAACAGCATGCTAATATTTTACAGTCATTTTCTCACTTTATTGTTGACTACAACTCTGCAAAAGAGGCATATCATCTTCATTTTAAATAATAACAATACTGATTAGATGCTCACAAAGTGTTTGCCATGTCTTAGTGCATTTAATCAACATGATAACCTTGTGAAGTACTATTATTACTTATCCTTAATTTTTGAAGGGGGACACTGAGGCAAGCTGAAGTGATTTTCTCGATATTACAAAGCCGGTAAGTGGTTGTGGTCAGCTACCTGATTTTGCTCAGATTAATTCCCTGCCTTCCCTATCCTCTATGCTTTATCACAAAGAACTAGTTTCCTAGGCTTCCCAGCTGCTGGCTTCCGGGTTGATTCAGCCAGTGGGAAGAACTGGTGGAAGCCTGGAGAGAGGGAGGGAGAGAGAGACCAAGGCATTTCTCCCATCTCTCTTTCTATGTTTCCTGGGTATCTTTGGCTACAGACCCTCCCTCTAGGCATCCTCCATGGGCTCCCACTCTAGTCTTTAGCGACATTTTTTGCTCCTCCTGTTTACTCTTAGCATATTAGCTTCCTGTCCTTTCATTAGGCTTCTCCGTCCTTCCATCTCATGGCACCAATCCCCTGTATTAAAACCCCTCTGCAGAAGGGAAATTATAGTGGAAGACTTTCCATTTTCCAGGATGGGCCTTACTGATCCCCAGCCAACAAGACCATATAGAGCCCACAGATGAGAAAACACACCTAATACAGGCGGTAAAACTAATGAACTAGAAGAACTGAGAAAAATCAGGAAAATAAAAATGAGAGGATGTCATTTTGGCTATCAGAACTTCCTGGAAGCCATTGTAATAAAAATAATGTGGTACAACAGCACTCAGAGGAACAAAACAATGAGGCAGGATACAATCCAGAAGCAGTCATGGGAATAAAAGAATATTTTACTTATTAAAGGGGGCATTTCAAATAAATGAGGGAATGCAACAAGAGCGATTAAATATCCATCAGTTTGGGAAAAGACCCCAAAGTAAATTCCAGATGGATTAAGGAGCTAAACCATATGAAATTATCGGAAATAAATACAAGACCTTTAAAAATAAATGTTGGGATTAGAAAAGGTCTTTCCAAACAAGACTGAAAATACAAAAAACCACGACAGGGTAAAGCTGACAGGTTGACAGTTTATATAACAATTAAATTTTTTAAATTTTAGTATGAAAAAACTCAAAGTTTCAAACAAATGTTCACCTAAACTGGCTTTGTTTGGGATCTTTGCAGTCCTCTGAAAATGGGAAGGGAAGTTGGAACTAGGTTTCTTGGGTCCTTAAGACTCTTCCAGAGGGTCTATGAGGTCAAAACCATTTTTACAACAGTACTAAAATGTTTTCTGTCTTCTTTACTCTTTGGCTGTCCTGAATGTGTATAGTGTTTTCCAGAGGCTACATGATTTCTAATGGCACCACCACGCTGATGTTAAAATGTAATGGTTTTTAAAAAATAAATTAACAAATTTTAAAAATCTCTCAGGACATCAATAAAGACATGGAGTCATGAGGGATGGCAGTGGGGGAAAATTTCTGATGTTTAATTCCTTTTTTTTTTAAGATTTATTATTTATGCATACAAGATCTGGGGGTACAGGCCAGAGTCCAGGGAGGTGAGAGGATTCACCAGAGACAGAGCGGGGAGCAGAACAGGCAGATCAACGGAAGTGCACTGCTGAGGGGAGCAGCGGGCACAGCAGGAGAGGTCTGCTGCGCCATGTGGGTCCCCTCCCTGGCCGGCAGCAGGGATCGAACTCGTGCTGCAGTGGCTGTGGTTTGCTTCATAGTGCATTGCTTAACCCACTGCGCCACCAGGGAGGTCCTGTTAGCTTTTTGATTCAAGCTTTTTAGTTAAGTTTGATAAAGCTGTTTAGTTAAGGATCAGGCACTCATTCTGGCCCAAGCTGGCTAAACTCTAAAGCAACATGAACAAGGAGGACCTTTGGGGACATAATATTAGGCTCATTAACATCCAATTACATACAAAAGTCCCCACCCAAAGGGACACTAGGCCACCGTTTTCCAAACTACTGATAATGCAAAGGCATGAGCCGGTCATCAAATTCCACTGTGCCTGCAAAACCAAGATTCCAGGCATTCCACCCTGCCTGCCACTCTGCCTAGTCCAAGTACCAATAACCCTACAAAAATCCCAACTCTCTTTAGGAAGGAGAGACAGTTTACATGGGAGGCCGTCCTCTGTCTCCTACTTCATTCAAATAATAACTATCTTTGCCATGAATCTCCAGTTTGGTCTGCTCACTTGGCCGATACACACCAAGTGTTCCGTAACGGTTTCACAGTGTTTCGTAATGGTTTCACAGATCGAAAGGAAGTATATTTTTGGGACTACATCCTTGGGTCTTATCCACAGCTGGTTCTGATTTCAATAATACCATTCTGGATTTTGAACTAATGCTGTAATATGATGAGACTTTTGACAAACGTGAGGAAGTGAATGTGTTTTGCATGTGAGAGGAGCCATGAAGCATGGCGGGCACGCTGTTGTAAGCTTCCAGATGACTCCAAGTCCTCCCTTCCATCCTATCCCCACCCTGGCTTTTATCTCTGTGTAATTCCTTCCCTTGCGTAGATGTAGATGCTTGATCATAATAAATATAATATTGGGATATCACTGAGAGAACCAATTCTTTTTTTTAGTGTGGTATAATATATAAAACACAAAATCTATCCTCTTAACCTTGGTTAAAGTGATAGCTCATTGTCATTAACTACACTCACACTGTTGTGCAATCATCGGCACATTCCATCTGCAGGACTGTAAAAGTCCTCTCAAATTGAAATGGGTGCCCGTTCTCCTCTCCTAGTTCCTGGCAACCACGATTTTGTCTCTATGAATTTGACTACTCCAGGTATCGCCTATAAATGCAGTCACACAGTATTTGTCCTTTTGTGACTGGCTTATTTCATTTAGGAGAGAGTCTTCCAGATGTCAGAATTTCCTTTAAGATTGAATAATTCTCTATTGTTTATATCTGTCATATTGTGTCCACTCAACTACTTATGAAAATTTGGCTTGTATCTACCTTTTGGCTCTTAATGAGAATGCCCCTATGCACCTGGGTGTAAAAATAACTGAGGGTGGGCCTCCCTGGTGGCACAAAGGGTTAAGTCTCAGAACTAAGAAGCTATTTGCACCAAAAGCAGCACAAGTTCAATCTGGGGACCAGGGGACCCACATGGCACAGCAGACTTCTCCTGTCTTGCCCGCTGCTCCCCTCAGCAGTGTATATCAGTCTATCTGCCTCTTTTGCTCCCCAATCTGGCCTACACCCCAGCTCTTGTATGCACACATAAATAAAATAAAACTTTAAAAAAAATAAATAAATAAAAGAATTCTCAGTCCTGGATATATAGTCTTCAGGAGAGCTCTGAAAGTCCTGAGAGAAAATATATTAATAAAACTCTGTGTGCGTGAGTGTGTGTTTGTTCATGTTGGTGAATAGACGTGTGGTTGTTGTTTTCTGGGGAAGAGAATTCAAGTGTTCACTCCATTCGCTAAGTGATGACACAAAGGTTGAGAACAAGTGATGTAACAATAGCAAATGACTGACTTGAAGAGGCAGGAAAGTCAGACACGATGACAGCAATGGTCTAACAGGGCTAATCTGGGGGGGACAACCTGACGTTTAGACAAGTGATATAATCTCTTTGTTCGTCTCTTATCTAGGAATAACTGTCCTACCTACTTCGGTGGGAAGGTATATGGAAAATACTTTGCACATCAGAGGTGCTTCAGAAGCCATTTTAATCTATGCCAGTGTTACTAAAACTCAGGGAATTCAAGGTTCTGAGCCCTTCCTCCCCTGACCTCTCGCTAAGCTGCGAGCAGGGAGTGGAGAGAGTGTGAAGTCTTAGGCTGGAGTTTCTCGGGCCCCTTCTTGTCACTCTGAAGATGGAACCGAGAGAGCAGAGAAGGTCTGGGCCCATCACTTGGTTGGGGTAATACCTGCACATTTACACATGTTGCTTTTGCCTTATCTCCCTGGAGGCCTTCCTGGCACCTAGGCCAGACTCCTGCCTAGAAATGAGATGGTATGGGAATAGGCCAGGACTTGTTACTCCCATTGGAGCCTTTCCCCAGAACTTAACATTTCATCTCTTGTGTAAGTTCCCTCAGTATCCGTCCTATGGGGAACGGTAATCTTATTTTTCTATGCTTCTGGAGTCCTTGCGGTATTAAGTAGTTATAAGGGAATTTGTGCCCAGGGCAGAACTGGTTGTGGGCAAGGGACTGGAATCAGGATCCAGGTTTCCTAAGCCAACTATTTTGAGCAAATAAGCTAAGAATGATGAATGCCAGGTGGCCCAGGAGAACTAGAGCCCTCCCGCACAAAAGACTGCTGGGCGGGGAGAGCCATAAGACCATAATGATCTCTATTTTAATGAAAACACCCTCTTTATTGATAATAAGCTTAGGAAGATTTAGTTGGGTAAATTGGTAACAATACTTCCTCCAAGTTCTGTGCCCACTCTTGTTCTCAAATGCCAGGTGTGAATTTCTCAATGGAATATCTTTATGAAGCACGGCAAGTTTAAACGCAACCATTCTCCTGCTCACTTCTGAATTCTGTTTTATGTTCTCAAAATGGTTAAGATCTCTAAAGAGGCGTTAATTAATCTTTCCATAGCTTGTATTTAATAGCTAGGAACTTGACCAAGCTATGTGATCCTTATAAAACCTTAGACTATTTTGGAGCCAGTAAGATGAAATCCAACAGATGTGAGTCTGGATTAGCTGGTGACCTGATAGTTGGTAAGCTATTTAACATCTCTAAGCCCTGGCATCGTCACTGGCAAAAGAGGAATTCAGAATCCATTCAGCTAAGAGATTTTGAATGTTTACCACATGTTGGACAGTGTTCAAGCCACCAGGGTATGTAAGAATAAACAAGACAGACATGCTCCCTGTTCTCAGGGAACCTATCGCAGGCCATGGATACTAAAGAAAATATTACATAATTAAATAGTTAACTCCAGTTGTAATAGCAGCATTCACCTCTTGATTAAATGAGTCAGGCAAATTCAAAAGCTGTGTCACAATATTTATAAAATTAAATGGGCAATAGCACTTTTGCTAACATTCCTAACTGGTGAGTGTGTGTGTGTGTGTGTGTGTGTGTGTCAGGGGGGATGTCTTAATTACCCCCTTATTTTTTACACATATTTAAATGGTTAGAAGTGACAGTTGTCCTGTGACTTAGATCCTTATAACAAATGGGAAGGCAGGTATTTCTTTTTAGGTTGGGGACAATGGCTTCCCAACCAAAGGAAAGAAGAGTCTAAACTGCTAATTGCTGTCAGGAAGAACAGCTTAGCATTAACATTAACGAGACACACTTGGTGCTCTTCCTGTGCGCCTTGAGCCCACAGGAAGGAGATGGGGTATGGCACAGAATTTTAGCCAAGGGTCTCTGAATCCTATGCACTGTGTATTGTTGACAGAATGAAAGAAAACATGGTTTGCCCACATAGGGACAGGACTATAATCTAGGTAGATGCTGAAGTGATTAAATGGTATATCCTCCTTCAAATGCATTAATGAAGTCTCATCACTTTTCACTACTTTTTTTCATTACTTATTTTCTCCATCAGATTTCATCTTTCCAGATTAAGTCCTTTAATAGCTCTTCCTTGCTCTCAGGGTGAAGTCCAAATTCCCTCCCAGGCACCACAAGAGTCTGCTGACCTCTCTTCCCCCTTCCATATGACACCCACCCCTCTCTATTCACCAAGCAATGACATGTAGATTTTTCCAGGCCATGGCTTAGAGCCCTCAGTGCTTCACTCAGTTCTTGTTCTGGCATGATAGGGCCTGAACTCCTGAGTGAGAAAAAATATTTACCCTTGAAATCATCGTGCCAGTTGAGGTATGGGCCGATAGGTCCACTCAAGTCCAGCTGGAAGCATGCCTTCCGTAGGGTCAGTCAGGTCTCACATAGGCCATTTCTTGCCCAAGATCTTGTCCAACAATCACTCCCCCTTTCCTGGGAGTCTCTGAGGGTCAGGTGGAGATGGAACTGGTACAGAGACCTTGAGCTCTTCTTTCTCACCTCTGCCTCTCTGTGTCCCTCCAAACAAGTGCATTAGCTATTTTCCTAATTAAAATCATTTTCAAGAGTTTAAAAAAAAATCTCAAAAGTCACAAAACTTTGATCTCAGTTTTCTGTGGATTTTCTTTCTTTAATGTTATATGGACACCCAAACTTCATAATGCTCAATATATGAGCATTATAGGCTATGCACATGAATTATTCAAATACCTGTAGACAGTATCACAGGAAAAAAAGAAGTGGAAAGAAAAGATGAGGGAGAGGTAAATAAAGGCATATATTTATTCCTGCCCTAAGCCTAAAGATCCCCTAAATGGTGAAAATCTTTTAAAAGATGAGAGAAAACGGCCTCCCTGGTAGCCTATGGTTTAAGTCTCAGTACTGTCACCACTACAGCTTGAGTTCACTCCCTGGCCAAGGACTGACCCACATGGCAAGGCAGACCTCTCCTGTCTCATTCATGGCTCTCCTCAGCAGTGTATTTCAGTACATCACCTGTTCTGCTCCCCACTCTGTTTCTGGTGGATCCTCTTACCCCCCACACCTCTGGCCTGTACCTCAGTTCTTCTATGCATAAAAAAATCCTAAAAAAAAAAATAAGAAAAAAGAGAGCAACCACCCCATATTTATTATGAAATAACACACTAATGAAAGAATGTATTTAATATGTATATACAATGTACCAGTGTGACAACAAAATGAATTAATATACCTACTGGCCAGACTTTAAAAATAAAATTTAACTAGTGCTTCAGAAGGTCCTTTGTGGATTTCCCCACCCCCATCCTCTCCTTCCAGGCACAATTACCCTGAATTTTCACTTAATTTTTCACGTCTTTCTTTTGGAGTTTTATACTTCATAAATATTTTCCAATACAATATAGTTTTATCTCAGGGCATTTTGCATTTTAATGGAATCATAGAGTATATATTCTTGTCTGATTTATTTTTATTCACTCAAGTGGATGATTTTGTGACCCATCCATATTACTGTGTGCAGCTATGGCTCACTCATTTTCATAGATCCACTGTGTTTCTTTGTATGATGATGTGACATTGTGCTAACCCATCTTCCTGGCAGCAGTCATCTCTTATGTTTCCAGCTTTTTGTTATAACAGATAGTCCTGAACATTCTTATACTTATCTTGGCTTCAGTGACAGAGGTAGTCATAATCTGCCACGTAAAGGAAAGGGCACTGCTCCAAAGGGCCCATCTTAATGGTCCATTGTTTGGAACCATAAGTAGAACAGGTGGAATGACTCCAGAGAAGTAGCTCCAGCCTGTGGCATGTAGGGAGTGGGAAGGTGAAAGTCATGGAGAAACCATGTATAGGTGCCATGTTAACGGTCTATGTCCCTGCTTTTTGGCTGAGGAAATGTGCAGGGACTGAGGGAACAGTAATTATCAGAAAGTCTGTTACACAGTGAATGTTTGTGTCTCCTCAAAATTCGGATATCAAGATCTAATCCCCAAGGTGAAACTATTTGGAGGTGGAATCTTTGGGAAGTGATTTGGTCATAAGAATGGAGCCCTCATGAATGGGACTTGTGTCCTTATAAAAGAGACCTAAACGAGCTCTCTTAGCCCTCCTGCCAAATGTGGACAGAGAAGAGACAGCTTTTGATGACTCAGAAAGCAGACCCACTAGGCCCAAATCTACTGGCACACTGATCTTAATCTTGGACTTCCCAGTCTCCAGAAATGTGCTTGCTAAATGCTGGATTTGTTGTTTAAGCCACCCAGTCTGTGGTATTTTTGTTAGCCCAAAGGGACTACGACAAAACCTTTCTTAGGGGATGTTGCCACACTGACTTCCTATGTCCTGAAAATGGAGGGGGGTGTGTGTGAGAAAGGGGGTAGAGATATGAATTCAGACAATAGGAAACAGTTTTGGTAATAGAGTATTTTTTTTAAAGATTTATTTATTTATGCATACAAGCACTGGGGTACAGGCCAGAGGTGTGTGGGGGGCGGTGAGAGGATTCACCACAGAGAGCGGGGAGCAGAACAGGCAGATCAACAGAAGTACACTGCTGAGGGGAGCAGTGGGCACAGCAAGAGAGGTCTGCCGTGCCATGTGGGTCCCCCCCCCTGGCCGGCAGCAGGGATCGAACTTGTGCTGCAGTGGCTGTGGCTCGCTTCATAGTGTGTTGCTTAACCCACTGCGCCACCAGGGAGACCTGGTAATAGAGTATTTGATGAAAAAAAAGTCAAAAGGCAAGTGTTGAGATCACTTGCTTTATCTTTCTCAAAACTGATTTCTAATATAACATTGGTCTCTTTCAAAGATGAGCCATGATCAGAAAGATTTATGTATAATTAGTGTAACTTTCAGTTAAAGAAACTGATAATACATGTTTAGAAATACACACTATAAACATCCAAAGTGCTAACCACAGTACAGACTAAAAACAATAAGTCTGTCACCTGAATGGTAGACCCTCTAGCCTCCCTTCTGCTTCTAAATTGTAAGTGGCACTCACCCCCTCAAAAAACAACAACAACAACAAAAAAAAAACCAAAAAAAAACCACAAAGGAGACACATAAACAAAAGGCAAAAGAAAGGTATACATTGGGCGAAAGGATTACTTCAGGAAACAGAAAGAGTTCAGCAAATAATTCACCATGATCTCAAAGAATATATAGGCAAAATTTCTCTTTGACTCTTCTCCTCAGAACTTGTCTCCTAGATACTTTCCTTCCTCAGACAGACATTTTTTTCCTATCAATTCTCCTCACTTTTCTTCAAAATTTCTCTCCTTACACACTACACTCTCAGAACTTTTCCCCTCAGACACTTTTCTCCTCAGATTTCATTGATAGGTTTTTGCCTTAAGATATAATGGTTTAAGTAGCCCGTTATACTCTAGTTCAATTATATTATAAATATTATTGACTGTAATAAAAACACACTAATAATTCAATAACTGAAAATATAAAATACAGATTATAATTCAGTATTACCTGTGTGTGAGTGATTTGAAAAGTTAAATAATTCTTTTATTTTTTTTAAATAGAGGGAACACTAAGATTCCTTCACTTTATTTATTTATTAAAGATTTATTTATTTATGCATACAAGAGCTGGGGTACAGGCCAGAGTTCAGGCAGGTGAGAGGATTCACCAGAGACAGAGTGGGGAGCAGAACAGGCAGACTGACTGAAACACACTTCTGAGGGGAGCAGAGGGCGAGGCAGGAGAGGTCTGCTAGGCCATGTGGGTCCCCTCCCTGGCCAGCGCAGGGATCAAACTCGTGCTGCAGTGGCTGAGGTTTACTTCACAGTGCATTGCTTAACCCACTGTGCCACCAGGGAGGCCCAAGTTAAATAATTCTTTGTGGGAGACTGGTATACAGCAAAGCCTCATCTTTAAGGAGGAATAGTTATAAAAAATTTAGAAAAAAATTACTGCATTTGTAACAAACCGAAATTTCCTTTTATTGTCAAGAGCTTTCACAATGTAGACAATTACTTGACTTAAACTTTTGTACTGTTTAAAACTTAACCAAAACAATTTACTCCAAAATAGAAAGAAAATTCACTTATTGACACACACCCCTTCAAAATTTACCTTAAAACAACTGAGGTGAATGTTAATGGCTGAATAGAATCCCATAGAATGATTTTACTTGCCAAATTTACTTGACACATCTATTTTTAGACAATAAGGAATTCCTAATTTTTGGCTAATATCAATAGTTTGCACTCATTCTTAATTCATTTCTTTCAGATAGATTTCTAGAAGAATTACTGAGTCAAGGGAACATATATTACTGGGTGTTTCATATTAATTGTCAAATTGTCTTCCAGAAAGGCCTAGTTAGTGAGTTACACATTCCTACCTACAGTTCAAGAAAGTTCTTCTCTCTTGACACTCTCAGTATCGCCTGGTGTTAATCCAGGTCAGATGAATTCTGAACTTTCTTCTTAGGTCTCTGGGGGAAATCCCTCATTAACCAAAGACATAGACAATTGAGTACACCATTAAAAACAGGTTGGTTGGGCAGGACATTGAATATTTTGAAGATGCCTGGGTGCAATCCAGAGTGCAAGTGGCTACACCCCAATGTTTAGATCTAGCTTCCACTCCCACGCTTTTGATTTGACATTTTTTAATTTCTCTCACATCCTCTTCTCCAAGTTGCCAGTGCAGAGTGGACATACTTGAACCTGATCCTACGGTCTGTTTATGTTATTCAGTTAATTTGTAACACCCCTCCTAGATTTGGATTCCATGAGGGCAGGAAGCACATCTATCTTGCCACTATTGAATTTTTGCTGCCAAGAACAGGGTCAGCCATGTGGTAGCTCCTTGGTTAAGAAAGAGGTAGAAGAAATGAAGAGCCAGAAGTCACAGAGAGGGGCCTCCCTGGTGGTGCAGTGGGTTAAGCAACACACTATGAAGCAGACTGCAGCCACTGCAGCATGAGTTCAATCCCTGCTGCTGGTCAGGGAGGTGACCCACATGGTGCAGCAGACCTCTCCTGCCTTGCCCACTGCTCCCCTCAGCAATGCTTTTTAGTTGATTTGCCTGTTTTGTTCCCCGCTCTGTCTCTGGTGAGCGGGGAATCCTCTCACTCCCGGCACCTCTGGCCTGTACCCCAGTTCTTATATGCATAAATAAATAAATCCTTAAAAAAAAAAAGAAGGGCAGTGGGTTAAGCAACACACTATGAAGCAAACCGCAGCCACTGCAGCCGCTGTCCAGGGAGGGGACCCACATAGCACAGCAGATCTCTCCCGCCTTGCCCACTGCACCCCCCAGCAGTGTGTTTCAGTCAGTCTGCCTGACTCCCCACTCTGTCCCTGGTGAATCCTCTCACTTCCCTGCATTATGGCCTATACCCCAGCTATTGTATGCATAAATAAATAAATCTTTTTTGGGGGAGGGAGAGGCCACAGAGAGGTTAACAAGGCACTGTATAGACCTCTAGATATTTGCCTTTTCCTTCTTTTAACATCAGCCTGTGATAAGTCAATGTTTATCTCTCAGTTTATCTCTTATGTTATAGACAGTCAAACATAACCCTGTCTGATTCAGGAGTCCGTAAATATTTTCTGAATGTGGAATAACTCCAAAATTAAATGATTTCTATTTTCTCTTACCTACCAACAAATTCAGAACAAGTTGGTATACTTCATTATATCAATTTATGATCCCAGGCTTTTGTAACAGTCATTTCTCTCTCTGACCCTTTTACATGAGGTTTGGTCTGTGTTTACTTTTTTCTTGTCTGTATGTTGTTCATTTTGTAAATCGATTCATCTTTTCCTAAGATGTAGATGGGGTGAAAATTATAAATAAACTAGCTGCAGTTTAAAATGTAGATAACCACGGGCCTCCCTGGTGGCACAAGGGGCTAAGAACCTCACTATGAAGTATCCACAGCCACTGCAGCATGGATTTGATCCCCAGTCAGGAAGGGGACCCACATGGCCTAGCAGACCTCTCCTGCCTCACCCGCAGCTCCCCTCAGCAGTGTAATTCAGTCAGTCTGCCTGTTCTGCTCCCCACTCTGTCTCTGGTGAATCCTCTCATCACTCCCCACACCTCTGGCCTATACCTCAGTTCTTGTATGCATAAGTAAATAAAATCTTTTAAAAAATAATAAATATAATGTAGATAGTCAAAGCTGATAGTCCAATATTGGGGAGCAATAACATCACACCTAAATCTGAAAACTCGGAGCTCTATTAGCCCTGCCTCTCCCTCACTTCCACCCAAGGCCTTCCCCCAAGGGACGACAGTCTAGGCTCCCTCCATTCAGTGTTTTCAACATTTTTCACTATGACACAATAGGGGCAGGCACACCCCTTAAAGGAAGTTTAGCTTTGGTAAGTGGGTGTGGTAGATACTGGTAACAAGGTTGAGGAAGGGAGAGAAGAGGTGAAGAAAGTTGGTTGTTGAAAGCCCTATAGAAATAAAAACAGGGGCTTGTCCTATGGGTGAGGAGCCTGAGGTCAGAGATGGGAAGTGACTAGCAGGAGTTGATAAGGCTAATGTTTTCACTGTGACCCTTTACTTTACTTCGAGTGAGTGCTGCTTGGTGCCTCTAACCTCAGATCTTTTGGAGGTTCTGTGATGTACATGAGCTGTCTCTCACTTTTTCACACATTCAATTTCAGCTTTCTCGGAGCTAGTAACTCAGTTGTTACTTGACCATCTTCTTTGCAGCTTCCAAAATATTGCTCTGCGCTACCCAGGTTCCATTTGTTCGGTTATGGCCCTTTACAAATTCCTCCGCTGTCACTGTAATGGATTTCAGGAGAGAAATACTGATTTGTGTAATCTTTTGCTGTTTTAAATTTTATGTTAAGAAATGCATCTGACTCTTTCATACCCTGGGGTCCAAAAAAAAAAAAAAAAATCAAACCTGGGGAAATGAGCATTAGTCTAGTTTGAGTGCGGTATCCCCTTCAGCCCATTTGATTTTGACAGGGAGTAGAGCCATGATTGATTTGGGAGTGTCTAGACCCCTGTCCCAACCAGGACCAACAGTGTGCAGGGAATGGAGTCATATTTTACTAACATGGCCTACCTGATGGTCTCTGAGAAGGGTAAAGGTGGTCCCTGGGGGAAGGGTTCTAGGTTCTACTAGAAAACAAGAGATTGAATTCTGGGCTCCTTCTATTTCTCCCATCTTGTTGTTCAGTCATAATGATGGCAGAAACCAGAGAGAGAGAGAACACAGGAAGAGAAAGGGTTCCTTACAATACCTGGAAAAGAATGGAAGGTGGAAAATTTGTAAACACCTGATTTTCTGCGGCTGCTGGATTAGATGAGGGAGAAGATGATGTACTCACGTAGGCTGGGGCAGGCAGGACAACACCGGGGATGTCTCCAAGAAGACATCAAAGGGAAGGTCAAGGGAGAAACATTGACCTGAAGGAGAGGGTCCTGACGCATTGTCCTCACCTCCACTTCCCACCTCCCTGAGCGTGGTTCTCTCTAAACACTATCATGCAGCCCCACTCGGTACACAGTACTCGTCAGGAGTCTTTCAGGGGCAGCTCACAAGGACTTGGGTTTAATACATGGGTTCCTCTCTAGCATCAGAGCTGTTCTGAGTCGCTCACCATGTGTCTTCTGGTCACCACTAGGTTCCAGGAGATGCTAGCACTTTGTCATCCCAGTATCTCTCCTGCCAGGAAGAGTGATGTGGCACTTTGTAATGCCAATATGGCACAATGTTCTGTTGCAAAATGGAGAAAGGCCTGCTTCATCCCTACTGTGCTACACTCACTGGAGAGACACCAGAGCTACTACGGCCACACTGATTAGAAAAATAAGAAGGGGAGGCCTCCCTGGTGGTGCAGTAGGTTGAGGACCACACTGTGGGGTATCCGTGGGACAGCAGCACAAGTTTGATCCCCTGCCAGAGAGGGGACCCACATGGCACAGCAGATCGCTCCTGCCTAGGCTGCTGTTCCCCTCAGCAGTGTATTTTGGTCAGTCTGCTTGTTCTGCTCCCCACTTCCTGTGACTCTGGCCTGTACGCCAGCTCCTGCATGTATAAATAAATAAGTCTTAAAAAAAAAGAAAAAGAAAAAGAAGAAGGGGGCCTCCCTGGTGGTGCAAAGGGGTAAGTCGAAGCACTATGAAACTATCCTCAGCCACTACAACACCAGTTCAATCCCTGGACAGGGAGCAGACCCACATGGCACAGCAGACCTCTCCTGTCTCACCTGCTGCTCCCCTCAGCAGTGTATTTCAGTCTATCCGCCTGTTTTGCTCCCCACTCTGTCTCTGGTGAATCCTCTCAGCCCTTGCACCTCTGGCCTGTACCCCAGTTCTTGTATGCATAAATAAATAAATCTTAAAAAAAAAAAAGAAAAAGGCTTTTCTATTTTTGTGTCTCTGAGACCCTGCACCTCTCCTCTAATGACCAGAATGTCTCTACTCGTCCACACTGGTCATTCCTAATCCCCTTGGGATGAGAGCTTTTCCAGAAGCTGCTCAAGACTCGGACAAGTAAATTGCCAGACACACTTGTGCATGTGCAAATTCCAGTTGATGCTCAAATTACATCATCCCAGGCTCCACACGTTCAGTATGTTTCCTGGTACATGTTTATTTCCGTTGCAGAAAAGCAACCAAGGAGTAAATAGATGCTACATCTCTGACTCCTCAGGGATTAGAAGTGGATGAGACTCAGTAGGTGTGTATTTAAGGACAGTCCTTTATGAACTAGCACCAGGACTTTTTCCCATTACAATAACAGAATACCCAGCTAGGAGCGGGAGCAACCCATGACCTCAGGCCTAATCAGGCTATCATCTGTTGTTGTAGAGCAAGCAAACTGAGACTGGCTTTTAAATTTCCTAATGATTGAGCAAAAATCAAAAGAATAATTAAGATTCCATAAAATTCAAATTTCAGTGCCCATAACGAGGTTTCTTTTTGGAACACAGCCATCCTCATTCCTTCATGTTTTCTGTGGCTCTTTCCATGCTGCAACAGTAGAGCTGAATAATGGTGATAGGTGCTGTGTGGTTCATAAAGCTTAAAATGTTTACAGTCTGGCCCTTTACAGAAACAGAGCACTTTCAGACAAGCATTTCTATGTTATGTTCAGCAGTTCTTCAAAGTCTAAGTGCTAGATCGGTGCCTCAAAAATTCTCACGGCCTTCCCCTTCATAGTCACAAAATGGCTGCATCAGCTCCAAGCATCACATACTCACAAAATCACATTCAAAGGCAGGAAACAAGGGGACAAAAAGAGGTCCTCATTAAAATGTCTCTTTAAATGTATTAAAGAGGGAAAACGTTTGCCCAAATTGCACTAGAAAGACTTCCTCTCACTCCAAATCACTAGGTCTCAAGACATCCTGAGCTGCAAAACAAGTCGCTAAGGGAGAGGAAGGCAGGAAATGGCCCTGGAGAGCTGATTCCAAGTGCAAATTATATTATCTGATCGGGGGTACTATCTCATCTACAACTCAACAACAAAAAATAAAGCAAATACCTCTATTTAAAAATGGGCACAGTGTGGGGCCTCTCTGGTGGCGCAGTGGGTTAAACAACGCACTGTGAAGCAGACTGCAGCCACAGCAGCACGAGTTCGATCCCTGCTTCCAGTCAGAGAGGGGACCCATGTGGCGAGGCAGAGACCTCTCCTGTCTCGCCCGCTGCTCCCCTCAGCAACATATGTCAGTCAATCTGCCTGTTCTGCTCCCCACTCTGTCTTTGGTGGATCCTCTCACCTCCCACACCTCTGGCCTGTAGTGCTTGTATGCATAAATAACTAAGTCTTTTTTTTTTTAAAGATTTATTTATTTATGCATACAAGCACTGGGGTACAGGCCAGAGGTGTGGGGGGGTGAGAGGATTCACCACAGACAAAGTGGGGA
>JAGFMF010011781.1:2032014-2054384 GCA_019455555.1 Galemys pyrenaicus | reverse complement strand
AGGTTTTGTATGTTTGTCTTAATGCGGCGGATGGCAGAACCCATTCAGAGAGGGCAGGCTTGGGGGTTCTGAGTGCTCCTCTCCCTGTCCTGTAACATTTCCACAGATATTTGGTACCTTCTGTATTCTAGACCTCTGAATACAACAGTGGCAGTAGTAGCGGTTGTCCCTTTCCTAGGAGTGAAAAGGCAATTTCCTGATTCCAAGCTGGGGAAGCAGGGAAGGCTTCCTGAAATGGGGCCCATCTACGCACTGACCTGCAGAGTGAGGATGCAAGCCCTACGCTGAATTGCTCCCCAGACTAAGTTCTTTTTGGCCCCGGGTCACTTACCATCATCCCTGTTGCTGGCTCTGCTCTTCCAGCTGGGACCAAGTAGAGAGTCCCTGTTAGGCCATTAACTCAAGAACTCTTTGCTATAGGCCTCTACTGTCCCTGCCCCTACTCCCCTTCCGTCCCCCCAGGCCACATGATGTTAAGGCTAGGTGAATTCAAGAGCTCATAAAAACAGGTCCTGGGGTCTTTATTGGCACAGGGTGGCGGGTTCCACAACAGAAGTCAAGCCTGCAGGTCTGGTAGGGCATGCAGAAGTAAGACTGCATCCTGAGGCCCAACCCAAGGTGGGTTCCCCACCTCTGTCCTGAAAGAGTGCAGAGAAGAGCCACTCCCAGCCAGGGCCTAGAGGGAGCCAGACAGATTAATAGAGCTGAGGGACGTTATCTTGGGGTCTCCTGTACCTCAGTTTCCGGTAGAGCCCCCAGCTGCTGATCCTTTTCCCACACAGCAGCACCCACCCTTACTTGCCCTACCCTATGCCAATGAAGCCTTCCTGCTGCCTTCTTCCTGGTGCCCTGGCCACAACCCTCTGGGACATGAAAGTGGCCGTTCCCTAGTATGTTCACGCGGGAGACAGGAGCTAGGGTGCCATCAGTGCCCTTGGGGACTGCACTGTCTTCAAGGTTTTACAGGGACTGCCCCACTGAAGCCTCCCAACTCCCAGCTAATTGCCAAAGGAAGATTATCTTCACCTCTACTACAGTAATTACGGTTTGGAGAAAGTGACCTGCCAGAGCCAGCAATGACAGAGTCAACCCCGGCAGCCTGGACCCAAAATTACCAGGTCTAACACCTGCATTTCAGTGGGGGGAGAGGGAGACATCCCCCCTACACCCCAACTCTCCCCAACCCCCCCATCGCTCCTCTCTCCAGGGCTTCCGGCATGAGCCTCCGTAGGCTCCAGCGGCTTCCTGCCCCGCCGGGGTCTGGGTCGGCTGGTCCGGCCAGGGCCGCGGCTGGGGCTAGGTCCGGGCCCTCCGTGCCAGGCCGAGCTCTAGGAGCCCGCAGAACAGTCCTTTGTTTCTCGGAGCTCGGAGCTCCCAGCTTCTGCGGAGTCACGGTCACATGGCGCTTCCGGCACGGGGTGTTCCGGGCACCTAGCCAGGACCGGGAAGGGGGGAGCCCGCAAGCCGGACGCTCCGCCCCCCGGCCCAGCCGGTCACATTCCGCCTTCCTTGCTCTCAGGCTACCGCCCCTCCTGCCTGCGGCGCCGGCCTTCTGGGAGCCCCAGTCCGGGAACCTTGGCTCGGCCACCACCCCGGGCTACGCCCTGTCGGCCGATCTGCCTCGTCTTCAACTCCACCACGGAGCCTGCCTTAGCTTTTGGTCCTAGGACTGCGTCCAGTATCCACTTGCTTCCTGGGGTTCACTACACACCCCAAGTGCACAGTCAGGCTCCTCCCACCCAAGTGGAACACTGTGAGGTAAACTGGCGGTCGATTAAGTACTTACTTAACTGTGTTTCATCATTTACTGGGGTAGCACAGCCGGCATTGAGCCTCCCTGCCAGGACAGCCCCTGGGGTGGCTTCCGGGCTCCTCTAAGGGCAGTCGGGGAGCAGGAATGAGGCCCGCCCTCTGCTCCGAACTTCCAGACCCAGTCTATGCCCAGGGATGCTTGAGAACCTTGGAGCTTGGCGCAGGCCACTGCTTCTTACAGATATTCCAGAACTCACTCAATGAATGTTTATTGGACGTGATCTACACACAGGGCGACCAAGTCCCTCCCAGACGCCAATCCTGGCGTAAGCCCCCAAGAGAATGAGAGGATTCTCTGTGTGCAGGCCGTGCGCTGCGGGCCCCTGCGGCTCGCTGCCCTGAGGAGGCTGACCTCCAGGCCACCACCAGGGCTTCCTCCAGAGCGGCTTGGAGGGCTGCTCTGTAAACAGGCCAGACAGTCTTTCCAGGGACCCGGGCATGGGGAACTGGCCTGGAGACGCAGCAGGTCTGTTTCACCAAGTCTCTGGTTGAAATGGGATGGGGTCTCAGGGACCCTTTTTGTCTCTGGG
The DNA here is from genome assembly GCA_019455555.1 of Galemys pyrenaicus. Lineage (NCBI taxonomy): Eukaryota > Metazoa > Chordata > Mammalia > Eulipotyphla > Talpidae > Galemys > Galemys pyrenaicus. Next base: position 2,052,042 of record JAGFMF010011781.1, on the reverse strand, counting down.
CAACTTATACTAATGCCTCCATGGGGGCCTGTGGGGACTAGGGCAGGGAGTAGGGAAGGACTGAGAGGGCGAAAACCTGGCAGAGGAGAGGAGGCAGCCCAAGGAGTAAACTCTGGAGCCGGAAGTAGCTGTGCACATTCACTGTGCTGTTAGGGCTTAGTGGGGAAGAGCAGGCAGGTGCACTGCAGGCTGCCGCTGTGTCTGTCCACCAGGGGCAGGGTGTGCTGCATGTAGTGCTCAATCATGGCGGCCACAGAGGAGAAGAGCTGGACAGGGAGGCAGGGGATCAGTGAGTCTCCTGAGCCTTATGCAGGGAGAACCTTCCCAGGGCTCTGGCAAGTAGGGGTCACTGATATTTTTCTAATTTTCTTTCCTTTGCCTCATGAAACGCCCCTCCTGATCTGGACCTCCTGTGGTTTTGCCGTGACTGCAGCCATGGGCATATTGTAGGCCAGCTTCGTATTTCCAAGGCCAGATGGAAATAACTCTGGGGCTGTGCCTCTGCTCTGGTCCTTCGGCTTAGGGTGCTAAGCGTGTGACTACTTTGTCTCCTGTCCTTGGCACGCACAGCAGTCTTCACTACCTGGGCCTCATTGTCCCCCCAGACGGCTTCATTATAGTACAAGTGCCTCTACCTGGGCCCATTCAGCCTGCGCCATGCAGGAGGGATATTTCCCCAGAGCAGACTCCCAAAGTGCAGGCTTCTGATGGAGTGCAGGACGCCAACTCCTGCCACTTCCACCCACTCCAGAAAAAGTCTGGATGTTCCCCTCAGAAAGTGCTCTTGGCTCCACCCAAGGTACAGCTGTGTTGCACCCTCACTACCCTTCAGGCTCCTGCACCCCCCGTTACCCACCTCTTCATGGTTCTTGCCCTCCCGGCCCAGAGCATAATGGCGCCCACCATCCAGCCGCCGGATGGGAATGTTGAAGACCCGGCCATGGAGGAGCACCGCCAAGGTGAAGGGCTGGGAGCCATGAGGCTCTGAGCTAGGGCGCACGGTGTAGGCCCCATCCTGTGAGTAAGACCCCAAGCATCAAGTTCGTCCTTCAAGAGACCACCTGGCAGCTCTGAGCACCCATTTGGCCTGCTGCTCCTGCCCCTTCCCTCGCCAGCCAGCACATGAGCAGAAGAGGTTTCTACTTTGCCTACCTTTTGGAACTGTAGCAGTGCACTCTCGACAGCATGACGGTCACTGTTCCCGGAGTACCATGGATGACGCAGCAGACTGTCATCCTGTGTAGACACCAGCCACTAAGCGATGGGCCAGGGCATGGGGGCAGGGAGCAGAGAACCCCAGGTTGCAGATATTTGTGTTCGCATTTGCCTTCTGACACCTCAGAAGCTGATCAAAGATGCACCCATGCCTAATTTCAAAACCATGCCTGGTGTCCCCTGCAATGGTGGACACCGGCCCAAAAGGAAACCACAGGCCTCTTCCCCCAGTCTTCTCCCACCTCTCCTCACCTCAGCAGCTGACGTGCTCCAGGTGGAGGCTATAGAGGAAAGAGAGGCTCTCATTCCTGCTGGAAGAAGGAGATTAGAGAGCTAGCACTGGAGGGAATTAGGCAGAGGTGATCTCCAGCCCAGCTGTGGGGGTTCAGAGGGCACAGGGTGGTGCCTACAGGCCTGAAGCCCAAAGTATGGTACCCAGTGCTTTCTCTGCTCAGGCCTAGGACTCACCAGCTAAGTTACGCATGACCTCCAAATAGTGACTGTTCTTGAAATGTTGCCCGAGAGAGTCTCGCTTTAGTGAAAACCCTAGAAAATGCCCAAAGGGGTCCCTTCAGGCCTGCTCTTAGCTTAAGTCAACACTGGAGACATCCCCTCAGAAAAATCGGGCCTGAGAGACTGGGTGGGAGTCTGTGGCTTGCAGGGCTGTGAGTGGACTGGACGCTAGCATGACTGCCTGGGTTTGTGTTGAAGATGCCTGGACTCACCTTTCGGGGTGGCATTCACTGCTCCCTAGAACACAGGAGATCTGGTCAGAAAAGACATGGTCCTGCAGGCCTGCTCCCCTGAGCCTTAAGTCCTCCTCTCCCCCCATCTATTCCTCCCTTTCTCCCCCCTCCCTTCCCCTCTTCCTCCCTTCCCAGCAGACTTCTCCCCTGGCCACCAGTCTCTTACATTCCTATCTTCCTGGGGCTGTACGGTGGTCCTGTGGGGAACAAAATGGAGAACAGAGCTTAAGGTGTTTATCTCCTTCTCTTCTCCCAGGATCAGGCTGAAAAAGCCCGAGTTGGTGTGGTCATATGTGTGAGCTCACACTCGTGCCCTCTCCCTCCCTCCCTCCCTCCCTTCCTTTCTCTCTCTCTCTCTCTCTCTCTCACACACACACACACACACCTGATGGGGCACTCACCTGGGCATCACTGCTGTCCTTGGCACAGTAGCTGGGGGTATCAGAACTGGGGAGCTCGGAGTCCGAGTCAAAGCCAGGACTGAAAGAGAGGGCAGGCTGAATTAGGTAGCAGGCAAGAAAATCCACGCAGGCCTGGGGGGATGGAAGACAGTTTCAGGAGCTGCTAATTGTCTGAAGCTTGGGGGTTTTAGAAATCCATTCAACCAGCTGAGAGGCCCACAGAGCCCTTAGTCTAAGGGATTAACTCCCTTGTGGGCACAGTGTGGGTCAACCTGGACCTGAAGCGGAAATGCGGGTATCCATGGGGCGCCTGAGGGCAGACGTGTTGGTGAGGGTGGAGAGAAGATGAGGGAAGAGGATGGAGCCAGGAAAGTAAGTCTGAATACGGGTATGAGGGCCTTAGGGCAGGATGGATCTGGAGTCTTAGAGTCCCTGTAGATGTCCTCATCCAGTTTCTCTGGAGAGTGTGGCACCTAAAGCAGGGCGGGGTTTGTGGGTCCAAGGGTTTGACAAGTGAGTAGGAGGGCTGGTGGGGACATCACTTGGGGGCAGGGAAGCTATGGGACCTCACTCCCCCCTCATAAAGCAGACCTCTTTCTGGGAGCTGGCTGGAAGGATGAAAACTGCTACTTTGCTGGGGAGGGGCATCCCATGAGCACCTTCCCCTTCAGGGGTGCCCACAGGACCGAGCTCTCAGAGAATGTGGGTGTCCAGGAGGAGTTCTGGGTGGCACCCTGGGGAGGACAACTGGCTTACACCCTGCCAGCAGCCTGTGGCAGGCAGAGGGGGCAGGGACCTGCTTTGGGTCTTTCTTCTTGGCTTCAGGGATATTTTCTGCCCTTCCCACAATGCCCTACCCCTACAACCAGGCTAGCTTCCTAGCCAGAACCCTAGATTGTGAGGCGGGGAATGAAGCACCACTTTGCCTGGTGTACCCAGTGCTAAAAGAGAGAACCACCAGTCATGAGCGTAGGGAGAAAGGTCCACTTAGGCTGGAAGAGTGGAGCATGCTTGGAAGTTATCTGAGGGGATCCTCACAGCCATGAAAAGGTCATCCTCACCCCTCGTCACCTTACTTCATGTCCCCGCTGGTGTTGGTTGGCTCGATCTCATGACTGATCTGCCAGGAATGGCTCCAAATGGCTTTGGGCTGTTCCAAAACCACCCTCAAGGTCATGAAGTTTACCAACCACTGAGCAAAATAAAACGAATGTACCTCAAATTAGCTTTTGACCTTGGACTCTTTGAGGAGCGGGAGACGGTCCCCTTCTAAGGCCATTTCATATAAAAATATGCCAGGGGCCCGCCCTGGTGGCGCAGTGGGTTAAGCAACGCACTAAGAAGCAAACCACAGCCACTGCAGCACGAGTTCAATCCCTGCTGCTGGCCAGGGGGGGGACCCACATGGTGCGGCAGACCTTTCCTGCCTTGCCCGCTGCTCCCCTCAGCAGTGTGTTTCAGTCAGTCTGCCTGTTCTGTGTCCTGCTCTGTCTGGTGGATTCTCTCACCACCCCCACATCTCTGGCCTGTGCCCCAGTGCTTGTATGCATAAATAAATAAATCTTAAAAAAAATAAAATAAAATAAAAATATGCCGGCTGAGGGCCCTCCCTATTCCAACATCCTTGGTCATAGGGGCACAGGATTCAGGGCACAAATAAAAATAACATGGGTGGACTCAGAGGTCCAAAGGACCCTTTTGATCGGGGATGACACTCAGATGCGTTTCAGTAGTGAAGGTCCTCCAGGCAGACCAGGTGGTCCTCCAGACCTGTCCATCCTGGGTTTCCCTCGCCTGGCCACAGCTCATGCAGAAGGGCCCTGGGAATCAGGGACTCTGCTTGTGTGTGATCTCAGGCAAATGACAGCATGTCTCTGGGCTTCATTCTCCTCCTTTCTGCCTTAGGAAGGATCAGCAGGTAAAAATGAGCAAGGGCTGGGAGAGTCAGGGACCAGGGAAAGCTTGAGAGCAAGGAGAGATGCACTCCACAATGTCCTGAGCTGCTGGGATTCCCCTTCTCAGGCCAAGAAGTGGGTGGGTTTCAGGCAGAGAGTGAGTGGGCTTTAGAGATGGGGTATCCCATTACCTTGCTTCCTAGAGGGCTGTCCAAGCTTCACATGCTCCCTCAGACTTTGCCGCTTTGTCTTCATCTGCGGGCACAATTGGGTGGTGAGGGAAAACGGGGTGGGGATGTAGTCGTTATGGAGGGAGAACTGGTACAGCAGGGCAAAGATGGTGGGATTGGAAGCGATGGCTCCTTATATCTATGCAATTTCAAACAAAACAGAGGAGCCTCCCTGGTGGCACAAGGGGTTAAGTCACAGCACTATGAAGTTATCTGCAGCTACAGCAGCACAAGTTCAATCCCCAGCCAGGGAGCTGAACCACATGGCACCACAGACCTCTCCTGCCTTGCCCACTTCTCCCCTCAGCAGTGTATTTCGGTAGATCTGTCTGTTCTGCTCCCCACTTTGTCTCTAGGGAGTTCTCTCATTCCCCCCATACTTCTGGCCTGCACTCCAGTTTTTATATGCATTAATAAATAAATCCTACCCAAAAAATCCAGCACCCCACTAAAACACTAGAGTTAATGAATAAAGGTTGCAACTCTTCCACGGCCTCTATTCTGTGACTCTTTGTTGTAGTGTCTCACTGTTTATATTGTAGTAAAATATAAAACTAAAGCAGTAACATTCCAAGCCCATAGCGGGATCACTGCAAGGATGAGAGCAGGCAGTGAGTGACAGCTGAGAGGGACTTCATTGTGGTAGTGAGTTTCTCACAGCCAGGGTCCAGGGAGAGGCAGCAGAGCCTGTGCCCCCTCCACTCGCCCCACCCGGTTTGGGCAAGATTAGTGAGGCTGAGGTGATGCTGACAGGGTGGAGGCAGGACAGGGCAAGCAGGTGGGAGGAGTTGACAGGAAACTGGTGACAGCTGACTGGTGACAGTGCTCCACCCTCTGACGCAGGTGATTTTTCAGTGGGCTTTGGGATGCAGAGGTGTGTGTGTGTGTGTGTGTAGGTGGNGGGGGGGGTGGGGGGGTTGGTCTTACTAATGAGGTGCCTCTTAGATTTAATCACTGGGAAATGGTGGCCTGGGGCAGAACAGGTAGGGAAGGAGGGACTCTTGGGGCGGCTGCTCACCGTTGGGGGCTGTGGTGGTGGTGACCTGCGTGGGCCAGGGCGATCTGTAAAGAACCCCAACATTGTGAGTCAGTGGGTTTCTCCAACTTAAGTTACCATTTTTCTCCCGCCCCCCACCTAGCCTCGATCTCCTCCTCCCTTCCTCTCTCTTTCAGCCTTCTGGCTTCCCGAAAGCCCCGTCTCCATGGCAACTGGAAGCAGCCTGCTTCCCTGCCCCCACAATGGCCGAACCGGGAGCCTGGCGGTGGGACGCGCGCGGCAGCGCCACTCTTGCTCCAACAAGGGCTGGGGTCTCCGAGTGGGCAGCCAGGCCCTGGGGACCGCGTGGGGCCTCCAGCTTTCCTGCTGTTGCCCGGGATACATTCCCTTCCAGGCTTCTCTCCCCTCCCACTCTTTTCTCTTCTCCGCTCCTCCTTCCCCCACCTTCTCCTTCCCTCCTTCCTTTGCCCTCGCTCTTTCTCCCCAGCCCAGAAGCTTCAGCAATGCCAGCTGAGGCCTCTGGTCCCTGCCCCAGTGCAGACGGAGATAGGAGAGGTAAGGCCAGCGCCTCCTTCTCTTGTGGGAGCCCTCCTGCCCTCACCCAAATACAAAGAATCCTCCGGGCCAGGAAGGTGGGCAGGAGCTAGAGTGAAGGTCAGGGCCTCACAGGGGGGCGCTTCATACTCATCAGAGCTTTCCTCCACCTGGTCCTTCTGGAAGGGGTGCTGAGTACAAGAAATAGGGAGGAAACGTGGGACTAGTGGGGGAGTGGTGGCTGCCTCCCCCTGCTCCACCCCAGGCTCAGCCACTGAACTTACCTTTCTTCTCCAGGATTCCTGGCCAGGCAGAGGAGATGGGTGAGGAGCATCTTCCTTCCAAGCTGGAGAGTCTGAACAAGAGACTCGAAGACTCTGGCTTCATTTCCTCCCAGCTCATTCCACTTCTACCATGCCCTGCCCCTCTCCTTTAGATACTAAACCCTCTGCACATATATACTGGGACTCAACGCTTCATTCGCCTCACAGGAAACATTCATAATGGGCATTTCTAACACTAAAATACTTAACATTTCTAAGCAGTGCCAATGAGGTAGACATTTGGAAACAATGGAGTCTCCCATTGCTGCTTGTTCCACTTGGTCTCCCTCCCATGTACCCCTAATTCTGACTAAGACCTGTGGAAGCGCTAAGCCCCAGTGACTTAGCAGAGCTGAACTACGATGGGCAAGAGGTATCCAGAGTCACTCAGGAGAGACTCAGCTTACAGGGGACCTCATTCTGTTGGGCCCTTTTTGCCCACTGCGTCACTTACCCAAATGTCTGGGGGGTGGAATGGGTGGTGGCCCCAACCTGCAAACAGACTCTAGTCAATTCTGCCCAAGGGGCCCTTGAGTTTGTGTCATCCAGACATTGTACAACTCCAGGATGTCCACATCTGTGACAATATGAGTGGCACCCCCTGGAGCTGTGTGACAAATGGGGAGTGGGGAGAAGGGTGGTCGTATGTGAATGGTCTCACCAGGTGGGCAGGAAGGTGACCTGAGCCACACAGCTACTAGCATGGCTGGGCCCAGAAAGGAGTGGGGAAGGTAGAAGTAAGAGGGAGTGGAAGGAGGAAGGGAAAAGCCTTAGTACTCACCCGGGCTTGCTTCCCCTGTGTTTGTTCTGGAAAAGAGTCAGGGAAAGGAGTAAATGGGTGCTCGGTACAGCTGGGCAGCTTCTCCTGGAGTCCTGGGCCCAGGAGTGGGTAGTTCTTTGGGGCTACCCCAAACCCTGCTCTTACCATGACCAAGGTGAAAGAGTTTTGTGTCCTGGAGCCCAGGCTCTGCCACAAATAACCTGAGCACAGGAGCCCCATTGTCTCCATCATTTGCATCTCCCAAGCACCAGGAAGGTGGGCATGCTGTGGCCTCCACCCCCTGACCAACTTCACTCAGGCCACTTCCAGATCCCCCAACATTGTCTCGCACAGCTTTGGTCTCTAGTCCATCTGCCTCCTCTCCCCATCTTTCCTTCGCCAGAAAGAAGAGGCCTACACATCCAGTCCCAAAATGCAGGACCAGGGCTCAAAGGCCTCCCATGTCCCCTCTTCCCAGGGACTCAAGCTCACCTTGAGATCACCTAGATCAAGTCCTTTCCCAATTCACAGAAGACATGGCATTCATTAAGGAGCAGATGCAATTAAAAACAGGAAATTGTCCTTGCAGATACTTTTCTTGAACCTCTTCCGCCTGCTGTCCTTTGCTGGTGAGTGATGATCAGTTAATGAAAGTTCAGAAATTGCTTTGACAGTTCCTTTTATGATGGATATATTTATTCATTCAGTAAGGATATATCGAACATTCACTATATGCCAGACACTGTTCCAGGCGCTGAGAAGACTGTAGGAAATTTAAACAGGTGGCATCACATGTGTCTTGCCTCACTGGCTTCTGACAATAGCCTCAAGTACAGGTATCCCCCACTTTTTGAAAGTTCATTTAGCTGCTTTGCTTTTATGAAAGACCTATATTGTTAGTACTTGTGTTTTTTAACTGAAAGAAATCCAAAAAGGACTTTTATGGTGAAAAAAAGTTTCTTTGCTTTAAGGATAAGCTGAAACACCTTTATAGGAATACTACTTTCGAATAGTGGGGGAAATCTGTACTAACTTTTTTTTTTTAAGATTTATTTATTTCTGCATACAAGAACTGGGGTACAGGTCAGAAGTGTGGGAGGTGAGAGGACTCACCACAGACAGAGTGGGGAACTGAACAGGCAGACTGATTGAAGTACATTGCTGAGGGGAGCAGCGGGCGAGGCAGGAGAGGTCTGCTGCGCCACGTGGGTCACCTCCCTGGCCGGGGATGGAACTTGTACTGTAGTGGCTATGGATGCTTCATAGTACGGTGCTTAACCTCTTGAGCCACAAGGGAGGCCCACCTGTACTAGCTTTAATCCTGCATTTCAGATGAGGAAACTGACTATATTCATTAGCTTCCATCATGAAATACCAGATTCAGTGGCTTAAATAACAGGAATTTATTTTTTCACTGTCCTGGAGACTAAAAGCCCAAGATCAAGCTGTTGTCAGGGCTGGTTTCTGGTAAAGCTCTCTTCCTGGCTTACAGACAGTCAACTTCATTGGTGTTTCTTGTGTAAGGGTGGAGAGAGATCTGTGATGTCTCTTCTTTAGGGACACCAGTCCCACAGAAATCAGGGCCCTGCCCTTATGGCCTCATTAAACTTTATGTCCCTATCTGTAGGCTTCAAAAATATGGAATTAGGGCTTCAAAGTAGTTTAGTCCATATTCTCACTGGGGCCTGAAAAATGGAGTGATTTTTACAAGGTCACACAGGACATAAGTGTTGGAGGTAGGCCTGGCCAACCCAGAGCCTGTGAACTAACCACTTAGCAGCCTGTGCCTCATCTAGGATTGGGTCCTGACCTTTCAGGGGTCAGTGACTTCAAGACTCTTTGTTACCTGAGTGAATTTTGGAACTGTGACCTCTGAGAGCTGGTGTCTGACTCTGTTTAAACTGAGGAGTGAAGAAATAGATCAAGACCATGACTGCTGAGAACTTTCTAGGGTACTGTGTTTATTATTTGATGATGTCCTGGCTGTTATCACAAAGGAGAAATGAAGCCCATGTGCTTGTACCTTTGGAGGCCATCAGTCTGGGGACACTGGGGAGGAAGCCCTTCAAGGGTTGGAGCTGGAAGATGAAAGGACCATAAACTGGCAGGCAAAAGTGCCCTAAGAAACTATGAAAAATCATTGAGGTAGCTTAAAAGGGAGCCCATGTCCTCCCTGGTGGTGCAGGACCTGAAGTCTCAGCACTATTAAGCTATTACCTGGCAATCCCCTGCCAGGGAGCTGACTCACATGGTGCAGCAGACGGCTTCTGTCTCATCGCAGCAGTGTGTTTCAGTCAATCTGCCTGTTTTGCTCCCCACTCCATATCTGGTGAATATTCTCACCCCCCACACCTCTAGCATACACCCCAGTTCTTATATGCATAAATAAATAAAAATAAATCTTTTTTTTTTTTTAAAGGGTGAGGGGGAACCCATGTGGGGCAGTGAGAGAAACAGAGTCAACAAAAGAAACGGAACAGTGTGGGCCTGGAGTCAGAGGCTGGGTCTACTCCCTGCCCTCTACTCCATAGCTCACCTGTGCTCCACATGTGGACCACAAGGCAGGAGACTTCCTTCATCCAGACGACCTCCTAGGGACCAGAATCAGCAAGTCAAAGTCAGCAGGAGGATCTAGACACCACCCTAACTGCAAACCCCAAACTGAGCAGGTCCCCCAGTTCATACTGCCCTGGCCTTAGCCACACCCTCCCTCTGTTCAAGGCTTTGCATAGGCAAATGCCAAGGCCTGGGTGAGCCACAGGGGCCCAGGCAGAGGTGGAATCCTCGTCATCTGGGTGGAGGCACTGACCAGGACAGCAGGAAGGAGGCCTGCTGCATAGTTTGGTTTCAGCCCAGCCTGCCCTGCAGGATTAGGTTTCATGCTAACTGCACAGGCTGATTTGGACATCCTTTGTCCACCTTCGACACACGAATGCTGTGTATAACCATAGCTAGTCCCTTAGGATGAATTCCTAGAAGTGGAATTACTCAAAAGTCATACTTTGAAGGCTTCAGGGCCCTACTGTCTGCATTCCCCAATGCCTGTTTTGCAGTCCTTCCGCAGCACAAAGTAATTCTCCACTTTCCAGATCTCAGCTACCAATCTTCAGTGAGGACATGTCCCAATGTACAGGCCCAGGGTAGTCTAAATCCACCCAAAGGAAATAAACAACTTGATAGAACAGTATTTCCCCCATTTGCATGATCATAAGAATCATTAATGAACTTGTTAAATGTCTTAGATTCCAGGGCCTCCCTGATGGCACAGGAGTTAAAGTCTCAGTGCTATCAAGCTATCACCAGCCGCTGTGGCATTAGTCAATCCCCAGCCAGGGAGGGGACCCACATGGCACAAAGGACCTCTCCTGTCTCACCTGCTGCTCCCCTCAGCAGTGTGTTTCAGTAGATCCGCCTATTCTGCTCCCCACTCTGTCTCTGGTGAATCCTCTCAACCCCTGCACCTCTGGCCTACACCCCAGTTCTTGTAGGCATAAATAAATAAAAATAAATCTTAAAAAAATAATAAAATAAAAACAATCTTTGATTCCAGACTTTCCCTATGACTTTAAAAAGTGGACCTTCAAGAAAATCAGACACAGAGACCAATAGAACAGAATGAGACCCCAGAAATAAATCCACACCTGTATGGACAGTTAATTTATGACAAAAGAGCCAAGAGTATACACTGGAACAAGGGAAGCCTCTTCAATAAGTGGTGTCGGTAAAACATGACAGCCACTTGCAAAAGAAAGAATCAGGCTATCTCACATCATACACAAAAATCAATTCAAAGTGGATAAGACTTGGATATAAAAACCCAAACCATAAAATACATAGAAGAAGAAGAAAAAAAAATACATAGAAGAAAACAGGCAAAACACTTCATGACAAAGCCTTCAGTGTTGAGCCTCCTTGGTGGCACTGTGGGTTGAGTGCCGCATGGTGAATCATATGCTGCATAGCAGCATGAGTTCAATCCCTGGCCAGGGAGGGACCCACATGGTGCAGCAGACCTCTCCTGCCTCACCCACTGCTCCCCTCAGCAGTGTATTTCAGTCTATCTGCCTGTTCTGCTCCCTGCTCTGTCTCTGGTGAATCCTCTCGCCTCCCACGCCTCTGGCCTGTACCCCAGCTGTTGTATGCATAAATAAATAAATCTTTTTTTTTTTAAAATCCTTCAGTATTGTCTTCACTATTCATCTCCAACAGTGAGGAAAACAAAAAAGAATATAAACAATTGGGACTACCGTAAAGCAGAAAGCTTCTGCACAGTAAAAGAAATTAATTAAAATGAAAAGATACTCTACGGAATGGGAGAAAACATACACAATACACACATCATACATCCGACAAGGAGCTGATATACAAAATTTACAAAGAATTGACTCAACAAAAAGGAAATAACCCAATTAAAACATGGGCAGAAGTGTTAAATAGCACTTCTCCAAAGAAGACATACACATGTCCAGCAGTCACATGAGAAAAATGTTCATTGTCACTTATCATCAGGGAAATGCAAGTTGAAACCACGAGACAAAACTTTTGACACCTGTGAGAATGGCACATGTCAAAAAGGCATTAAAAAACAAGCGCTAGCCTGGATTTAGAGAAAAAAGAACCCTCTTACACTGCTGGTAGGAATGTAGACTGGCCCAGTCCTTATGGAAAACAGTATAGAAGTTTCTCAGAATAGTAAAAATAGATCTACCAAATGACTTCAGAAGCCCACTCTTACGTATTTAACTGAAGAATGCAAAAACACTAATTTGAAGGGAATTCATTCCCCATATTCACTGCAACATTATAACAACCAGGTTATGAAAACAACCTAAGTGTCCCAAATCAGATGAGTGGATCAAGAAGATAGTACATATACACAATGGAATACGACTCAGCAACCAAAAAGAATAATGCATGCCATTTGTGACAACATGGGTGGAACTGGAAAAGATTATGCTCAGTGAAATAAGTCAGAAGAAGAAAAACAAATACCAGAATGTGTCACTTCTATGTAGAATCTAGACAAACCAAACAAAGGGTCAAAGAAAGTCAAGCTAAGAACTAGCCCTTGAAAACTGACCAAAGAACTGAGGCATCCACAGTGGGGGCTGGGGTTGGGGTGAACAAAGTGGGAGCACAAGGACTATGGTGGTGGACTATGGGTGTATTGGTGAAGGGTACACTTTGGTAACAACACCTGAAGAGGGGGATCCTGTACTTCCAAAATACAAACAATGATGTAAAACAACATTATCTCAATGAAAACAAATCGAATTGGATGCTCTGGGAGAGCATTAACAAATCTCTATTACTCTTTTTTTTTTAAGATTTATTTATTTATGCATACAAGCACTGGGGTACAGGCCAGAGGTGTGGGCGGTGAGAGGATTCACCACAGACAGAGCGGGGAGCAGAACAGGCAGATCAACAAAAGTACACTGCTGAGGGGAGTAGCAGGCAAGACAGGAGAGGTCTGCTGCGCCATGTGGGTCCCCTCCCTGGCCAGCAGCAGGGATTGAACTCGTGCTATAGTGGCTGAGGTTTGTTTCATATTGTGTTGCTTAACCCACTGCGCCACCAGGGAGGCCCTCTATTACTCTTAACAAGCATTTTAGATCAGGGCCTCCCTGGTAGTGCAAGGGGTTAAGTCTCAGCACTGTGAAGCTATCCACAGCCAAGAGTTCCATCCCCAGCCAGGGAGGTGACCCAGATGGCACAGCAGACCTCTCCTGTCTAGCCCACTGCTCCCCTCAGCAGTGTATTTCAGTTAATCTGACTGTTCTGCTTCCCACTCTGTCTCTGGTGAATCCTCTCACCCCCCACAACTCTGGCCTACATCCTAGCTCTTGTATGCATAAATAAAATAAAAAATAAATCTTAAAAAAAAAAGAATCTTAGATCAATCTTATACTCAGTCATGTCAGATAAATGCTCTATGGAGAGATGCTAAGAAGGAGTAATTCCCAGGACATTTTCAGAATCACATACAGTCTTTAGCTCAAGGGGATGTAGGGGGTCCCAGCAGAGAAGGAAAGTGACATAGACCTTACCCTCAAGGGGCCACTAAGTGATGCAGCAGGCAAGCCCTAGGAAATGTTTGGTCTTTCTGGACCTCAGTTTACTCTTGTGTAAAAGGGACCTTAATCAGACATTCTTTGTGGTGGGGAGGGGCTCCAAGGTTGAATGAGATGAGGAAATGAGACATGCAGTATGTGCACAGTGAATGCAGCCTTCCTGAGGCAGTGGTGCTGTGGTTGAAGAGTTGTTCCCAGCAGACAGAGGAAGTGGCAAAATCTAGCTTCAGTTCTCTGTGTGAGCAAAATGAGAAGCATTGTGAGGTGGGGGTGGGAGGGCTGTTTCTGAGGACCTGAGGAGGACAGCTAAGCAGGCTGTGGCCAGAGGCCTCAGAGAGCACAGCACAAGGAGCAGGAGCTGCTGGGAGGGGGTGGCTGAATTCCTACAGAACTGAAGGGACTGCTGAGCATTCCCTTCATCTGGGTGTTCTTATGTTATGCACCTTTGTTTCCACTCAGAAGCCAGCTGAGGTCTCCCCAGCCTCTTGTGCTGCTGGGGTGCAGGCGTTCTGCTAGTCAAATGCCTACACGCCGGACTTTGAATCTGAAGCAGGGAGAAGGCGACAGCTAGATCCAGTTTCCAAAGAAGGCTGAGACCCTACGGTACCACCCAGGGTCCAGATCAGCTGTGTTGTCTGTACCCAGAGTTGCCTCCCCAGCCCTGCTTGGCCATGACCTTGGAACACTGTTCCTGACTTGTTCTCTGGCGCTCCTGAAGATGCTTTAAGCGTTGAAATAATTTTAATAAATTATTTTTCAGTCTAAGCTAGCTAAAGTCAGTTAACCTTACTTTCAGTTAAGAATTTAGAGATGAGGGCCTCCCTGGTGGCGCAGCGGATTGAGCGCAGCACTGTGAAGCATCCACAGCACAGCAGTGAGAGTTCGATCCCCAGCCAGGGAGGGGACACACATGGCACAGTGGGTCCCCTCTCTGGGGACCTCTCCTGCCTCGCTCACTGCTCCCCTCAGCAGTGTATTTCAGTAATCTGCCTGTTCTGCTCCCCGCTCTGTCTCTGGTGAATCCTCTCACTTCCCTTGACTCTGGCCTGTACCCCATAAAAAAAAAAAAAGAATTTAGAGATGAAATCACAGCATCAGTGGCAACACCACTTGGATACCAAGAAACCCAGAACTCAAGCAGTGAAGCCAGGTAGGGATGTCTCCTGGGAAGGTGACACCAGGTAGCGATTAATTGTCATAGTTCTATGTCATACTTGTTTCTGCACTCTGAGGGCTTTGCAATGACACCTATCAAGGAAGAGAAGGAGGGGGGAAGGAAAGAGGGGGGGAAGGGGGGAGGGAGAGGTTGCCTCGATTTCAAATATGAGAACACACTGGGAGAAAGATGAACTAGCAGAAGGCAGGCCTTGGGAGTGTCAGGATAGGTCGAGGGAGGTCATGGGAGGCTACCCTACAGGAGAGTCAGGTTCCCCATTACTCAGGGCCAATGGGGGGAAGCTGGAAAACCCAAAGGTGCTGACAAAATATTTTTGGGAATGGAACTTCAGAAGGGTAAGTGGAAGGGGTGGAGTAGAAAGCAGGAAGGTGGGTTAAGTCTCAGCCCTCCCACCGAGAAGACACACTGCAGTGGCCTGAGTTCTATCCCCAGCCAGGGAGCTAACTCCATGACCTTTCTCAGGGCTTTAACCAAAATCAAATCTATAAGTTTATTTCAGAGCTACACGGTAGACCTCCACCCAACTCTAAGCTCTGTGAATGAGTAGTGACTGGTCCCCAAATTCCAAGTGCCTGGCCCACAGCCTGGCACATAGTAGGCTCTCAAAAAATATCTGTTGTGGCTGCTTATTCAAATCTTACTCAAAGTCCATCACTCTGCAAATGTCCTTGGTTTCTCCTCTGTGAATGCCATGGTTTGTTCCTTTCCTGCCAATGGGCCACCAACCAGCAGGCCTAGAGTCTGCTTCCCTATTCATTTGCAGAAAACAAACTCTATATATGCAGCTGGATTACTAAGCTCTGTCTCCTCTGGGTACTCTGGCCAGACCTTGCCCAGGTGAGTATGGAGAGGGGCATCTGCTCCCTCCCTGCTCACTAGAAGTGCCCCACCTAAGCCTGCTTAGGCTTCCTCCTACAGCTCAAAGCCTCAGAGACAGGCATCTGCTAATCCTACTGCTTCCTGTCTCTTTCTGGTGAGGGGCGAGGGTACAGAAAACAAGCCTGGCTTTCCACCTCTGCCCACCCTCGGAGAAGCTGGGCACTGCAGCTTGCAGACCTATCTCCATCCACACACTCTCATCCTTTCTTCGTGGGAGTAAAAAGCCTTAAGGTCGCCCTCCTCATCTTTACCAATGGAAAAACCGACCGAAGCCGAGATGTATGCTGGTTCCTAGATGAGGCCAGCTAATTCTATACACAGGACCAAAGCCCTTTAAGTGTCCCTTCCCCCAGATCCAGGTTGCTACAGAAACTCGAGCAGTAATTCCATGTGAAAGAGCGATCCCTGGTGGTACAGAGAAATGCAGCAGCCTGTCTCACCCAGGACAGGCTGACAGGGAGAAGTAATGTGGAGGACCACCAAAACAGGTTTTAATTATCAGGTCACCCATGGAAAGCCCTTATTTCAAAATCCGCAGAAAAATATTAAGTCCTATACAAATGTGTTTTTTAAAAAAATATGAAGAAACAATAAGACTTAAAGATAAAAATTCAACCATAATTCAACCATTAATAACCTGCATATTAGGACCTCCCTGCTAGTGCAAGATGTTAAGTCTCAGCACAGTGAAGCTATCAGCAGCCACTGCAGCACAAGTTCAATACCTGGCCAGGGAGTTGTCCCACATGGCGCAGCAGACCTCTCTGCTCACCCACTGCTCTCCTCAGCAGTGTATTTCAATAGATCTTCCTGTTCTCCCCACACATCTCTGGTCTATACCCCAGTTCTTGGATGCATAAATAAAATAAATCTTTTAAAAATATATAATGTATTATTAAAACAAGTAAATTTATGATTTTTAAATGCCAGTTTAAACGAACTTGTACTGAAAATTCATGTGCCAAGTATATCTGCCCAAATGGGGATTCTGCCGTTGCCTCATGATATGTAACCAGTATAGATTAAGATACGTCTACTATATACGCAGATATGTAGTTCCCGAATCCCTACAAGACACTGAAGGGAAAAGAACACATTAGGGTGTGCATCTCACCCTTAGCCACGTTCCCTGTAATGACCTAGTAGCACTGCTCTGTGTCTTTATGCGCATTCTGGGGGTTGGATCTTCAGGAATTAGAGATAGGCATTAAATGTTTTTTGCACATGTAGGGCAAGTCACACAAGCTCTTACTGATTCAGGGGGTCGGCCTAGTGCTAAGCCTTGAAATGCAGCAGCTCACCATCACAGGAGAAAATAGGCTTTTATTTTTTAATTTTTTAAAAGACTTATTTTTATATGCATACAAGGACTGGGGTACAGGCCAGAGGTGTGGGGGATAAGAAGATTCACCAGAGACAGAGTGGGGAACAGAACATGCAGAACAACTGAAACACACTGCTAAGGGGAGCAGTGGGAGAGGCAGGAGAGGTCTGCTGCACCATGTGGGTCACCTCCCTGCCAGGGATTGAACTGGTGCTGCTGTGGCTGTGGATGCTTCATGGCGTGGTGTTTAACCCCTTTTCCCCGAGAACAGGCTTTTATTTAAGAGTTGTGGAACTGGGCAAAAGACTGTCTCTGTTTCTATG
The DNA here is from genome assembly GCA_019455555.1 of Galemys pyrenaicus. Classification (NCBI taxonomy): domain Eukaryota; kingdom Metazoa; phylum Chordata; class Mammalia; order Eulipotyphla; family Talpidae; genus Galemys; species Galemys pyrenaicus. The sequence goes on along the minus strand of JAGFMF010011781.1, from coordinate 2,035,164 downwards.
GCATCTGTCTCTAGAGACAGAAGCAATTCAACAAAAACTTGGGTGCCTTACTAGAAATACTTAGAAAAACAAGCCTTTGAGAAATTCCCAGGCAGAAATGGGCAAGCTTGGAGACCACATGACCACTCTTGTGAATGGAATCTGAATGACCAACTTGGAATATCCTTTCTGGATTTGTTTCTAATTTTTCCAAGATTAAAAGGATATTTCTAAGAAGTAGGTGATTTCCTTCTAACACTGAAGAATGAAATCTCACCGACATTATATGGGCAGCATGGCCATATCTTCATAGGCTAGAATTTTCCCACTTACCTCCATGAAGAACACCAAGTAAAAGTCCTTCAGAAAGTGTAAACTTTGAAATGGGGTGGAGACAGTCCAGTTGTGTTGCTGGGCCCACTGTGGTGTCAGTGCTCCTAATACAGGTGTAACCTGAATCCCCACTTGGGAGCCAGAAATCAGCTGAGAAGAGGCCCCAGGGGAGAGACTGCCCGGGTCCTAGCAGGGCCTCAGCACAACTCATCCCATGCAGCAGGCTGGACCAATTGATTTCCTGACTTGCACTGAAGGGTTTGGGTAAGTCCCTTCTGTAGCGCCTAAGCGGCTCCTTGGACAATGTGGGAATTTAGGACAAGAGTTCTGGTACCTGACCCTAAAGTATGAGCAGAGCACCAGGGGAGAGAGAGCATAGTGAATGAGAGTGCCCTGGTTGCTGCCTCAATCTGGCCCCAATCTGCGGCCAGAATCACCCCGAACGTCCATACCTACATCCCAGGGCATGCAAGTCCCAGGCATTCCTGGGGCTTCTCCAGAGACTTGCAGACTACACAGGAGTCCTAACAGCTTCAGTCCTGTGTCAAGGCCCGAGCTGCTCCTCCTTTCACGAAAGAGTTCGTTCCGGGAGACAGCGGAGGCGTTTAAAAAAAGCGCACACTGCATCCTTCCCAGGCAGAGGGCCCAAGGCTCCATCCATCACCCTTTCCCCTGCATCCCCAGCCTAGCTAGGCGGGCGGAACAAGACTCAGGTTCAAACCTCGGGCCAGCGACCCTACGATCGAACAGTGCGTGCCGGAGATTGCAGCCAGAGAAGAACTTCTGCGGGTTAGGAGCAGAGTCCCCACTTCTAGATAGCACCCACTGGGCCGGGGGTGCCTCCTCTTCAAGGCCCCGCCCTGCAGCCCACTGCCTTCTGGGATTTGTAGTTCTCGGGGGTGGGGCCAGCACGCTCAGCACCGAGAGGTGTGGGTCGGTGGATGGGTGTGTCCCGACGTCCGCTGTAGCGTTCCCGGGCTCCTGAATTCGCCCCTGAGGGTCAGAGAACCTGGATTTGGCATAGAGATCACAAGCCGCAGCTCCAGAACCCCCGGCACCGCCACCCACTAGGCTGGGATTTGTAGTTCCGGCCGGCGGGTCTCAGGCCCGGGCGGGGCCGCGGGGTCGAACCCGGGGAGGTTCCTTATTCCTCGCTTTACCCTCAATTGTCTGGAGTGGTTAGTATGGGACTCAACTGCCAGCGGCTCCCCTTGACCCTTCCCGCCTCCTCCGTGATGTATCTGCAGGCTCCTGTAGGGACAACCTCTAGTTAGGCCCGAGAGGGACGCCCTCTGGCCAGTCCGATCCCGCCTGGGGGGTGAGCAGGAGAGGGGGGGCGGGGGGGGGGTCTGGGCAGAGTGGGCAGGGGAAAGAGTAAAGTTCTGATTGAAGACTTGGCCTGGGAGACCTTGGGCAGGGCTGGGATAGATGAGGGTCCAGGGGCCATTTATTCAATAATTTGTGTCTGCTACAAATGCCTCTCAACGGACCTGCCACGGGTGAATTGGTGATAGGAATTTCACGGGGATGAGAAATACACACTGTACAAAAATGAAAAATAATGTAATATATATAATTAAAATAAATTCTTTAAAAAACGAACAGACCTGCGAGGAGAACAGACCTGGCCACATTACGGATTACCTTGCAGGGTTGACAGCTAAGAGATTTTTATCACCAAATTGGGCAGCCCTACATAAGTTTCCAGAAAACCAAGAAATGGGCGTATAGAGGGTCACAAGGTTTTTTTGAGGATCAAACAAGTGGTCTTTGGGCTTGGTTCGTGGGTGGGGACTGGGATGTTTTGTAAACAGTAAATCCGGGAACATGGGTGAGTAAAGCTCTGGGCATTTTGGAGTCTTACGTTAAGGGGGAGGACTGAGGACCTAATGTGTAACGGAGTGACTATATGGTAGAGTCGATAACATAATAGCGTCGGTAGTACTATTATGTAATTGAATTTTGCTGACAGCAGGATTTACATGTTCTCTCACACACACAGATTTTCAATTAGAAATAAATAAAAGGGAAGGGAAAATAACTGTAGTTAAGATGTCCCCATTGAGAAACTGAGATATAGGTAGATATATGGAACCTCTACACTATTTTTTGAAGTGGGTTGCAAATGGATCAGGGGTGGTCTTACTTAATCACTCAAAAGCTGCAAAGCCCATTTGACTTCTTTGTTGAAAACCTTATGAGTACACAATGCAATGTTTTTTAAATATATTCAGAGATGTGCAACCAATACCACAATCTAATTTTAGAACATTTCATTAAACTCCCCCACCCCTCAAAAAAACCTTGGCCCTTGAGCAATCATATGAAACCTTCCTTCTCCTCTAGCCCCGGGCAACCACTAACCTGCTTTCTGTTTCTGTGGATATGCCTATTCTGTCCGTTTCAAACAAGTGAAATGATATATGTGGTCTTTTGTGACTGCCTTCTCTCAGTGTGATAATTTAAAAAGTTATCCAGATGTATCAGTACTCCATACAATTTTTTAAAAAGATTTAATTTATTTATGCATACAAGAACTAAGGTACAGGCCAGAGCATGGGCGGTGAGAGGAATCACCAGAGACAGGGTGGGGAGCAGAACAGGCAGATCGACTGAAACACACTGCTAAGGGGAGCAGCAGACGAGGCAGGAGAGGTCCGCTGCATCACATGGGTCACCTCCCCAGCCGGCTGGCAGCTGGGATCAAACTCATGCTACAGTGTCTGCACTGTGCTTCACAGTGTGTTGCTTTTTTTTTTTTTAAAGATTTATTTATTTATGCATACAAGCACTGGGGTACAGGCCAGAGGTGTGGGGGGGGGGGCGGTGAGAGGATTT
>JAGFMF010011781.1:1885333-2031964 GCA_019455555.1 Galemys pyrenaicus | reverse complement strand
AGAGAGCGGGGAGCAGAACAGGCAGATCAACAGAAGTACACTGCTGAGGGGAGCAGCGGGCAAGGCAGGAGAGGTCTGCCACGCCATGTGGGTCCCCTCTCTGGCCGGCAGCAGGGATCAAACTTGTGCTGCAGTGGCTGCGGTTTGCTTCATAGTGTGATGCTTAACCCACTGCGCCACCAAGGGAGGCCCTCCACAGTGCGTTGCTTAACCCATTGTACCACCAGGAAGCCCCATGCTATTTTTGTAACTTTTCCATTCGTCTAAAATTATTTTGAAATAAAAAAACTTTTTTTTTTCTTTTTAAACCTTTTTTTTAAAAAAAGACTTATTTATTCATGCTTACAAGAGCTGGAGTACAGGCCAGAGTCCAGGGAGGTGAGAGGATTCACCAGACAGAGTGGGGAGCAGAACAGGCAGACTGACCAAAACACACTGCCAAAGGGCAGCAGCGGGCGAGGCAGGAGAGTTCTGCCACGCCTTCTGGGTCTCCTCCCTGGCCGGAAGCAGGGATCAAACTCGTGCTGCAGTGGCTGCGGTTTGCTTCATAGTGCGTTGCTTAACCCACTGCACCATCAGGGAGGCCCTAAAGTAAAAACTTTTTAAGCATTGTATCTAGAGAGTGAGCAGAGGTAGTCCTTACCAGGACTGACAACTGACAACTGCTATTCAATGCACAGGATGGACCTTGAAAGAGGAGGATGGGGCCCTTCCTGGTGGCGCAGTGGGTTGAGCAACGCACTATGAAGCAAACCAAGGCCACTGTAGCACAAGCTCGATCCCTGCTGCTGCCGGCTGGGGAGGTGACCCACATGGCTCAGCAGACCTCTCCTGCCTCGCTCGCTGCTCCCCTCAGCAGTGTATTTCGGTTGATCTGCCTGTTCTGTTCCCCACTCTGTCTGGCCTGTACCCCCGTGCTTGTATGCATAAACAAATAAATCTTAAAAAAAATTAAAAAAAAAAAAAGAAACAGGAGGATGGAGAGGAGGACGGTGAGCAGGACTGTTTCCTCCTAGCTCCATTTCAGGAGACTTGAAGTGTGGTGAGGGTTGGAAGGGAAAATATGGAGTCCCTCTACCAGGTTCTGCCACTTACTTACTTACAGTGGTTTTGGAGTAGTTATTTTGACCTCACTTCGCCTCCATTTCTTTACCTGTTCTGAAAAATGAGGATTGATTTTAGCAAGTAAATGAAAGGATTAAACAGCAAATTTATAAAATAGGCAGTGTAGTGTCAAAATTCAGTAGTGTTAACAATTTTCATGACCAGACATCGTGTTCAAGACCTAGTGTGATGCTGGTCTGGAGGGGGAAACCACTTGTGCGGAACCAGTGCCTTCTACCCCAGTCACCCAGAGTTACCCTCTCTACCACACAGTGCTCCACCTGAGCTCCTGCATTGCTTATTCATGTTGCAGTGAACAGACCCACTTCCCCAGGAATTCCAGAGTGTCACTGTCCTGGATGCGTCTGAGGACCAAGCTGTTATTAAAAACACATCAACAAAATTTTGAATATTGAGTTTTAATTTTCTAAATAAACCATCCAGACCCCTGGCCATTCCATAGCATAAGTAAAACCTAGAAAAATAGATGTAAAGGTAACATTTAAAAATTAGAAGCCTCTTGAGTCAATGCGTTCAAAGAATTATTTGGGGAAATTTTGAAGTGGGAATTTTTAGGCACTGTGACAAATCCCCATCAGCATCCTAAGCTGAGGAAATGCAAGAGCTCTTCCTGCACCTCCAGGATGGAGTCAGAAACCAAAATTACATAGTGCCCTCATCTAGGGCCCATATTTTGCAGATATGAATCTGAAGTCCAGGTAGGGCCATATGGCAAGGAAATTGGAAGCCAGTTCAGGAATTGGGTCAGGGAGAATTCTTCACAATTTCAGGAAATCCTTAGATTTGGAAATATGGGTCTATGGACTCAGAAGCAGAGAACTCCCTGGCTTGGATGGCCCTAGATGTTGACCAGAGCTTAAGTAACCATGCCTGGAAATCAGTGTCCATGTCCACCTACCCCAGTTTCTTTCATCCAGATGTTTCTCATAGAAATGGGAGCTCAGCAATAATAATGGCATAACACCTTGCATGTGTCCAGGTGCTTATTTTTTCCAAAGAGTTTCCCATTGGTTCTCTCACTGGATCCTCACAATCTCCCAAGGTCAGAGAGCTGGAGTCCTTGTTCTCACTTCACAAGTGAGGCTTAGAAATTTGAAACAACTTTCCCAAGGTGATAGAGACTGGGCAGTACTAATAACATTTTTTTTGGGGGGGGTGCCTATTACCTCTGTGTATTGGGATCACCAGGATGACCCAACATAGTCCCTAGGATGAAGGAGCTAACAGTGTGCCGGGAGAGGCACAAGCGGAAGACCATGAAGAGTATTGCCAAGGGGACTTCCTAGGGAGGTGGAAGTGTTTTATACTAAGGATGTGAATTATACAGTCGTTTGCATATTTTGAAACTATGGAACTCTACACTTACGATTTATGCATTTCACTGTAAATTTTACCCAAAAAATGGGAATGTTCTAGGAGGACCATGTTTAAGAGGGCCTTGAATGGAGTCCTAGGTCCTTCACAAATACAATTCAGCTTTGCTGGTCATGTGTGGCTGAAGGGTTTTCAGCCTGGAGGTTGTAGACTGGGATGTCCCGGCTGGAGAGCATGGAGGGAGGCAGGGAGCACGGTGTGTTTGGAAGGTGAGCAGTCGGTCAGGGGAGGATGAGCAGTGGAAGGAGGGTATTTTCTATGCATTCCTCAGTGGAGTGCAGTTCTTCAGCTTTGCCAAGGTGGGAAGGGGTAGAACCTTTGAATTGCTTCTCTTCCCAATTCAGATTAATTTGATCGCATCAGTGGACCTCAGAGAATAATTCATGCTGGTTGGATTTTTTAAAAAAGATTTATTTTTTTATGCATACAAGAACTGGGGTACAGGCCAGAGGTGTGAGGGGGTGAGAGTATTCACCAGAGAAAAAGTGGGGAACAGAGCAGGCAGAGCTACTGAAAAACACTGCTGAGGGGAGCAGTGGGCAAGGCAGGAGAGGTCTGTGGCACCATGTGGGTCACCTCCCTGGCTGGGGACAGAACTCCTGCTGCAGTGGCTGTGGATGCTTCATAGTGCAGTGCTTAACCCCTTATGCCACCAGGGAGGCCCCTGGTTGGATTTTTTAAAACAGCTCCCCCCAGAAGGAAAAGCCTTCTCATCACTGTGTCAGGAGGTCCTGATGCTTTGGTCAGATGATCTCTTGCAGGGATTTGCCTGACACTCATGTTCTCTCCGTTCAGAAGCCACCGTGGAAGTGTGGACCATTGCTATCTGACACGCTGCCTGAAGACCTGGCCTCCTGGGGTGTAGACTGCTGACTGGCCTGTTTTCCTCTATACAAAGGGGAGAAGGGTGAGGTGTGGCAGACTTAGCAAGGGCTTTGAAGCCAAACCAGTCTGGGTTAGAATACTAGGTCTGCTACTGAACTGGCACTGTGACCCTCGACTAGTTACTCTCTGAGCCTCCCCAGACATTTTCATCTATTAAGCAGAGTAATGATGTTAGGTGTGAGGACTGAATAGATGACGTTTAAAGCACGAGCAACTCTAATGTCTTGACCGGGATTAAGGATTTAATCAAATGAACAGACTTCGGATTATTACATTATCGCCAAGTTTCTCCCTCGCTTAGTTGCGGTTAGCTTCTCCAACACACGCCCAAACTCTAGGTCCCTTTGATTGACGGCGGAATTCTCAAAGAGAGAGAATTTCGAGGGGCGGGCTCAGCAGCGCCCCCATCCGGTTCAAGCCAGCCGGACCCCTCCCTCTGAGTCACCGCGGCTGGCCTCTCCACTAACTTCGGGGGTGTAGGGGGCGGAGACCCGCCAGAGCTGCAGAGCCAGGAGTTAGCAGGTAAGCAGTGCTTTGGGGTCTGACCACAGACGCGCCCCGACTCCCCCTAAAGGAGTCGGAGAGTCTCACCTGGTCCGGGTTAGCTTTTTCGAGCGCCCAGTTCCGCATCTCCAAGTTTCACCCCGCCTTAGGGGTGCACTGGCATGTCTAATCCTGCCTCCCGGTCCCGTAAGGAAGGGCGGGTCTGTGCTTAGGAAATGCTTAATTTTACAACATTTGGGACAAACTCTGAGCATTCCTGCTGGGGGGGAGAACGGAGGCAAGGGAAAAATTGTGAGTGTGGTAAAAACAAGTTTTAGGGTCTAGTTACCCAATCTTAAGCGTGTGCATCGTTTGAGTTCCTAGGAGCTTGGCTAAGGCTCTTAGATCTGCTCTTTTGTTTCGCTCTTAATTTGCAAACCTCCTTTTCCCCTCTGAGTGATGAGGCAGCTGTTAGACGGGCGGAGCTCAAGTGTGAAGCACTGAGACTTCCATCTTCCCGGTGCCCTCGGTTGGCAGACAGAGCCCGGACTCTAAGAGACACCCTGGTTCTGCATCGCTGTGACCAGAGTCGTGAGCGTGGGGGGCTGGGCTCAAGGGGGGTGATCTGTGGTTTAACTTTCCTGCTTAAACCGTGGGCTTTGCTTCCTGAGATGCTGCGCACATTTACTGGGGTCCCCTAGTAAATTCTCAATGTGGGGAAGTGAAATAACTCCAGGTTTACTGACTGTCTATTATTTGCTCAATAATATACCACCTTATGTAGTCTTCAATTGTATCTTTATACCCATTTTGTAGATCCGGAGGGAGGTTCCAGGAAGTTAAGTAATTTGTCAGAGGAAGCACAACTTGTAAGTAGTCAATTGGTGCAGCTTTTTCAATGCCACCAGCTTATCTGCCCAGTCTCTGGTTCTTAGAAGGACAGGCCCTGCCGAAATTTCAACCCAAATTACCCTATTTTTAAGGCCAGCAGTTGGGTGGTAGAGATCCTCAGATATCAGAGTCTGTTCTTTAAAGAGAATATTTAACTTCCTCTTTTGCTCTGGTTTAGAAATTTTAACACATGGATTGATTTAGTTCCACTTTCTGACTTGCCGCATGAGTGGGGGCCTTCATTGACCTGGAAGGTTTATCAGCAGCCAGCCCGTTGTCAGCCTGGAGCAGGGCAGGCCTGCATATGTCCAGGACAGGTGGGCCAGGGTCCCCCTGAGAAGCCATGCTTGTGTGACTGCCTGTCGCTCAGATTGTTCTCGGGCACACAATGACTGTGCTTCATCCTCCTGTGTGGACTGAAAAGGGAACGAAGCTGTGTAACTGTGGGCATACCACTTATATTCCCAGGACCTCAGAACCCTCCAGAAAGCAAGTAAATGAGTTGTCCCACACTAGCTCTAGGGTCCTGTGATGGATGCAAGATGGTTGTCCCTGCATTGAGCCAGATCCATGACTTTTTTTTTAATATTGTCTCAACTTGTTCTTTTTTTAAAATTTTATTTATTTTTGTATAAAGAACTGGGGTGAAAGACAGAGGTGCAGGGGGTGAGAGGATTCACCAGAGACAGAGTGGGGAGCAGAACTCCCCATGGGGGTCCCTGTGGCAGTCCTCTTAGGTGAGCAGACGAGGGCTGGCAGCCAGGGTCCAGAAACAGAGGAACATTTCTGGAAACTACTTTGTGCAGGAATGGTGTCTGCCAACCCCAGAACTGAGTTCGGGATTCAAACTCAGGCTGCACTGGCTGGTCATAACTTGATAGCGCTGAGATTTTAACCCCTGTACCATCAGGGAGGCCCTAGATCCATGCTTATTTTTATTGCTGTCCCTCAGGACACCTGGTGCCTGAGACCTGGTGGTGTAAACATCTCCTGAGTGGGAAGCTGACTGAGTGTAGACCTGAGAGGTGTTTGGCATGGAGGACACAGCAGAGAATGCTTCCTGGGCTTCAGTTCTCCCTCAGCAGTGAGCTTCAAAAAAAAAAAAAAAAAAAATGAGGAAGAAGAAAAAGTGGTGCAGAGGTAGTGATCGTACCCAGGAAATGTGACTAATCCAGTGAGAGCCAGAGCCGGGCAGAGCCTGAGGCTGCTGAGCAGGGAACAGGGCCAATGGAGGCGGTCCTGCAGCCGTCCATGCAGGCCCCAGCCTCAGATGCTTACCCTGCCCTGCAGCCATCTGAGGCCACTGTGGGAGGGTGGGCCTCCAGCCCCCCTGTGGGTGCCTCTGAGGAGCCACCCTGGCAGTACCCACTGGCCCTCCAGACCTGCCCTCCCCCCAGCCTCCCAGTCCTATCCCAGGACAGGCCATCGATGGGGCTGGGGAAGGAGTCCAGGGGTGGGGCTGCTCTGGAGGCATTAGAGAAAAGTGAGCTGCTGGGGTGGAGCAGAGGAGAAGGAAACAGAGCCTGAAAAGCAGAAGTGGGAGGAAGAGCTGCAGAAAGGTGAAAGTGGGAGGGTTACTGGGGTGTGGTGGTCTGTGTGGCGGTACCCTCTGAGGTGAGAAGGCGAGGGTCTGGAAACAGAGATTCACATTTCTGGAAGCCACTTTGTGTAGATATGATGTCCCCTAAGGCCTGTCCCGGCAGTTTTTGTGTCCTCCTTGGGGACATTGACTGAAGCTCTGTCAGCTGCCTGGTAGGTGGGTTGTGCTCTGCAGAGGAATTCCTGGGGCAGGGCTTGTCCTGACTTGTGAGAGGTGGGGCCAGACCTCCTAACAGTGGTCACCACACAGAGTGAACAGACTCCTGAAGGCCCTCAGCCAGCCTGGAGGAGCATTCAGATTTGAGGATGCCCACCCCCAGGAGAGGATTCTGTTGCTGTTGGGGTTCAGATGTTGGGGTTCGGTGAGTGGGGTGTAAGGGTCTGTCCAATGAATGATTCAGCAGCACATGGCAAGTTTATTAAGAGGGAAAGGGAATCTCTGCATGGACATGAACAGGCAAAGATCTACATTTTCAAAAGGCAGGGTGGCCTTATAGATTATTCTTAGGTGGAATTTTTCATTGTTCTTGTGGAATTTCTCACTTTGCAGTTAAGCTGGTTTGCTGTTAACCATTTTACCATACCCTCCACCCCCCTCAGTTCTTCTGCAGTTTTCCACTGCTGGTTTAAGGCTCATGCTAATCACCCGTATGTCTAATTTTGGGTCAGGCGTCCTGGTGCTGGTCTTTCCCAGCAGGCTGGTCTCTCCAGATGTTTCTGATGCTACCACCAACCCCAGAGGGATGGAGAATTTTGTTAGGAATGTAACACAATCAGTTTTCAAGGTCCAGGAATGGCAGTTAGAACCAGTTAATGATTAATCACGAGGTGGGGGGTATAGGGAGTGCAATTCAGTGATTTAACAGTGAGGGAGTACAATTCAGTAGTCAGAGTTTAATTCTACTTATTCCTAAATTTTCTGCTCTAAGTTTCCATCACTGCGATTTTAGATGGTTGAGCAGGAATGATCTGAGGAGAGGGCAGGCCAGGCCTAGCATTTAAACACAAACCCAAGTGGTACATTCTTATGACTTACAAATCCAACCCATCCTCTGCAGAGCGTCCAGTAGGGGCCCGGGAGGGAGGTGAAGGTGGAACAAGGGAAGGGGCAGGAGCTCTACTTGGTGTCAGGGGAAGCACTGGCGGTGGAGTCCCCAGACTCCTCTGGACCCAGGTCCCGAGAATGCCCACTCCCTGGCTGGGGGGATCACCTTTATTGTGGAGAGTGGCGGGTGTTATTTGACTTCACACCTAGGGGCCCGTCAGGACTGCCAAGTTAAGGGACCCGTTGGGGACCTGTGGACTAGGTTCTGAGGAGGGCAAGGATACCACGGAAGGCTTTTGTCATTCTGACATCTGCCCAGGGACTGCCTTAAAGGTGTGCAAAAGAGTGATGCCCACATGTCCCCATGTGTCCTCCAAGAAGGGGCCTTCCCCAGTCAGGGGTATGGGACACTCTGCAGGGCCCACGTCCCTCTTCCTAGCGCAAGTCCTTTAACAACCTGACTGGATTTCTTTTTTTTTTTTTTTAAGATTTATTTATTTATGCACACAAGAACTGGTGTGTAGGCCAGATGTGTGTGGTGTAAGAGGATCCACCAGAGACAGAGTGGGGAACAGAACAGGTAGACTGACTGAAACACACTGCTGAGGGGAGCAGCTGGCCAGATAGGAGAGGTCTGCTGCATCATGTGGATCAGCTCCCTAGCCGGGGATCGAACTCATGATACAGTGGGTGGTGATAGCTTCATAGTGCTGAGACTTAACCTCTTGCCTTTTTAGGGAGGCCCCCGGTAAGGGACACGATTAAAGGGATTTCTGCCCTGTGAGTGTGAGTATGTGTCAGAAAGCAAATGAGGAATAGAACTGGATAAGCACTATGGCTTCTTCTAATGCTGACATCTGTGATTCTGTGACATGCCTCACCCCACTCAAGGCATGTCTGTTTCTACAAGGGCAGCCAGGGTGTAGAGCTAGAGTGATGAAGGAGCAGGCAGCCAAGTCCTTCGTCAAACCGCTGCACTGACTGTAACTTCCGTATGTGGGCTGCCTGACTGGAGCACCGTATCAGTAACACACACCTAGAATAGTAAGGCTGACAACCGGCTTCTTACTCACGCCATCTCTTTCCCTTAGCTTCACTGACTGGGGCTTTCGCCTCATTGCTTCAGACCTGAGTCACTGTGGCTGCCTGGCGCAGGGGATGTGGGCGCAGCATGTGATGCTCTGTGGGATAGAGAAACGTCAAAGGCTCCCTCCCCCAAACCCTGTCACTTGGGACAGTGTAGTGCCAGAAAATGCCTTCCTCTATTTTGTAGGTTAGGAATGGAGAAGAAGAGTCATAATTCACATGACATTTGACATCATCCCTTAGCACTGCCGCTGTTTCTCCCAGTGCTTCTTACTCAGACTTTCCAGCCTCTGGTCTTCCATCCGTCCCCAAAGATTGTTCTCCCTTCCTGCTTCCTCAAGCCCCAAGAATCTCCTTTTCCTCTTCACCCTTCAACTTTTCAGGTCCTTGCCCTCCACCATGGGGGACTCACTGTACAAAAAAACGCTATTCAGCTACACAGCACGAAATGTGTTGCAGTGATTAAGGGTATGGGCTCTACATTTTAAGCCAAAAAAAGAAACTCTAGTGATGGAAACAGATGAAAGAGTCAGTGAGTGAAGCTGTAGCTATGGCTTTTGCTGCATTTCCTAAAAGATTTAATATAAATTTAAATGCTCAACTTAACATTTTTTATTGAGTAACTTCTGACCAAAAAAAAATTGCTGCTTTCAGTGACATAAAAAATAAAGATAATGTTCATCATCCTAGCATTTGAAGGGAGCTAGATGTACAGAAATGATAGCTAATGTGTGGGGGAATGCCTGAGATTCCCCAGGCAGTGAGTTCAGAATTAGAGAAGGCACCTAGTCTAATGTTAGCTGTAGGATGTTTTGTTTTTCTGGCTTTTTTTGTTGTTGTTGTTTGCTTTTGGTAGATGCCTCTTGTTAGGTTAAGGAAATTCCTTTCTCGTCCTTTGTGAAAATTTTTTAAAAATCAGGAATGGGTATGGAATTTTGTCAAATGCTTTTTTCTACATCTGTTGAGATGAATACACACATACATATATATTAGTTTGTTAATTGGATAGATTGCACTGACTTTAAGTGTTAAACCAACCTTGCATTATGGGATAAATTTCATGTAGTTGTCATGTTTTGTCCTTCTTGTATATTAATTGAATTTTGTCTACTAAAATTTTGTTAATATTTTTTGGTTTCTATATTCATGAGGGATATTGGTTATGAGGGATTTTCCCCTGTATGTTATTTATCTGGTTTTGTTATATCTGCTGGAAGCATAGGAAGAACTGGGGTAAGTTCCCTCCGATCCTGTTTCCTAGAAGAGTTTGAATAGAAGTGGCACATCTTCCTTAAATATTTGGTAGAATTTACCAGAGAAGCCATCTTGACTTGGAGTTTTCTGGGGGGAGAAGGGAATACAAATGTGATTTCTTTACTAGATATTAGAACTACTCAGGTAATCTATTTCTTCATGAGAGATCTTTCATAATTTGTATCTTTGAAAGAATTTGTTCATTTCATACAGTTGTTGAATATATTGACATACATTTTTTATAATATTCTCTTTATCCTTTTAATAGCTTCCTTTTCCTAATGTTTGTCAAGAGGTTCATCAATTTTACTGATTTTTTTCTAAAATACTAACTAATTAATCTTATCTACATGTTTTCTTTTATATTAATTTCTCCCTTGTATTTATTATTCTGATTATTTTGGATTTAATTTGTCTTTTCTTTTTATAATGGACTCCTAAGTAACTGATGTTAGACTTTTCTGGTATAAGTAGCGTTTAGCAACAAAAATCCAACCATGTTCATTTAATGCTCTAATTGGCTATATTAAATGATTCATGCATCAGAGAGCATCCATCTAACAGGTGGAAGGGGACTCCAAAGGACTATAAAATGTAGAGGTTTTTAAAGGTAAGACAAGGAAGTCATAAACAGATTATTCAGGCTTAGGTAACCTATCTATGGGGAATGAAAGGGACCTGTATGACAGATTATCTCACCAGTCTTTGAGAAATGGAAAGGATTACTTAAGGATGCTGATCAAAAAATTCTGTACCAACTGGTTAAGATAGCATTCCTGGGCTCATCTTTATTAGTGGGGGGGTTAACCTGAGGAGTTAACCCGTAATTGTAATTGTAAATGCAATTAAGTTTTAAGTCTTGGTGCACTTAGCCCAACTGACTCCATTTTAGACCTGTTGTTTCATTTTCATAGCAGTTATTGCTTAAGAGAGCTATATCCCAGATTTGTACAATGCCCAGAGCAGGAGGAGACTCTTAAAGTCACAGCAAAGGCAGACACTGGGGGTCAGAGACATGGCTTCTGCTCACTGCTCACTAGCTGAGACTTTTGGACTTAGACTCTCTAAACAACAGTTTCTCTGCCTGCATAATGGAACCAGGGATAATGTCCTCTTGGGCTGTTGGAGATGAAGTAGTTGATGAATTTGAAAGCATTTGGCCACCTGGAAGGTCCTCAATGTGAAGGGTAGTTGTCATGATATTTACAATAATGATGATGATGATGATGATAATTTTATCTCTTTCCAGATCCAGTGACAACATGTACTCACCTACCTCCCCGAGGTAAGCTGTGTGCTCCACCCCCTTTTACCGATCTCCTTCACTCCACGGTGCCTCTCCCATACCCCCATCCTGCACTGCTCTCCACTTTTCCACACCATAGTCCCCAGACCTGCCCAGACTTGCCCAGGTCCCTGCACTTGGGCCAACTTCTCAGGGGCCAGGACTACTGCCAACCTTCTCCCCTTCCACAGTGACTCTCCGTTCCCAGCTTCAGTGCAGGATCCTGGCCTGCATGTATGGCGGGTGGAGAAGCTGAAGCCAGTGCCTGTAGCGAGGGAGAAGCAGGGTATCTTCTTCTCGGGGGACTCCTACCTTGTGCTGCACAATGGCCCAGAAGAGCTCTCCCACCTGCACCTGTGGATAGGTAAGGGAATTGGGGAGGGAGTCTGTGCCGGGCAGAGGCCAGGGTTGGCATGAGTTTCATGGGCCTTCCCCTGCCACCTCCCCAGGACAGCAGTCATCCCGAGACGAGCAGGGGGCCTGTGCCATGCTGGCCGTGCACCTCAATACCTTGCTTGGGGAGCGGCCCGTGCAGCACCGAGAGGTGCAGGGCAATGAGTCTGACATCTTCATGAGCTACTTCCCACGTGGCATCAAGTACCAGGTCAGAGCCCCTCTCCCAGAACCCTCACACTGAGGCTTCTCTCAGAGCCACCTCTGATTCTTACCCAGGTACCCTTGGGGCTGGGTCCTTCCTGCCTTTCTACCTGTCTCCCAACGGGATGGGGTGTGCAGGGCTCCACGCCTCCGATCAGCGCACTCAGACGGGCTGTTTGGGCTGCAGGAAGGAGGAGTGGAGTCAGCATTTCACAAGACAGCCCCAGCGACTGCCCCAGCCGCCATCAGGAAACTCTACCAGGTGAAGGGGAAGAAGAACATCCGTGCCACCGAGCGGGCACTGAGCTGGGACAGCTTCAACACTGGGGACTGCTTCATCCTAGACCTGGGCCAGGTGGGTAGGCAGGTTCAGGTTGAGCCTCTGTGTCGGCACTTTCTTTTAAGAGGCAGGAACAGGAGGCCAGGGAAGAGAGAGAGAAATGAAAGTCTGAAAGCTTATTCCAAGTGCGACCACTTCAACCATTAGAAATCCTGCATTCCTGAGTCTGTCAGGACAGAACCTCCTTGGGCATTCAGGCATTGCCTAACCCTGGAACCTACTCTCTCCTTTTCTTGGTGCCTTTGTAGCTCTAAGTTAACTGCCCAGCACTGTAGACCATTCTTTAACATACGCATTCAGCCATTCATTTGGTGAATCTATGATGTCTGCTTAGAGCCGGCATGGGGACCACAAATTGCTCACCCTGGGGAAGTCACCTTGATGGGCCTGTCACCTGCTGTAAAATGAAGCAGGATGGGGCCCTCCTCTGGTGGTGCAGTGGGTTAAGAAATGCACTATGAAGCAAACCACAGCCACTGCAGCACGAGTTCGATCCCTGCTGCCAGCCAGGGAGGGGACCCACATGGTGCAGCAGACCTCTCCTGCCTTGCCCACTGCTCCCCTCAGCAGTATATTTCAGTCCATCTGTCTGTTCTGCTCCCCACTCTGTCTCTGGTGGATCCTCTCAATCCCTGCAATTCTGGCCTGTACCTCAGTTCTTATATGAATAAATAAATCTTAAAAAAAAAAAAAGAAGCAGGATGTAACCAGGGTGCTAAGAGCAGAGTGGTTTGTGCTGGGGGAACTGGCACAAGGAGGATCCCTCTACTCTGCACTGAACCCATTGTCTCAGGAAGATGTCATTTGACTAGACCTTTATACAGGGAAACTGTCATTCCAAGTGAGCTGAATCACCAGGGTGGGAAAGCTGCAGGCATGCATGTCGACAGTAGACCAGGGTCTCGTTTGATGGGGCCCCAGGGTGGGAACAGGAGCAGTGGGAATAAAGATTACTAAGGAGGGTGAGATCCAGGTCAAGGAAAGACTCACTCTCTGAGGAATCTAGATGCATCTTGTCCTGAGGATTTGGGGCAGAAGGTCAACCCAGGAATAGTTTGGAGGGACTGGAAATAGTAAGATGGAGAAAGGAGGACCAGATCAGGAGAGACGACAATGGTTGTACCTGACAGGGAGTGCAGGTGGAAGTGAGAGCGATACAGGACTCAAGGATGGCACTTACCATTCATTCATTAATTCATTCAATATCTATTTTATACCTAAATATATGGAATCTTTGTCTTAGCACTAGGCATACAGCAGCAAGCAAAACAAAGCAAAGCAAAATAGTCATACCTTAATAAAACTTACTTTCTAGTCTAGATTATAAACTAGATGGAGAAGTTTAAATATAGGCCGTGATGTGGAGGAAAACAAAGCAGGAGGGAGACAGGCTGAGCGGAGAATTACTCTTGAAAGCAGTTGTTCATTGCTGTTGTCACTGCTGTTCTCAGAGAGGCCTCTCCTGCTCTCCTGATTGTCCGGCCTCAGGGACAGTTTTTTGCCCCCTTTCTCCCCACCTCACACACACTACCAACAGGCACTACCTCTAACCCAAGCCTCCCAACTTCCCTTCAGAACATCTTTGTCTGGTGTGGTGAAAAGTCCAATATCTTGGAGCGCAACAAGGCGCGGGACCTGGCCATGGCCATCCGGGACAGTGAACGACAGGGCAAGGCCCAGGTGGAGATTGTCACTGATGGAGACGAGCCTGCTGAGATGACCCAGGTTGAGGGGACATTAGGGTTGGTGGCTGGGAGCTCTGGGTGGAAGCCACTGAGGGAGCAGCTGGGGGCACGAGGGTGGTGCTGGCGGCATCTGTGGCTCGTGGCTGGGCCTGCCTCATTCACCTCTGCCAGGTGCCCTGTGCAGGGCACAGTTTATCCCACTGGAGGCAGTGGCCCTGGGTATGATGGACTGGTAAGGTCCAAAGCAGGTGCTCAGGAATCCCGAAATCTGTTCTGCCCTGACCTCTGCAGGTCCTGGGCCCCAAGACCACTCTGAAGGAGGGCAACCCTGAGGAAGACCTGACAGCTGACCGAACAAATGCCCAAGCCGCAGCTCTGTATAAGGTGGGTGTCAGGGCCTGCCCTGTCCGGGTAGAGGGTGGGATCCTGATGCATACCGCACTGAAGGGAGAGGAGGAAGCAGTGGGAAGGTTGTGCCGGCACTAGGGCATTATCAGGACTTGAGGTAAGAGGAGAATGGTAAGTGGACAGTGTCAGGCCCTTCTGAAGAGATAAAAGCCACTTCACATCTGCCCCATTCTTAAAGATTTGAAGCTGAGCTTTACCATTTTGAATCCTTTCTGTTTATAATTTGGAATCTTTCATTTCCCAGTGGATTTGGGCCTCTGCACTGAAGTGACTGAGTGTGATATGAAGGGTGGGTTCGTTCTTCCCTGTTCCTGTCTGCTTCTCTGGCCCCTACTCCTTGGGTGGAGGTTAGGACTGCATAGCGGACCAGGTGGGTCTGGCACTTCCCATTTCCCCATCATCTTCCAGGTCTCTGATGCCACCGGACAGATGAACCTCACCAAGGTGGCCGACTCCAGCCCTTTTGCCTTTGCGCTGCTGATACCTGATGACTGCTTTGTGCTGGACAATGGACTCTGTGGCAAGATCTACATCTGGAAGGGTATGTGTGGCTTTTCTACTCCAGCTGGTCTGATTTTGACAGGCTTCCTGGGGGAGTTCCTAGCCTTCTCCATTGCTTTCAAAGCACAGCCTCTGGAGCGCAGATGCTCTGGATTCTTGTGACTGAGGGTTTTCTCTTTGTTGTCTCCACCCAGTAAATTCTAGACAATGGGTTTGGAAACTCTTAACATGCCCCAGAAGCACCCCAGGGCCTGTTAAAACAGATGGCTGACCTCCTTACCCTTCCCCCAGTCTGAATCACTAGGTATGGGGTAGAGCCCTAGAATTTCCCTGTCTAACCAGTTCTCAGGATTTTCAGCTGATCCAGGGACCAACCACATTCTGAGGACCACTGTTCTAGATCCTCCTAGGCTTTTAGGGCTGACTTGTCATTCCCTGCTCATGTGTCATTGTGCCTTGGGGTGACAGATAAATATTTGATAAATTAAATCTCACTTTTCTCAGTGGCTGATGAACTTGTGGAACTTGTTTTTCCCAGGAATTGTGTTGCTGGAAGTAGACTATTGTGCCTGTTTGGTTTGACTGAAAATGTTGACTCAAAGCTCTTGAGTGTCTGAGTGATGGTGGGAACATGGTTACTTCTCCATGGTTGTCTTTTCTGGATTATGTCTTACCTCCTCCCTGACTAAATTATACATTTCTTAAAAATAGGAATCTTACTGTCTCTGGTGTCTTGACAAAATAGCATTTGCTCCAATAAATATTTGTGGTGTCCACCAAGTCAAGAAAAATTCCTAGAATTTTTGCTGTCAGAAAGATAGAGAAGCGTTGGGTGGTCTCAGGATAGCTGCTAGTAGGCATTAAAAATAG
The DNA here is from genome assembly GCA_019455555.1 of Galemys pyrenaicus. Classification (NCBI taxonomy): domain Eukaryota; kingdom Metazoa; phylum Chordata; class Mammalia; order Eulipotyphla; family Talpidae; genus Galemys; species Galemys pyrenaicus. The sequence goes on along the minus strand of JAGFMF010011781.1, from coordinate 2,016,536 downwards.
TACTGTTGGGCCTCCCTGGTGGTGCACAGGGTTCAATCGCAGCACTATGAAGCATCCGCAGCCACTGCAGCAGAAGTTTAATCCTCCGCCAGGGAGCTGACCCACATGGTGTATTAGATCTCTCCTGTCTCATCCGCTGCTCCCCTCAGCAGTGTATTTCAGTCCATCTGCCTGTTCTGCTCCCTACTCTGTCTCTGGTGAGTCCTCTCACCATCCCCACACCTCTCGCCTACACCCATCTCTTGTATGCATAAGTAAATAAATCTTTAGGGAAAGAAAAAAAAAAAGAGTACTGCCTTGGGGAAGGGCTGGAGCAGCAAGGCAGGTTTCTAACAGTTAAAGGGTGTGTGTGTATTGCTTTTGGGCTGCCTTTTCACTCCTGTCATGTGACCTTTCCCCATGGAAAAATTTCAAACACAAGGGAGATTCCCAGACACCCACAGAAACATACTTTATCCCAAAGAACCAAGCCATTTTGGGAGCAGAAACAAGAGGAAAAAAACAGGAAACTTGGGAGCTGGGAGAAGTACCTCCAGGGCAGTTCTATGTCACAATTCATCAGTTAAGTTGAGCTAATGTGGGAGAAATGGGATTTTTCCTTGGAAAAAATGCCTTAAACTGGAGCACAGCTGGTGTTGAACTGTCTGTAGGAGGGAATGAATGGCTGTGTCTTCTTTTTCTTAGTTGGCACAAGCAGAAGGCTGAACTAGCTGGCATTGAGAGTAAGATCATAGTAAATAAATTACACCCTTTGTCCTGTTTTGATTTACAAAAGAAGCTTGCTAACAGTATAGATAAGACTTAAGAGGCAGGGGTTCTAAGTGTGTGTGTGTGTGTGTGTGTGTGTGATGGGGGGAGGGACAGGGCTTGGGTAGCTGGCCTTAGAGTCTGATGCCAGGGCCGCACTAATTCTCCATGATATTCCTGGGGCCCTGGTCCCAGCAGGTTTTGATGATTAGAGCAGGCAGAAGAGCAGTTTTCATTGGATTTGGCGCTGCTGGGTTGGGACACCTCAAGGGACTGACTTAGACCTCCAAAGACTCTTCAGCATCCTTAGCAAGTCCTGGTTCATTTATTTTAAAAGTGCCTCCTCTTTTTAAAAAAATCTTCCTTTGATCCAGGGCGAAAAGCAAATGAAAAGGAGCGGCAAGCGGCCCTCCAGGTGGCTGAGGGCTTCATCTCCCGCATGCGATATGCCCCAAACACCCAGGTGAGGACACACCCCAGAACCCAGACCCTCCTCCTGGGGCTCCTGCTGTTGCCCGATACCCCTCAGACTGGACAAGAGGGGTAAGCCTTGCGCGCAGTCAGGAACCGTCAGGCCTCCCTGCTATACCCACCGGGGTGAATGGCACAATTAGGCAAAATTTGAAAAACACTTCTTATTTTTAGAAGGAAGTTGGACATCACTCCCCTGAAAGCTGGTGGGGCTGGGTGTGCCCTTGAACAGTTCCTGGTCCTCCTCTGGGCCTCTGTCCTTAGCTCGCTCAAGGCCTTCTTGCCCCCAGCACTGCGCCCTACTGGCCATTCCAACGGGAACTGATAAAGCTCATCTCATCCAGCCGAGCACCCAGGTCCTTGGAGCGATGTTTCTCAGCCAGTGTCTCTGTAATCTCCCCATCTCTTGGTTCATCCAGAGGACCATCTCTGGCCTGGACAGCACGAGGACTCAGGCCTGGTGCCCAGCACCCTCCTGGCTCCCCCTGTCCTCTCTGGCACAGGTGGGAGTGGCCGCTGCTGAGCCAGACTTCTCCCTTCTGTCCCTGCAGGTAGAGATTCTGCCCCAGGGCCGCGAGAGTCCTATCTTCAAGCAATTCTTCAAGGACTGGAAATGAGGGCGAGCATCTATCTCCCTGCTCCCACCTCCTGCCTACTGGCTCCTCCTCCTCCAGCTTCCTGGTCAGTGCTAAGGCGTCCCCCTCAGATGTCCAATAAAAGAGACCAGAGCTTTCCCTGCTCTGCTTGCACTACCTGCTAATTCTGCCTCACCTTTTCGCCTGGGCTCATTCCCGTGCTGGGCTGCAGTAGGACACAGATGACAGTTCTACAGCCTCCGAGGGGCCAGAGCTGGTTTGTGTGACTGAAGCAGAGGGGACAGGAGTTCCCTCGGACCTGGAAGGTTCTGCCGTGAACCCAATAGGGAGTGGCACAGAGCCAGGTGTCAGGATCGATTTCAGTCAGGGCTTCAGTTCAGTCTCACATTCCCAACAGGGAGATGGTTGTGTGGCAATGGGCTTGGGATGCCTCTCCACTCAAGCCAGTATTTCCTCAGATGCCCCAATAAACCATTTCAAGGCTCTTCCAGATGCTGTGTACTCGCTGAGCGAGCAGAGGCCGTTCTGCTACCATGCAGAAATGGCTTGTTCTTTCCTAGGCATGGTGCCTCACATACTTGTCTGTTAAGCCCAGGACCAGCATAGGGCTGTAGGAAAAGCACCAACTAGTGTTGAGACTCATGGGGTGTGGTTCTCACCATACCCCATCTGATCCTGGGCAAACAGTTTTTCTAGGCCCTTAGGTCACCTTGTGTAGTGGTAGATAGCTAACAGGCCAGATAGATAAATAGGAGGAGAATGGAGTAGCCCCAGAGCAGTCCCATCTGGAGGGCATGACCCCAGCTCTCCAGAGCAAGGTGGGAGCTATGTAAATCTGGGCCAGAGCCCGTGAGGCCTGGTTGGGCTACAGCCATCCTGATCTGCCCTCACCCTGGTCCTAAGGGCTGTGTGACTGCTGAGCTCTGACACACTGGATGCTTCCATCCCAAATGAAATTCTGATCAAGTTGATTTTGTGCCAGCAAGTATAGAAAAAGAAATCAGTCCCTCTGAGTGTCCTTCCTTCCCTTTCTGCCAGACTCCTCTGGTCATTCACCTGACAGCTGCTGAAAGAATGTACTGGACGGCTTTTAAGAGGGGAGAGTAAGAGCTGCACTCAGTGGTTCCGAACATCTTTAGGGTCGTTAAGAATTTTAAGGGTCCCATGAAAGGCCTACATAGGCCTTTCCCAAGAAAAATTCAGACTGGGATTTTTGCACCTACTTGCAGGGGTTCTAACACCCCCACCCCAAGGGGTCCATCAGCAGAACCATAACTGAATTCCCGGACTGCTGGTGCGAATGTCCCAAGGTCTGAAGCTGTGCGCACTGTTGTCTGGAGAGGATTACACAGAGAATGACAGAGGAGGGCTCCTGCAGAGGCCGTTGGCCGCCTTTCCAGCTAGAGATCTGGGTGCATGGTCCCTGACTGGACCGCAGGAAAGAAATCACCGAACTCGACACTGCAGAGTGGAGGCTGGCCTGCAGCCTTTCTCCCTGCATCTCCCTGTGTTCCAGCTCCACTGGAGCAGTCATCTATCTCCCTGCCATCTCTGTCAGCCAAGGGACCCAGGGGGAAGCAGGGTAGACAAAGGATTTGTTCAGTTTGGATAAAGATGACACAAGGCAAACTGCAGGATCCACTGTCAACAACCTCAAGGCATCCTGCTGACCGCCGGGAGTTCCTTGCCATACTTGGGTGACCGTCTGTTGTCACCACCTCTGTGAGGGGCCCAATGGGTCAGACTTGGAGAGGCCCACAGAACTAGACGGTGGTGTCCCAGGGCCCAGCTTGAAGGCATCAAGAGGCCCAGAGAGCAGCACCACAAGGCTCACCTGTTCCCTGCTCTCAGCTCAGCCTGTCTTCATAGAGGCCCTTTTGTGAATGGAACAAGAGTCAGCTTCCCCAGAAGCAAGTTGTAGGGCAATGTAGCAATGGTAGCAAATTGTAGGAAAAAGCCCATGTGGACACCTCACATGAGTGGACCTTTAAAAAAGCCGGGGCACCTAGCCCAGTGGTGAAAATGTACATGGGGTCTGCACCTGCCAGGACGGGAGGGACATGGGGTGAGCCCAGGAGGAGGCTGGCCAAGGCAAACACCATTTCTCCTGGAGCCCAGAACTAGTGCCATCGTTCCATCCACCAGGCCCTGGGACAAAAGGGTCACAGAAAGTTGCAAGGCTTGTCTTGGAGGCAAATACTTAAGATCCATAACCCAATACAATTTTATTCAAAAATTGCTGGTGTGTGCATTTCTGCCTTCCCTCGAGCAGGCCAGAAAATCATCCCTAAAGGGAACTGCACAACTTCCACTGGGCAGGAGGACTGGTGAGAAGTGAAGGTGGGATAAATACAAGGCTAGAAACCTGGGACGCTGTCCTGATCCTGGCCCTGTGAATGGAAAGGAAGGCAGGTTCAGCGGCAGTCTCAAGGGGCTTGCCCTGGTTGGTGCTGCCCCCTGTTGGATGCTGCCCATACTGCCTTCTTTTAATTTCTAACTACATACATTGTCCTATAGACATAAGGGGCCTGAGAGCCCTGCTGCCCCGGGAGTCAGAATTCTAATGCCTTTGCTTGGGGATATGCTTCAACATAGGGACGTATGGAAACCCAGGGCAGGGGGCATGATCCACCTGCTAACTGGGAGGACCTTGAAGCCAACTCTGTAAGCTACAGTCCAACTAAGATTAGTGCAAAATTCTCCTTTCTCTGGAGGCAAGACTTCGGGGAGTGGGTCAGATCACCATGCCTCATGCCTTGTGTATAAGGTTCCGTGGCTCCCCAGACTATGTCCCTATGTCCCTTCTGCTGGGACAGGGAGGGAGTTGGCCCAGCCAGGGCACTCCTGACGTGGCTTGTCATGTGCCTTCTGAAAGCCCCCGTGGCCCAGCCTTTAAGTCTATCAGTAGGCCTCTGGTGTTGGTCAGATCAGCCGTGTGCCCTCTGATGAGTGCGGCAGCAGGTCGCACACACCTGTGAAGGTGAGGTCCTTGGAGTGAGAGGCTTGGGGCCCATTGCTCTTCTGTGCTCCCAACAAGGAGGCTTGTCCCTTCGATACTCCAGCCAAGTAGATCTCCAGGGTCTTGAGCAGCCGCCTTGGGCTCTTCTTGGCCAACACTTCCAAGTCTAGGACAGAGAGGATGGGGAACCAAGGGCTTGTTGGGGCTCTGAACTGCAAAACAGCGTCTCAAATCCAGCAGCTCTAGGGAGCATCCCTAACGCAGACGCCATGGAGAGACGGTAAAGGAGGCTTCCGTGTGGCTACCTCACACCAGTCAATCCTAACAAGATCAGGGCTGCCTTGCCCACCGGTGAGACTGTACAAGGAGTCTGGGCCCACTAGAGCAGGGCGGACAAAGGGTGAACCTGAAGGGGTTCTGGACCGGGCAGGATGTCTCCTCTCCCGGAGCATCCACCAGAACGGGAGACTAAGGGGTGGCGCAGGGACCACGTGGTCCCCTTGTTCAGGGGAATCTCCACTTTGACTAGTCAATCCAATAGCTAAACCCAGCTTTTGATTCAAAAATACTACCGCCAGAGGTATAAGCCCAGGAAGGGAGGAGAGGCGCTAGCAGGCTGCAGAGGGTGCGCTGCTGGTGACTTTGGGGAGCTGGGATTTGACAAAGTGTGCACGGGGGTTGGGCAGGAGGGAACTACGGGCAAAACCGAGCTGGCAGCCACACCGGGATCCTTGAGCCTGGGGCCACTAGCAGTCCAGGAGCTAGGCCTCCCCAGAAGAAGACTCACACCTTTGAGGACAAAGCCTGAGTCGGAGATCGTCTTCTGCTGTGTCCGCCAGACGTGTGCCAGGCGGAGGAAAGTGGCGGCGTAGAAGCTGTTCACCACCGGGATCACCTGCTGCTGCCGGTTACATTCCCTGCGGGACAGGGGACGGGACCTGCTCAGCAGGGGACAAAGGCTGACACCTGGTGGCCACCCACCCTGTGCCCCCAGGGGAGCCACTTCCCTTCCCATCTGAGGTCAGGGTTGGAGGAGCCTTGGGCTGGGACTGTGAGGCAGGGTGGGAGGGAACCAGGCTCTGGGGGGCTCTCTAATCAGCAGTGTGAGGACTCACCTGGAGAGACACTCCTCCCTTAAGGCCTGAATTGTGATGCGGGTGATATTCACAGACATCAAACAGAAAGGGAATTGCTGGAATGGAGGGGGTACTGGGTCAGTGGCAAGCCCAGCTCCCGCCTCCTGTGTCTCCCGTCATGCACCGCCTAGCAGTACCCGCGGCACTGTGGCAACCACAGCATAGAGGCAACTGCCAATATTATCAATGCTTATAGTTACTTTTTACTGTAGTCTTCTTCCCACCTTACAGATGAGAAAACGGACCTCAGGACAGGATTCCAACGGAAGTTAATTCACTCCAAAGCTGTGCCTACCCTCTAGGCCAGTACTTCAGGCTCTCTATGATCTACACCAGCCCACCCTGCATGCAGCCCAGGCAACATGTCATCCCCAGGGGTACAAAAGAATACAGAGGGTGAAGCTCAGTTATCTAACTCCATAGGTTCTCAGCAGGGCCCCTCTCTCCTTCTCTAGGTTCCTGGTTAGTTAACTGCTGTAGCATTTCTTCCAAAATCAGCCAGGGAAGGCACAAGGAAACCCAGCCTTGACTTACCGATACTCCCCATCACTCAAAGGAAACCCAGCCTTGACTTCCGATACTCCCCATCACTCACTAATACTAATAGAGAACTGAGAAATGGCCCCGCAGGTCAGACTCCAGAGAGGGGGCTGCATGGGGACAAGTAGGGGTGCCTCACCAGGACAGGCCTCAGAAGGTGGGGTGTGCTGTATTGCTTTATTTTCAGAACAGAAATTGCTCCCCCTTCTTTATTAACATTAAACCAAGAAATGAAAGGGCTGCTTCGAGGAAATCTGCCGTTGCACATACCCAAGGACACCTGCCCAGAGAGGCAAGGAGATCAATGTGTTCCTTGGATTAGAACATGTCCAAGTCTATTTAGCTCATCTGCTTCCTTATGAGAAGAAAAATCTATCACATTATGACACAGAACTGAACCGCAGGATGGCAGCAACTCGCCATATTTAGCTATCTGAATTAATTAAATATTAAATAAAATTAAAAATTCATCTCCTTCGTCATTCTAGTCCCATTTTAGGAGTTCGACAGCCTCTTGTGCTTAGTAGCTAGTATTGGACAGTGCCGACAGAGAACATTTCCGGTACTGTAAAAAGTTCTGACAGGGCTGGACCAGAAAGAATCTTCTGGCTCCATAAAGATTTTTCAGCCTTGCATGATACCTAATTCTACCTAGTTCTCTAGTATGACCAGGCTACCTGTCAGTCACGAGTCTCAACAATCAGAGGTTTCTACCCATTTGGTCCTCTGGCTGCTCAGGAACGCCGTGTACCCAGTTCCGAGCGCCACAGCTCTCTCTTACGGCTTCCTTCCCAAAGCCCCACCTGGATATGGTGATGAGACAGGCGGAAAATCTCCTGAGCCATCAGTAAAGTCTTGGAGTCCATCACCAGGTACAGCAGATGCAGCAGGGCAAGGAAGCCTGCCCCTCTCAAGTCTGTGCCCGGATTTGCTCCTGTAACAGAAACCATGAGGGAAATGAGTGATGACGAGCAATCCCAGATGCTGCCCCTACTCCCGTGAGCTTCAAGGACTTCGTTACCTGGGTTTCTGGTCACGTGGGATGCCTAGATTTCCACCCTTCCCTGGTTGTAACGGCATCCCTTAGAGCCACGTCAGTGATGCCAGAGAAGGGAGCAGCTGGGACTCTTGCCTCTTCATGGAGCTAAGGAGCGTGCCACAGTCTCTGCAGTATCAGTGGACACTCCACGGGTACAATAATGAGGCACCCCTACTTCTCCCAGCCAGTGGTATCAATGGAGGCCAAGTTCCACCCCCATCTGGCAGTAATCTAGTGACAACCCCCTTTCCCACCGGCTTGGTGTCAAAAGTGGCTAAAACAGAAGGCTTAAAGAAGATCTGGAGTGTTACTGTGTAATGCCAAAAATGTCTGGGTACAACTGAAAAACCACTTGTCAGTGGAGAGGGGGCACAGCAGACTACAGTGGTGGACTAGGGGTGGAGGGTACAGTGTGGCAACAACACCTGAAGTGGGGAGTGCCTAAACTTCCAAAATAAACAGTGATAGAGACCAATGTTACCTCAATTAACAACAACAAAAATCACCTGTCACACCAAGAACTAGGAAAATCTCAATTTGAATGACAAGAGACAAGTAACCTTTCATAGCGCATCAACACCGAAATAATACAGATACTAGATTGACAAGGATTTTAAAGCAGTTGTCATAGGCAGAATAACGCTCCATGCCCCTCCAAGAGGTCCATACCCTAATCCCCAGAACCCAGGTTATGTTTCATGGCAAAGAAAGGAATTAAGATTGCAGATAAACGTTAGGTTGCTGATCATCAAATAGGGAGATTATTCTGGGTTTCATGGGTGGACCAAACATAATCAGCAGAGTCCGTAAAGTGAGAGAGGGAAAGAGAAGCAGAGAGTCAGAGGAGATATGAGGACAGAATGAGGCTCAGAGAAATGCTATGTTCCTGGCTTTGAAGGGGGAAAAGGCAAGGAAACGGACTTTTTCCTAGAGCCCCCAAAAAGGAACGGAGCCCTGTGACATGGTGATCTCCTCCTGTGTGAGCTGTGTCAAACTTCTGAAGTACAGAACTAGAGTAAGTCTATGTTGTTTTAAGCCACTAAAATTGTGATAATTTGTTGGGGCAACAATAAAAGCTATTGTAGGGCTTCCCTGGTGGTGCAGGGATTAAAGCCTCAGTGCTAACAAGCATCATCAGCCACTGTGGCATGAAGTTCGATGCCACGGAGCTGACCCACGTGGCACAGCAGACCTCTCCTGCCTTACCCGCTGCTCCCCTCAGCAGTGCACTTCAGTAGATCCGCCTGTTCTCCTCCCCGCTCTGCCTCTGGTGAGTCCTCTCATCCTCCTGCTCTACTGGCCCACATCCCAGCACTTTTATAAATAAATAATGAATTTTTAAAAATCTAGTGTAGCTCAAAATGCTTTTAAGAAGTAATAAACACACTTTGAAAAAGTTGAAAACTTCAGTAAAGGAATACCAGATAAATAGAAACAAACAGAAACTTTAGATCTAAAAACTGTAACAACTAAAATTAAAAACTAACTGGGTGGGCTCAACAGAATACAGAGGACTAAAGCAGTAAATGTGAGGATGACTCAACAGAAATGTCTGGCAATCCTGGACAACAGAGAGAAAAAGCAAAATAAACATTAGAAATCCATGAGCTGTAAGCAAAATTCCCCCACAATGGCCAGTTGTCTGGGACCTGTGGAACAATAACCAATATCTAGCATTTATGTCAGGAGAGCCCCCCAAGAGACAAGAAAGCGCAGAACTGAAAAAGCTGAAGATGAAGGCATTCAAAGGGATTTAAATGTGTCGATTCCTACAGACCTCCTGTTAATTACGAGTACACTTTCTTTTTTTAATTACAATTTATTTTCCTATTTTGTATGATTACGCCGTGTGTACACTGAAAAAGGAGTAGCACAATCCCAAGTCGGGGAAACCATTTCATGTCACTCAGCAAATAAAACCAAATTTCCTATTAAAAGAGGAAAAAGAAAGCTAGACTCCAAACGCTACCACTCCATTACTGCATCTACTTAGGGCAGGTGTTCTACATCGGCCCACACCACCACAAGTGACCTGCTCCCCTGTCACTCTCCATTTCAGTTACACCTTGCTGTTTCTCAGAGAACGCATGCGCCACCTTAGGGGCTTCTGCAGTTACTGTACCCTCTTCTGGAAGCCTCCCCTACCCCCCACCCCCTTCCTGTCTCGTGGTGAGGCATGGCTAAAGGGGACTAACTGTCTGGACTCTCACCAGAGGCCTGGATCAGGGTCAAAGGAAAGAAGACGAGCCAGTCTTCTCTCTTACCCTGGAAGCCCAGATCTTCCCAGTGGTCTCCGTGGAGGGCGCAGTCAAACTTGGAGCCAGTCAGCTTCTTGTAAATGGTCTGGAGGACTCGGCCATGCATTGGGTCTTGGCTATCCAGGCCACCTGCCCCAAAACATGCCCACAAGCTCTGTACAGTGACCCCTCTGGGTTCCTCAATCGAGATAGATGTAATGCTCAGGGCACCCCATTCTCCCATACTTTGATACCCCTCAGCTCCTGCTCTCCCTCCCAGCTTGGTACGTGCCGGAGGCCCGGCTCTGCCTCAGCAACAGGGTGGGCAAACACACTCTCTGCCTGTCTGGGCAGCCTGCCTCAGGGCAACACCCCGTACTCACACTGAGCAATGGTCAGGACCAAGTCCCTTTCCTCACAGAGACCCTGATGGAGCTTGGGAGGCCCGAAGAGGCGGTGCCGGAGGGCAGCGAGCCCGGTTCTTCGAATAGTTGGCTGGATTCTTTTCTGGTAATGAAAGAGCAGAGTGTTGGATTCACCTCTTTGGTGGACTTACTCTCGGGGTCAGTAGAGGGATTGTACTTGCAGAAAGCAGTAGTCTCCCCCAACCAGCTGGCTTGTCCTGGGCCCACCGGGAGAGAGCAGAAGCTGTGGAGCATCTGCTGCATTTCTGCAGGTGAGCTCTTTGAGCTCCCAGGTTCTTAATTTTTTTTTTAAATTTTTGCAGATAAGAGCTGGGATACAGGCCAGAGGTGCGGGGTGGGAGGGTGGTGAGGGGATTCACCAGAGACAGAGTGGAAAGCTGAACAGGCAGATCCACTGAAATACACTGCTGAGAGGGGCAGTGGGTGAGACAGGTCTGCTGTGCCATGTGGCCGGGGATCGAACTCATGCTGCAGTGGCTGTGGTAGCCCCACGGTGTGGCACTTAACCTCATGTGCCACCAGGGAGGCCCCTCATTTATTTTCAAAACTTGCAAATAGCACTAGTTCCTTGAATGAAAGATTTCCCCACATCAGTCACACAGCTCTCCAAGGAATGACCAAACATCGGATTCTAGACCTCTGCCTCCCTCAGAGAGATGAATAGGGACAGCTGCACTGACCACTGTATGACAGGGCCATAAAAGGTGTGGGGACACAGTCCTACAGAGGTCACCAGGGCACAAGGGCACAAAGCATGGGTCCTGGGTCATCCATGATGCTGTGTTCCAAGATTTCTTAAAGGAAACGGGGCCCTCAACTGGAAGCTTCCATCCCGCTGGCCCAGTGTCCTAACAGGTGGGGCAAAGACCTAGATCCTGGGAAGGTGCTCTGCTTGAGATCCCAAACCTCCTTGCTGTCATACTTTGAAGGAGGAGAGGTCCACTGTCTGGAAATGCTGTAGTGCCTCACTGAAGGAGATCAGCTGCCCAGGCTGGTCTGAGCTGGCCTGATTCCCTGTGGCAAAAGAGAAGACACCCAGGATTTGTAATGGAAGTCATCCTGCCAGCAAATGTTTGCTGAGGGCTTTCTGATCGTCACCCCTACGCCAGGCACTAGCTTCCAGTACAAACATCAGACGCCTACGGCCACAACTAATCCTCTTTCCAGGGGCTGCCATAATCTGCCGGGCTGACTCCCTTTTTAGATGGGGCTGTTCAGAAGCTTACTAAGCCAACTTTCACAAGACTCTGCCCTACGGGGTCTTCCTAAATTCTACTCTTCTGCGAGGGGGCAGGTCACTGTCTGGCGCTGGTACCCATGTAGGAGCGTGGCACTGGTAGAAGGGCCTGTATTTCTTCTTTGCCCTTTCTCACACCCTGGGCATGAGAGCCGCTCTTTATCTTTTGTTACAACCCACAGGGAATTAACTTAGCAATATGGGTGATGGCTAACAGAGTCCACTGTGAAAACTCTCGAGAAGCTCAAGTGGGGATTGGGCTAGATATGGCTCCCAGGTCTATCCTTCTGTTGCTCCATTCAAACCTCTCAAGGCTGAGAGACAACTTTTACAGTCTCAGAGTCCTCTGCTCCTATTTCCAGGGACTGCACAGCGAGCAAGCTACTTAACCTTACATAGAGACCCTGGTTCCATGCTTTGTCCTGCTTTCCTTTCCCCACAGAAGCTCCCCCTGAATAAGGTCTTCCCCGTCTTCTCTCAGGGCTGGGTAGATGCTGCCCTTTCTCCATGGCATATATTCCATTTCCTCCAGAGATACAATGCCATCATCTTTGGATTTGGAGAGGAGATTTTAATCTAAGTCACATAGCTAAAATGAGAAGCCCCAGGAATTCTGTCACCTAATCCAGAGTCACAGAAACATCAGCCACACATGTGGATGGAGCCTTTATGAAGCTGGGTGGATGGCAAGAGCTCCATTCCTGTCATTACCTGTCCCTGGCAGGATGCTGTCCACGGCCTCCCATTCTTCTTGGGCTCGGAGCACCTCTGTACTCAGAACTGCAACGGCGAGAAAAGGAGACTCTGAGATGTAGGCATGTCTGGATGTGTAGGTCTCTCTGCCGCAGCCCCTGGCCTTGTCTGCCCACTTTGGGCTTGTGGCCCTCCAACACCCTCTGCACACAGCTGCCAAAATGACCTTTTCAAAAAGCAGATCTGATGTCATCCCCTCGTTCAAAACTCCAGGGATTTTCCACGACTCTCAGGACAGAGGCCAGACTGCAGCACGGCATCTAAGTACCTCCACAGTTTGGATCCTTCTAGGGAACTCTCTAGCTCTGCCCTGGAGCATACAGAAGGGCCTAAAGTCCTCCACCTCCACCTTCACTGGCTTTGCACAGGTAGTGCTCCCAGTGCTAGCACTGGGTGCTCTCACTTTCAGTTCCAACCCGTCTTCTTTTTTTTTTTTAATTCAACTTTATTTATTTATGCATACAAGAGCTATGGTACAGGCCAGAGGCGTGGGGGTGGTGGTGGTGATGGTGAGAAGATTCACCAGAGATAGAATGCGGAGAAGAACAGGCAGGTTGACTGAAGTACACTGCTGAGGGGAGCAGTGGGCGAGGCAGGAGAGGTCTGCTGCGCCATGTAGGTCCCTTCCCTGGCTGGAGATCGAACTTGTGCTGCAGTGGCTGCAGAAGCTCCACAGTGTGGTGCTCAACCCCTTGTGCCACCAGGGAGGCTCCCAGTTCCAACCCTTCTGCTCAGGTGCTTCTCACCCTTCAGTTAACTCTCACCTGGATGCCTTCTCTGAGCTCATTAGTCCAGAATGGGAGTCCCTCCTCAGGGAGAGACCCTAACTCCCAGTGCTTATCATAGCGCCCTGTCTCTCCTACTACATGGCAGTTAACAAGGGCAGGTTCTCGAGCACATGTTTGATGTGCTCACTAAGTGTTTGAAGTGCAAACAAAAGCACGCACACACACGGAGGGGGGAGACAGGCGAAAGAGAGCTGCCAGGTCACCACACAGCCCTTCTCTCCAAGCCACAACTGCCACTTTCTAGTCCAAACTGCCAGAGGCATGTCCTGTCACTGACTTTTCTGATTTACTGCAGAGAGCATCAACAAATCATGAGAAGGACGGAGAGACTTGTTCACTGCCAAAACTCGTGACCCCTCCGGCCTCAAAGGAAAAGTATTTTAGGACATTTCCTCTTTGCCTTGCAATCTCGGCCTAGGACATCACATGGCAGTAAACCGCTTTGAATCTTGCAATCTTGGCTGAGGACATCACATGACAATAAACTGCTGTGAAACATACTTGCAAATTCAATGAAATGCTACCCAAACTCCTAAAACTATGGAGAAAAAGGAAGAGAAAGCTGCTGGGAAGTAGCAGAGAACAGTTACTGAAAGCACACTCCAGAAACAAGCTGCTCGTGAACTTTTCATCTCCTCCATTTCCTAGCTGTGTTATTTTGGCAATTACTAGCCATCTGGAGTCACCATGGTACTGTGACGAAAGCGGCGGAAAACTTCAGTCTCTCACAGGGCTACGTGGCTCAGAGGTCAGTGCACAATACATGTTGGCTAGAAGTACTGACACGGGTGTGTACTGGGGTCCAGCAGGGAGTGGGCAGTGGCAGCAGGTGAGATGTATCCTAAAGTTTGAACCTTTAGGAAATTCGCTCTCACAAGCTCAGAACTCTGGGCGGGTAGCAAACACCACACATCAGGGCTTCCAGGCTAGATAATTTCAACAGAAAACAAAACCTTGATCTTAGAAGAAAATAAAACTTCTAGCATGCTGGATCTTTGAGACATGAAAGGGAGGGGCATGGAGGGAGAAGGACTGGGATGAGGGGAGAAAGCACACAAGGGACTGAGGTGATGTGATGGTGCACAGGTGTAATGGTGGTGGGAATTCCATGGGGCCCACAATTGATGTCAAATATACATAAATAAAGAAAAAAATTTAGAAAAAAGGAAAGGAAAAGGAGGGGCAGAGTGGCAGATCAAGGAGTGGAATACAGCAGTCAATGTTCATTATGACACTCAAGAGGAGCACCTCAGCCTTCACCAGCCCCTACAGCAGCTTCACTGATTGGTCACTTTAGATGCTCATTACCAGCTCCATATTTCATCCTGACCTACAAGCAACTTGGAGATTGTGAACCAGATTAACCTCACCAGCTGGAGAGAGGCACTGGGCGTGACAGCAGGGGAGCTAACAGAGGTGAGAAGGCCTGTGTCAGCAACTAGCAATTGCAAGGTGGTGCCTAAAACCTGGAGATAAAACATCTAAAGCACATGGAGTGAACTTCCTCCCTTTTAGAACCAGGCAGAGGGCCTCCCTGGTGGCACAATGGGTTGAGTGCCAGACTGTGAAATACCTGTGGCACAGCAGCACGAGTTCAATCCCCGGCCAGGGAGCTGACCCACGTGCGCAGCAGACCTCTCCTGCCTTGCCTGCTGCTCCTCTCAGCAGTGTGTTTCAGTCAGTCTGCCTGTTCTGCTCCCCACTCTGTCTCTGGTGAATCCTCTCATCTCCTGTGACTCTGGTCTGTACGCCAACTCTTGTGTGCATAAATAAATCAATCTTTAAAAAAAAGAACCAGGCAGACTCCTACCCCTAAAGATAATCCTGACATAGCTACCAATTTCCTCCTGATGAACAGAAGAAATTGGAGACAGAACACAAATCTTTGGGGTAAAAAAGAGCTCATAATAATATGGTTCTTTATTTTCCCCCTTTTTTAACTGCCTTCTTTATTTAGGCTCTCCTCCATTAATTCTTATAGCAAATAACACTGCTGATTTAGTCAGTCTATTAATTGAAATTAGACAAGAGTATTCTGAAAACAACTGACATTGTTTAGTATGATTAAAAATGTCCAGCAAGCAGTGGGTTGAGCACCGCACTGTGAAGTATCCACACCACAGCAGCGCGAGTTCAATCCCCAGCCAGTGAGGGGACCCACATGGCGTAGTAGACCTCTCCTGTCTTGCCGCTGCTCCCCTCAGCAGTATATTTCAGTTGATCTGCCTGTTCTGCTCCCCACTCTGTCTCTGGTGAATCATCTCATCTCCTGTGACTCTGGCCTGTACCCCAGCTCTAGTATGCATAAATAAATAAATCTCTTTTTTTAAAGTCTTATTTATTCATACAAGAACTGGGGTAAAGGCCAGAGGTATGGGGGGGTGAGAGGATTCACCAGAGACAGAGTGGGGAACAGAACAGGCAGATCGACTGAAACACACTGCTGAGGAGAGCAGTGGGCAAGGCAGGAGAGGTCTACCTACGTCATGTGGGTCACCTCCCTGGCCAGCAGCAGGGATCGAACTCCTGCTGCAGTGGCTGTGGTTTGCTTCACAGTGCATTGCTTAACCCACTGCGCCACCAGTGGGTTATTTTTTTTAATAAATAAATCTTAAAAAAAAAAAAATGTCCAGCAAAGGGGCCTCCCTAGTGGCATAAGAGGTTAAGTCTCAGTGCTGTGACACTATCAGCAG
This sequence comes from Galemys pyrenaicus, assembly GCA_019455555.1. Lineage (NCBI taxonomy): Eukaryota > Metazoa > Chordata > Mammalia > Eulipotyphla > Talpidae > Galemys > Galemys pyrenaicus. Next base: position 2,000,915 of record JAGFMF010011781.1, on the reverse strand, counting down.
CCACTGCAACATGAGTTTGATCCCTGGCCAGGGAGTGGACCCACATGGTGCAGCAGACCTCTCCTGTCTTACCCACTGCTCCCCTCAGCAGTGTATTTCAGTCCATCTGCCTGTTCTGCTCCCCATTCTGTCTCTGGTGAATCCTCTCACCCTCCGTACCTTGGCCTGTACCCCAGTTCTTGTATGCATAAATAAATAAATCTTAAAAAAAAAATGCCGGGCAAATAAATGCCAGCTGTGTTAAAGTCTAAAATATTTTGGCATTTAAGTCAAAACTGCAAAGAAATGTTAAGTTTGTCATCACACAGTAAAGGCGAAATTCCATGAAAAGAAACTTCATAGGCTTCCAAGTAATCTTTCTACAGTAAAGTATTTTTTCTTAACAAGCCCCAGATTTTGGAGATTACCTTTTAAGTGTGCAGAATTTAAAGAGAACACCACATTCCAAAGATCATCACTGTGACTCACATCCAGAGAGCTAGGCATTTACAGTATCTCCTTTAATTTTTATAAAGTGATAAAATTACTCTCATACAGATTCTGATACAATTCTTGTTTTGTTTGTTTTTTAAAGATTTATTTATTTATGCACACAAGAGCTGGGGTACAGACCAGAGTCACGGGAGGTGAGAGAACTCACCAGACAGAGTGGGGAGCAGAACAGGCAGACTGACTGAAACACACTGCTGAGGGCAGCAGCGGGTGAGGCAAGAGAGGTCCCTGTGGGTCCCCTCCTGGCCGAGGATCAAACTCGCCCTGCTATGCCACAGTGCGGCGCTCCACCCACTGCGCCACCGGGGAGGCCCCAACTCTTGTTTTATAGATGAGGAAAGCGAGGGTTAGAAAGAATTAGTACTTGCTCAAGGACATGTATGGTGGGTGAGCGCCCAGAAGGGACTTACTGCCTGGCTGCCATCCGTTAACTTTGGTTGTCAGAGCCTGGAGGACACCATGGTTCTTCAACTCCGAGATCTGGAAGGGCAGTTGACCTTTCGTGAGAGCGAGACGCCACATTCCTCCATCCACACAAACACAACAAACTGTTCTGCAAGTCCCACCCGCCATAATGAATGTCCTTGAGACTGAAAGCCAAAAGGATCTACTCTTCCCTGACAGGTTGATTAAAGCCATTCTAAAAGAAAATCACTTGGAAAACAACTGTGATGTATACTTTGGGGGACACGGGGACGAGTGCATGCCCTCCCTGACAGTATACAAACAAAATACACACAACTCAATCGAGACTGTGGGTGCTAGTGCTGTTCCCTTGGGCTTTATATATATTCCCCCGTTTCATCATAACAAGCATCCTATTAAACAGAGGTTGTTTTGCATGTTCGTGCTGAGGCCAGGGCGGACACTGGCCGGGGTTCCCCGTGTCTGGCACCACGCAGCAGCTTGCAATGAAAGCTCGCACTGCAGGACGTGGGGTCTGGGCAGTACGTACAGGAATCCCTCTGAAAGCCAGAAGAGCACTGTCGTCCTTGTTATATAGTGGAGAGCAACCGGCAGACCCATTTTCAGCCTGTAAAACAAACCAAGGTCAACCTTGCAGGTGTAGATCAGCCTCCCAAAGGCAATGACAGCTTAAAGGTTATGTCTTTTCTCATTACCAACAACAAAGAGATGAACTCCAGAGAACTCAACTACATGAAATAGTACAGAGGGAAAGTTCTACTTAATCTGATCTTAATAAAAACTGGGAAGATTTAATGTTCATTATCTCAACAATCTTATTCAGATGCCTGTCTCTGTTAAAGGTGTCAGAGCTCTAAGTAAGTGAGGTTCAGGAAGGTAGTTTCCTTACTTTGGACTTTTCCACTCAGTCAAACCTTCCTCCTATTAGAGCTTTGAAAAACACCTTGCCAACTTTCTGCAAATCATACCACCAACATAGGGCAATTCTCCTAGTGTGTTAAAAAAAAAAACTACAACAGTACAAATCAGTAAGTACAAACCCCAACTCAGTCTACCAACAGACCAGAATATGGACAATGTACACAAAGGAAATAGAAACAATTTTTGAATATATGAAAGTATGCTCAATTTAAGAGAAATATAAAAACTATGCCGACATATCAGTTTTCACATATCATTGTTGTTTTTTTTTAAAGATTTATTTATTTATGCATACAAGAGCTGGGGTACAGGCCAGAGTTGTGGAAGGTGAGAGGATTCACCAGAGACAGACTGGGGAGCAGAACAGGCAGATCCACTGAAATACACTGCTAAGGGGAGCAGCGGGTGAGGCAGGAGAGGTCTGCTGCGCCGTGTGGGTCCCCTCCCTGGCCAGACGTCCAACTCGCGCTGCTGTGCCGGAGATGCTTCACAGTGCCCTGCTCAACCCACTGCGCCACCAGGGAGGCCTCAGGTATCATATTGTGATCAAAGATCAGAAAGTGGGTCCTCCCTGGTGGTACAAGGGGTTAAGCATCGCACTATGAAGCCACTGCAGCATCAGTTCAATCCTCAGCCAGGAAGGTGACCCCCATGGCACAGCAGACCTCTCCTGCCTTGCCCACTGCTCCCCTCAGCAGTGTATTTCAGTCGATCTGCCTGTTCTGTTCCCTGCTCCGTCTCTGGTGAATCTTCTCACCTCCCACACCTCTGGCCTGTACCTCAGTTCTTGTATACATAAATAAATCTTTTTTAAAAAAAGATCAGAAAGTGTGGCAACACACTGCTGACCAGAGCCCCATGTTATGACACTGGCAAGGAAGCTGCTACCATCTTTATCACTTTACAATAGCAGGAAATATCATACATGCTTTGTATGTTTTGGGCTTGCAATTGCATTTTAGGAATTTCTCTAACAGATACATTCACCTATGTGTAAACTGTCACTCGTTTTGTTTATGTTGTCATTCACCTAAGTACTGTTTATGATAGCCAAAGGCTGGAAAACCCTAAATATCTACTAATGGACTAATTAAATCAACTAAAGCATAGTCACTCCATGAAATCTTATATAGCCGTAAAGAGGAGTAGAAACTGCTTTATGGACCAATATGCAACAATTTTAATGATATAGTAAGTGAAAAAAACAAAGGGCAGAGTATATACACTATTTTACCACTGCATTTAGAGTATATACGCTATTTTATCACTGCATGATATAAAAACACAAGCAACAATGTAAAAAAATTTAAAATTTACTAAGGGGAAACTATAAAAAGCATGAGCATATTTGCTTGTCTCTGCAGAGATAGTTCCAGAATTACATCCAAGGAAGTTGTAACTTTGCCTCTAGCAAGAAAACTGGGCAGCTGGAGACAAGAGTGGAAGGTAATTTTTTCACTACATATATATCCTCTCTACGTTTTTGGTTTGTTTTTTTTTAAATATTTATTTATTTATGCATACAAGCACTGGGGTACAGGCCAGAGGTGCGGGAGGTGAGAGTCCACCAGACAGAGTAGGGGGCATAAAAGGCAGATGGACTGAAACACACTGCTGAGGGGAGCAGCGGGCCAGGCAGGAGAGGTCTGCCTGCGCCATGTGGGTCACCTCCCCAGCCGGCAGCAGGAATCAAACTCATGCTGCAGTAGCTGCGGTTTGCCCCATAGTGCATTGCTTAACCTACTGCGCCACAAGGGAACGCCCCCTCTCTATGTTTTAGATTTTTTTAAAAAGATTTATTTTTTTATTCACACAAGAACTGGCATACAGGCAAGAAGTGTGGGGGTGAGAGGATCCACCAGAGACAGAGTGGGGAGCAGAACAGGCAGATTTGACTAATTTGCTGAGGGGTGCAGCGGACAAGGCAGAAGAGGTCTGCTGTGCCATGTGGGTTCCCTCCCTGGCCAGAGGCAGGTATCAAACTTGTGCTGCAGTGGTTGCGGTTTGCTTCATAGTGTGTTGCTTAACCCACTGCGCCACCAGGGAGGCCCTCTACTTTTTGGATTTTGAGCCAGGGAATGTATTATTTTCTCTAAAATAAATAAAAGAAAAAATTATAATTAAAATAACTTAATGCAGGGCCTCCCTGGTGGTGCAGGGATTAAAGTCTCAGCACTATCAAGCTATCATCAACCGCTATGGCATGAGTTTGATCCTTGGCCAGGGAGCTAACCCACATGGTGTGGCAGACCTCTCCTGTCTCGCCTGCTGCTCCCGTCAGCAGTGTAGATCTGCTCCCCACTTTGTCTCTGTTGAATCCTCTCACCCCCTACACCTCTGGCCTACATTCCAGTTCTTGTATGCATAAACAAATAAAATAAATCTTTTAAAAAATAACTAACGCAGGTATCACTTCTATGTTAAGGCTCTGGAATTCTAGATTATCCAGTTACTCTAATTCCTCCTAACTAATACTCCTTAAACACAGCTGAACAATTTCTGTATACCTGAGACATAAGAATGGATGCCTAAACACACCACAGCTGCAAACATCTCCATAACTGACCTCTCAAGGCCATGCATTATTTTTTCCCACTTCAATCCAATGAACACATTGCTCCCGATTACCTTCTAATCTCCATTCCTTGGTTCATGTGGCTTTTCTCCAGAATTCACCCTCATCTCCACCTTCCCTGTATCTTCTGGTCCCTTCAAAATCAATTCCTCAAGGTGGCTACCTTACAGTGTGGGGCTGCATGGACCTCCCTGTTTAAACCCTATGGGTTTAAGTCTCTGCGCTATCATCACTCTAGCCTGAGTTTGATCTCCAACGAGGGAGCTAATCACATATGGCACAGAAGACCTCTCCTGGCTCTTCTGCTGTCCCTTCGGCAGTGTATTTCAATATATCTGCCTGTTCTGCTCTCCACTCTGTCTCTGGTGAATTCTTCCATGCCCCGTACCTCTGGCATACACCCCAGCTCTTCTACAAAAAATACAAAAAAAAACCAATGTGCAGGGCTATACTGGTCTCACACTTCTCCAAGCTCCAAAGTCTTTCTGGATATAAAACAAGTTCCTCTGCAAGAGGTCTAGCTCTCCAATGAGGCTCTGCTGCCTTGAGCACACCATCATCTCAAAAGATGCAGGGGAAGCACTTAACAAGGCTCTGGAACATGCTTTTATGAAAACTACTCTCAATTAAATGGGAGTAGGAGGAATATATCGCAACATAATAAAGTTACATATGACAAACCCACAGCTAACATCATACTCAATGGTGAAAAACTGGAAGCTTCGCCTCTAAGATCAAGTAAAGACAAGGATGTCCACTGTTACCACTACTACTCAACATAGTATTAGAATCCTAGCTAGAGCAATTAAGCAAGAGAAAGGAAAAAAAGGAATCCAAATTGTGGGCCTCCCTGGTGGCGCAAGGGGTTAAGTCGCAGCACCATGAAGCTATCTGCAGCCACTGCAGCACAAGTTAGATCTCTAGCCAGGGAGATGACCCACATGGTACAACAGACCTCTCCTGTATCACCCGCTGTCCCCCTCAGCAGTGTATTTCAGTAGATCTGCCTGTTCTGCTCCCAAGTCTGTCTCTGGTGAATCCGCTTACCACCCTTCCTCCCGCACCTCTGACCTGGATCCCAGTTCTTGTATGCATAAATAAATAAATTTTTTTTTAGAGGAATCCAAATTGGAAAAGAAGCAAAACTATCATCATTTGCAGAGGGTCTGATAATATACATAGAAAACCCTAAAGACACCACTAAACTATTAGAAATTATAAATCAATACCATAAAGTGACAGGCTACAAAATCAATAAACAAAAGTCTGTGGTATCCCTCCTTTGTTAAGGTGCTTAGCTTTCTTTGATACGATTAGAAATGGGATTGCTTTTTTGATTTCTTTTTGAGTTCATTCTTTGCACATAGGTATACAACATGCAAAAAGATGAAACTAGACCTATCTCGCACCATAAAGGTATATACAGCGATGTATCTTAATTATTTAGCAATAAAACTAGATAGGTTTTGTCTTTTAAAAAAGACATGTTATCAAAAATATGTTCTGAACAACTCCCTGCAGGGACTGCGTACGCAGGACTCAGTTCATCCCTCCTTTCCCTCTCCACTTTGGCCTGCCAAGTGTTCAAAGACTTTCCTCTGGAAGAACAGTTTACCTATCTCAGTACAGTGAAGAAAACCTTTCTGGACTCCCGAAGCAAAATTTTGTCCCATTTCTGGCCACTGATTCTGACAGGCTTCATGTAAGACTATTTCTGGGCAAGGTAGGCAGTAAATAATGTAGGGTTAGCTGCCAGGTTGACACAAAGCCATCACATTGAACTAAGAGTCCTGAGGATAACAAGCCAGAGCAGGTATCTGACAAAGAAAGGGCCAGTGAGGTAAACAATCTAAATAAATGAATCACAGATTTCTCACTGAAATTCCCCTTCCATCCTAGCAAATCCAAAACAAAATCCCATAACATACTTATAAAATAATCTACTAGGAAAAGCAACAGACCCACAGGTGAACAGAAGCTTCTAACAACAAAAAGAACTACAATGCGGGCTTTCCAAACATTTCTAAAGCTCCACATTCTCTTGAAAAATTCTGTCTTATTATTACTGTTAACAATATATCTCAAAACAACACCTTCCTTCCCAAGTAGAAGTGCTTACTTACCTGTCCATCGCTTAATTCTTTCTCCTTCTGGAAAGAGCAAGATTCTTCATTCATGACTCAAAATCATTTGTTCAAGTAAGCTTTGTGCTGGGGCTCAGAGAGGATTTGAGTAACATCTGAAATCAGGAGCTATGGAGAGAACCAGAGCTCTACCTCTGCCTTCCTTCTTGGGAGTTATTCAGACTAAGAGCAAGAAAACAGTCCCTTTGTGCCATCACCAGGGTAAAGGAGGTTTCTGTGAGTATTGAAAAAAGTCCCTGAGGTCGCTGAAGCCTCGCCCTGTTTAAAAAAAAAAGAAATTTAAAAGGAAGCCAGTTTTATCATTCAGCTCTGCCGTTGTTGAAAAAAAAAGACTAAAAATTTTTAGGCAGTTATAAAATCATTCTGTATAAACTACTTTAGCTAAATGCCTACCTCTTACTACCCATGTTACTGGATGGAAAGAAGGGGCTCTTGCAGGAGTCCAGAGCTGGATTCTCGGTGTCTAGAAGGCATCAGCACAAGGATGAGGTTAATAGGTGGCACCTAGGTGGGCGATTTTGGTTGACCAGTTCGGCTTTGTTAAATGCAACACGATGCCTTGTCTTCCTCAGTTATCACTAATATTGTATATGTGGCAGTTGCCTTGAAGGTTTGGCTAGCTCTGTCTTTCATCTCAGGAGTCCAACTTAGGAAAAGTACCAGTAGACATTACCTTACCATGGAGGAACTGGACATCGCAGATGCCTGTCATAGTAACAATCTGGATCATAAGCGGGCAAATGGCCCCCACACAACTACAGTCATACTTCATTTAATTTCCTTAAGAGAACCAAGAAAGGAGGGTTGCCTCTTTTGAAGTCAGCCCTCCATTATGGGAATATGATCCGGATTCCCTAAGAACTGGCGCTGAGTAACAAAATGCAGTCTTGTCAGGTGTCACGATCCCTCACCCCAAGAGAAGGAATGCCTCCTTTTAGCTCACTGCAATTTATGGGAGAGGGCAGGGACTCTCAGTGATGGCACCTCAGAAACTATTTTATTCTCTCACTTCTTTTCAACATCTCCCTTCTGTTCTGTCCCTCCTCACTGACCTCCATGACAGCATACAACAAAATACACATGGGCCAACTTGGGGAAGGTGACAGGCAGGTATGGTGATGGTAACCTCAGGAAGGTTCTTCTACTACAGTATGTGAAGTGAGTCAAGAAGCACAGAGCATGAGGGCGAGAGGTACCTGTGAGTGTTTCAGTTCTGTCTGGAGAAGCTGGGTCTTCAATAAGGGCAGTTAAGATCTGTATCAGAAAAAGAAAAGAACAGAAAAACAGTCGAATAAGCAAGTCCTCGAAGTCACTTCTACCAACTCCTTATAGTTGGACTTGGAAATGGTTTTCATGTAGGTGGATCCTTTCAAACCAAGTATCTATGGTGCACCCACTTTAGTCAAGGAGTTACATTAAGAGAGATGATTTTTCCAATTGCTTGCTGGAGCTTACACTCGCTGAATAGGTATTTCACTAGAAACTCGATCCATAGCTTAACTACAAAAGCACACAAAGGTATGACAGTCCTTTGACATTTTGTCAGGCTACTCGCTGGACGACTCCCCTTCCTTTCTCAGGCCCGACGGAGGGGGTTGCTTGGGGGACTCAGTCAGAGGGATGGAGTGCTACCAGGCCTCCCGCTGCAGACAACGCCATGGGTGGGGGAAGGATTTAGGGGGGCACCGGGGCCAGAACTGCCGGCCAATTTGCGGGCGCAGGGCCAGGTGCCGGCCGGCTGTGAGGCGCAGATCTCAAAAGCGCACTCTTATCCCTCAAGATGCCCAGCTACACCCGGGCTGCGTGAGGGTTACGGACCGAAACTCTCTAACTGACTGATGTGAAAAAACCGAGGAAAGCAACTTGCCTCCGGCCATTCAGAGACTCTACCGCAGAGCGCCGACCAGGACCCAGGTCTCCTTCCTCCCAGTCGGGATTCTCTCCCAGTCCTGCAACTCTCAGCCTCGCCTCGCCCCAGGGCGATCATTTCCACTCCACATTCGTGTTCCTTTGAACCCCCGGGGCTCGCCAGACTGGTCCCCAGAGTTTCGCTATCCGGGCGGAGGAGCTCCGGCAGGCCTCCTCCGCGCATGCGCACAGCGCCTCCCGAGCAGCCGCCGGCCGGGAGTTAACACCTCCCTCCCGGCAGGAAAAGGAAAGTTCGCGCTGCCAAAGAAGTACGAAGAGCCGGGAGGGTCAATCTGCGCCGGCGTCTAGGCTGCTGGCCAAAAAAGCTAATAAGTAGCCACAGTTGCCTCCTCCTGGTGGATGGCAAGAACAAACGAACAGTGCGGAGTTCTGGCCCCAGAGATTGGGTGCTGTCTCAGTGCACCTTCCGCTCGGATCCGGAGCCGGCGCGATGTGTCTTTCGCTGCTGCTGCTGCTGCTGCTACTGGCGATCCTTTGCAAAGTTTACCTAGGGCTGTTTGCAGAGAGCTCCCCGAACCCCTTCGCTGAAGATGTCAAGCGGCCACCTGCGCCCCTGGTGACCGACAAGGAAGCCAGAAAGAAGATTCTCAAACAGGGTCAGCTGGGGGGACCTTGGGCGCGCGAGGCTGAGATTGGGCATTCTTGGGGGTTTGTGGGTGCATTCCAGAAAGGGGAGCCGCTGCCGGGCCCGGGCTAGTTTTCGCGTTTGTAAAGTGCAGGGCGAACCTCCTTGCACATGAAAATGCCCGACTTGATGTTCGCCACCGGTGCGAACATTCAGCTGAACAGGTGCAGGGAATAGTGCAGGTGCCCCGTCCTTGAGCACCGATCTTGGCGTGTCGAGGTCTGGACATAGCCGAGTACTACCACCCCCAGCCATTAAGTATGGCCGCGAGATAGTAAGAGATCTTTCCCCCACTTGGTTCTATGCCCTTAACTTTTCCACTTACCCTCCCACGTGGGCTCAGGGACGTTGGAACAGTGCACGGGTGGACATATGCCCATCAAGTGATTGATGTAGTTGAAACTTGGCTATAAAACGGACTTAACAGGGTGTCTCAGGCTCAGAATCTGCTTTTCCATCAAACGGATTAAATTTAAAGTTTATTTTGCTCCTCCTTCTGAGGTTTATACTGCTAAAAAAGAAAAAAGCCCCCCTTTAATCTCCAGTGCTCCTCTGGTAAATTTTATACTTCTGTGTGAAAAGCCTTTGCCATGCAGCGAAAGACAGTATTGTTTGTTCTAAGTAAGGACTATTAGTCTGGACTTGGGAGATCAGAGTTTTAGTTTGACCTTTATCACTATTTTACTGCAAGTCATTAACAAGTCTCTTCACCTGAGGTTATCTGAAAATGAGATGACTAGTTTAACTTTTCAAACCATGTTGTGATCTATTAGTGTGTCAATGAAATCAATGCAGTGGGTTGTAGCTAGCATTTTGAAATGCAGTAGCTAGAACATAGCCGAGTATACCGTTCATAGTTCTGATAGATATTGCATATGCAGCCTGAAAAACTCAAATCTTGGTTATGCCAAATCCTGAATGTCCTTTAAAAGACAAACTTAGGGCCTCCCTGGTGAGGCAAGGGGTTGAGTTCAACAGTGTATTTCAGTCAGTTTGCCTGTTCTGCTCCCCACTCTGTCTCTGGTGAATCCTCTCACCCCCTGCACCTCTGGCCTATCCCCTTTTTATTTATTTATGCAGCAGCATAAATAAATAAATATTAAAAAAATTTTAAAGGACAAATCTTATATAAATTCTCTCCTCCCTTCCCCACTTCCTGTGTTCTCCCTTCCCTAACTGTCTCTCTACTTGCACTTGGATTTCTCAGTTTGTATTGTCAGCTTCCGTTTTTGTTCCTCTCATAGTTTACTGATTCCTACGTTTTTTGAAAGTTGACAAAATCCCCAGGTGCAGTGACTTTGTTTAAATCAGTTCAGATCAAACTGAATCACTGTTAAATCTGCCTGGCTGGTCCTGACTCTCTCCCAGGCTAAATGTTTGCAATATTTTGTTGGTTAGCAGCACTGTGCCAAAATGCTCTAGAGTTTTCTTACATTATACAAACTAGAAAAGCATCCCTTGCTTTTTTGCTGCGCCTGTTTGAGAAGCCCAGCCTTTGTTTCTCTGTTGCAGCTTTTTCAGCCAGCCGGGTGCCAGAGAAGCTGGATGCGGTGGTGATTGGCAGTGGTTTTGGGGGCCTGGCAGCAGCTGCAATCCTTGCCAAAGCTGGCAAGAGAGTTCTGGTGCTAGAGCAACATACCAAGGCAGGAGGCTGTTGTCATACCTTTGGAAAGAATGGTCTTGAATTTGATACAGGTAAGGTTGATGTGAAGAAGGGACTGGAGCAGCCATTGTGGGCTGACACTGGTCATTTTGTTGTTTAGGAGGACTCGCCTTCTCTCTCAGCACCGCTTCCTTTGTCTGAAGTCCTGGGAGCCAGACTGGGCAGGGATTTGGTGGTGTCATAGTGCTGTCCCAATACCTCCCTGCAGCAGTGGTGCTAGCTCGCTCCCTTCATGTATGGACTTGACCACGTAGGGATGCCTTCGGCCTTGCTACCTTGTTCACCTTTCCAGGGCACAACCCCTGTCCCTATGATGCCTGTTTTTCTGTCTCCTGGCAGGAATCCATTATATTGGGCGCATGGAGGAGGGCAGCATTGGTCGTTTTATCTTGGACCAGATCACTGAGGGGCAGTTGGACTGGACTGCCTTGTCCTCTCCCTTTGACATCATGGTTCTAGAAGGGCCCAATGGCCGCAAAGAGTTCCCTATGTATAGAGGGGAGAAAGCCTACATTCAAGGCCTCAAGGACAAGTTTCCCGAAGAAGCAGCTGCCATTGACAAGTATATAAAGTTGGTTAAGGTAACATGGACATCCTTAGGAGCCCCTGTTTATGACCAACCAGGCTGACCTTTTTTTGGTTAAAGATTTATTTATGTATGCATACAAGCACTGGGGTACAGGCCAGAGGTGTGGGGGGTGAAAGAATTCACCACAGACAAAGCGGGGAGCAGAACAGGCAGATCAACCGAAGTACACTGCTGAGGGGAGCAGCGGGCGAGGCAGGAGAGGTCTGCTGCGCCATGTGGGTCCCCTCCCTGGCCAGCGGTAGGGATCGAACTCATGCTGCAGTGGCTGTGGTTTGCTTCATGGTGCTTTTAACCCATTGTGCCACGAGGGAGGCCCTGACCTTCATTCTGGAATGACTGGTGGGAGGCAGAAAGGGAGAAACAATTCGTCTGTCCTGAACTCAGCCCCCACTGAGCTGACCTCTGACCCAGCTGGCTCCTGTCTCTGGAGTCTGGGCTTAGCTGCTGCCATGCCCACTCTGTCCTCTGGGGAACACCTGCTCTCTTCCCACAGTAGGCTGGCTTCCATGTTGCCTCATCTCTTTCCTTTTTTTCTTCACCAGAGACCAGAATGGGATTTTTCAAAAGGAATTTGGACAGAATAGCAAAAAAAGGACTGATCTGCTTGCAGAATGGGAAAAACTCAGTGGACAGATTTTCAAAAATCTAAGCTCAGCAAAGTTCGGTCACCAGTCAGTGTAACTGGGCCCTGGGTGTGCAGGCTGTTGAAATGGTGATTCCACACCATGGTACTAGAGATGACACCTGTCTTCCCTTGATTATTTTCTCCCCTAGGTGGTATCCAGAGGAATCTTTCATGCCATCTTGTTGAAGAGCCTCCCGTTGTTTATGGCTCACCTTCTCAACAAGCTCGGCCTGCTCACCCATTTCTCTCCCTTCTTCCGAGCATCCACGCAGAGCCTGGCTGAGGTCCTGCACCAGCTGCCAGCCTCCCCAGAGCTGCAGGCGGTGCTCAGCTACATCTTCCCCACTTACGGTGGGTACTGGCTGCTGAGGGAGGAGGGACTGCTGCCTTCCTGACTCTGTCTCCTCCTGAGCCTACTTGGCTGACTACACTGGAGCCGTATAAAGCCCAGGCCTTCTGAAGCTTATGGATGAGAAGTCTGCCCACCCACCTGCTGGATTCCCTGGTAGAAATCCCCTTTGCCTCTGCCCTGGGTGATTTCTCAAAACAACACAGTCCTCCATGCCGTTGGCAGCATGGCTCCTAGGAGAGGGGACGTTCTCCGCGGTCCTGAGAGCTGTCAGATACCCTGTGTTTGAATGGAGCAGGCCCTCTGGCTGGCCTGAGTCCTGGGGATCAGTGGGTCCTGAGATGGGCAGATTCAGGCTGCTGGTTACCTGACAGGGAACAGGTTCCTTTCTGAATAGGGCTGCTCTGCCTCATCACCCCTTCCTTCCTCCTGTAGGTGTGAGCCCCGGCCAAACCTCCTTTTCCATGCATGCTCTGCTGGTTGACCACTACCTGAAAGGGGCCTTTTACCCCCGAGGGGGGCCCAGCGAAATCGCCTTCCACACCATCCCTGTGATTCAGCGGGCTGGCGGCGCCGTTCTCACGACGGCCACCGTGCACAGTGTGTTGCTGGACTCGGCTGGGAAAGCCTGTGGTGAGAGCCAGGCGTCAAGTGTCACGGTCACTGGGCTGCAGGGGGGAAGTCCTGGGTGCAGCAGAGACAAGAAAGCACTGAGGGCAGGAGGTGTAGGAGAACCAGCCTCCTCTTTCAAGGCCAGACTCTGCCCCAGAGCAGGGGCCTGGGGATAGCCATTGGTCTGGAGGCAAAAAGGAAGCAGGAAGGATAAAGGGATGCACAGTCTCCAAAGAACAGCATTTAATCATTTATTCAGTAGAGTAAAATATTTACATAGCAGCCTGTGACCCTGTGTGTAGGGGCTGTGTCCTTTTCATCTTTATGTTTATAGATCTTAGCAAGTTGTAAAGACTACGTGTTTGCTCTCTAAGTGACTGGCGAGATGAATGAGTAACCTGGGCACTCCATGAGGCAGTGCATAGGTCGGCAAGATGCTCCCTGCCCTCTGCATGGCAGGGGCTCCTAACCTGGCTCAGGTTTTTGCTGTTACCTTTACAGAGAGTCAAGTCTGAGGGTCTGTGAAAAAGGGCCCTGGAAAGCAGAATAGGCCATCAATGACCAGGGGTACTTAAGGAAGCACTAGGAGAGGGGCCAGGAAGAAATTAAGGAAAATAGAAGTATGTGACTGTATATTCGCCAGAGGAATCTTTCAAAGAGGAGAATGTGAGTGAGTGGTCCAGTGCAGAGAAGCAGCAGAGAAGCAGGGCCTGGATTCCAACGGGAGAGGCTCAGCTCTTGGCTTTGGGCTTCTTGTGGAGTCTGTTGAGTTTGACTAAAGATTCCCCCACATGGGGCACGGAGAGCTAAGGAAGGTGAGCACAGGGTGGAGCTGATGGAACACTTCAGGGAGTTTCACTGTGCAGTTTTGCCTGGGAGCTGCGTCCCTGGCCCTGGCCGGCTGGATGCTCAGGTCTGAGACAATGAAGCATAGGCTTGGAGAGATGTATTTGGACATGGGCTTTCTCTTCCTCCTGGAGTACGCAGAATCTTAGTTACGCTCTTATGCCTGCAGGGGTCAGTGTGAAGAAGGGTCAGGAGCTGGTGAATATCTACAGCCCCATCGTGATCTCCGATGCAGGACTGTTCAATACCTATGAGCACTTGTTGCCGGAGAGTGCCCGCTTTCTGCCAGGTAAAGACTGGGCCGCCTGTCCTCTCTCACCTTCCCCCACTCGGGCTCTCTACAGCCACTGTGCTCAGCTGCAAGAGGTGTTCCCTTTTCTGGCTGCCCTTTGTCCTTGTAGTGGCAGGAAGGGGTGGCACAGGAGCAAGGTTCGGGATGGTTCTGGGCCGACAGGTCAGGGAAGGAGAATCTTGGAGCCCTCAGTGGCTTTTCATGCTTTATTTAGTAGAGGTGGCCAGGTATATGGCAGGCAGGGGTGTCAGGGGGCCAGGAGGCTGGCAGGCCTCCCAGCCCCCGGCGCATCTTACCCTCTCGGCTGCTTCTTTTCTCTCTCTCTTTTCTCTCTCTCTGCTGCTGCTCTTCCTGTTGGTCGGTCCTCACAGTTCTGCCTGTTGGTCCTCACAGTTCTGGCGTCCTCATGACGCCGCCCATTTATGTCCGTGTCCCACACAGGTGCGCCCACTTGCGCATGCCCACCCTGGAATGCTCGCAGCACCGCAGGTGTCCATCATCAGTGGTGGGAGGGTGGAAATACCTGATCAACCTTTACCCTACAGTCCTTCAGCAGAAAGGGGAGAACACTGGTCTCACATCTGTTCCCATCAAGACCTGTGTTTGGCGGTTAGGAAACAACTCCCTTCCCATCTCATCATCCCCAAAGACCCTTTGGTCATTACTCTCCTTTCATTTTTGGCATATTTCCCCTGTAACCTCACCACTTTTCCCTCCCCTCTGTTAAGTCTCTATTCCAAGTTGCCCATTTTCAGTTGCCCTCGATGGGAGTCATCTTTCTGAGAGTTAATGATGGAGGGCAGAGTTCTACAGGGACGTTTCCTTTCATTACATTCTTTTCATTACGCTTGTGGTACAAACCCTGCTTCCTTCCTTTCTCGCTTCTCTTGAGTAGGAAAGACAGGTCTGACATGTCGCTGAGGGAAGCAAATGCTGGTGTGGAGAGGAACAGCTGGACCTAATTGTTGTGCGCCATATTTGGGACCCCAGGTGATCTTTATCTGCCTCTTTCAGGAACCAGCTCCTTATTGGGGTGGAGGCCGCAGGAACACCCTTCTGACAAAGGGACACGAGGCTGGTTTCCAGTTGGACACATCTTATACCTTCTCCTGAAAGATCCCTTATACCTTAACAGCCCACCTCTTCCCCTCCCTCACGAGAAATCCAACACCTCACTCTTCTCCCAGATGTCTCTGCCACCTATGCTGCCTCCACTCCTCTCCTCCTCCCCCCTCCGCCCCCCAGACTGGCTCTGGGGTAAAGAGCTCTTTCCACAACTCTCCAGTCTCCTCCATGAAAGCCCACGGTTCCCATCCCAACTGCATCTTGCATACCGCTTTCTCTAACCTCCCGCTCCAGTCAGAGGACTTTATCTAGATACGTCTCTCTTACCCTCCTGGATTACTGGTGCCCTCTTGGCCAGTCAGCCTCCTTTCTTCAGATTACACCAGCAGCTTCTAGTTACTTGATGTTCAAAGTTCATCTCAAAGTAGTCATTTCTCGCCCATCTTTGGTTCAGCCACTTTGTCTCTGTGGGCTAACCTGTTCTCCTACCCTTTCAGCGACACCCTTTCTCTGGAGGTTGCATTGTCACAACACGCAGGAAGCCAAGAGCCTGGCTTTCTCACCAGATACACTTCTGCTCTCATGCCTGCCGCTTTTTGCTGGTTGGCCTTGGAAAGTTACTTTACCTGTACAGGCCTCAGTTTCTCAACCGTAAACATTAGGGTAAAAGGCCAGGTATATAATTCCTGGACTCCTTCCTTCTAGCTGGGAAAAGGGAGAGGTGCTAGTTGGAAGTAATTGCTTTTCTGAGGGGCTTTTGAAGACCTTGGGGGTTTCACTCCTGGGACCCTGATTTTCTTTGTACTCATGTCTACCCCCCTCCCCTAGAGGGAGGTGTCAGCAGTGAGATTACACCTGGATGCTGGGACCCAGGTGACAAGGCACCCCTCTGGCTTCTGAGCAGTTCATTTGTTTCCTATCTTGGCTGTGAAAACCCACATCCCCCTTCCCTCCTCAGTGTACTCCACTGCCATAGCTGGGCACACCAGGAATTATGCACATTCATTCACCCAATGGCTTGTATTAAAGTTAATACTGAAATCAAGGCTTATAAAAAAACTACTGTTTACATGTGTGGAGCCTAGGCGTCCGCTCACAACTTAAAAGGCATTAAGGAAAGATGGATGCACTTAGCCTGAGACTGCCCTGCAGGTACCCCAAGCCAGCTTAGGAAGCTGGGTGTCACCTGCTTCTGAGAGCACCCAGAGCAGAGGTGGGTGAAGGTTGAAAAGCAGGAGTCTGGGGTTGTGTCCTTCACTGGCATGAGAGTGAAGTCGCCCCTGCCAGGTCACTGTGAGAACAGCAGCTATAAACGGCAGCAAGGCTGCCAGCTGAGCTGATACGGCTGCATATAAAGTGAGGCCTCTGGGTGGCAGCGGATCTCCTAGGACTGGAAGTGGCCGTCTGGCCACAGCTCACAGGTGTACTAACTCTCTGGCAGGTGTCAAGCAGCAGCTGGGGATGGTGCGTCCAGGCTTGGGCATGTTCTCGGTTTTCATCTGCCTACGGGGCACGAAGGAGGACTTGGGTCTACAGTCTACCAACTTCTATGTTTACTTTGACACAGACATGGACAAGGCGTAAGGCGTGTGTGTGTGTGCATGTGTGTGTGTGTGTGGGGGGAGGATGTCAGCGTGGGCCAAGAGCCCATCCCCCCTGCTGATCCCCCATGATGCTGGGGAATAAACAGCAGATAGGGATGGGAGAAGTGGCGAGAATTGCTTTTTCCCCTCAGGATGAAGCATTACCTCTCGGTGCCCAGGGACAAGGCTGCGGCACACATCCCCTATCTCTTCATTTCTTCCTCGTCAGCCAAGGACCCGACATGGGAGGACCGATATCCAGGTGGGCTTAAGGTCCTGGGGGAGGAGGGTGGGGTATACTGGGACAGCAGTAATAACCCCAGGTCTGCATCCTCAGGGCGGTCCACGATGATTGTGCTGCTGCCCACTTCCTATGGGTGGTTTGAGGAGTGGCAGGAGGAGCCAAAGGGAAAACGAAGCAGTGACTATGAGACCCTCAAATACTCCTTTGTTGAAGCTGCTCTGTCAGTTGTCATGAAGCTGTTTCCACAGCTGGAGGGAAAGGTAGGAGGAAGACTGTGGTTTTGGTGACAGTTCTATGCTGTCTTTGGGGCAGAGAAATAACCCTGAGGTAACAGCTTGGGGGAGGACAGGGACCCAAGCAGGCTTAGTCAAGGACAGTACAAATGGGAGAAGAGACAAGGTCTCACAGGCTCCACTGCTGCCCCTTGGCTGCCTTCTTTTTGTCTCCTCAGGTGGACAGTGCGACTGGAGGATCCCCACTCACCAACCAGTTCTATCTGGCTGCTCCCCATGGTGCCTGCTATGGGGCTGACCACAACCTGGGCCGCATGCATCCTTATGTGATGGCCTCCATGAGGGCACAAAGCCCCATTCCCAACCTCTACCTGACAGGTACACGGATAACCCCACTTGCCAGGACCTCAGACCTAGGGTCCCCTAACACCCAAAGTCCTCTGTTCCTGTCCTCTGGCCCTGCTGTCCCTTCCAACTTCCCCTGCTTTCTCAGCAGGCTGTTCTTCTCAGCCGAGCTTTCTCAGCAGGGCCTTGTTTCTGGGCTGTCATCGTTTCTGGGTGACCCTAGTATGGAGGGGTGAACAGCTCTTGCCCTCCCGCCCCCGTGTTCTCACTTGGGTCTTGCTCTTGTCTCCTAGGCCAGGATATCTGCGTCTGTGGGTTGATGGGGGCCCTGCAAGGGGCTCTGCTGTGCAGCAGTGCCATCCTGAAGCGGAACCTGTACTCAGATCTTAAGAAGCTTGGCTCAAGGATCCAGGCACAGAAGAAGAATAATTAGTTCAGTCAGGGATGAGTCAGAGGTGTTGGTCAGTGCTCATGGGCAGGGCCCCTGATTTACCCATAATGTCTTCTACATTAGTGCCTTGCTCACATAAAGCACTCATAATTTGCCTTTAGTTTCTGAATAGTGGCCTTATACACATGTCTAGCATAGATAACAGTTCTTAGACTGAAGCTCTTCCACCTGGTGAAGGTGATCATTTCACAGCTTTTCAAATTTGCTATGCCTACTAAAAGGCCCATGGTGGGCTGTTGATTTAGATAGCCTTAAGGTCTCATCAAGCAGTGCTCTACATCCCACAGCCACACCTCCTTACTCTGAACAAACACCAGGTGGACAGACCCTTTAAGTGTTGGCGAGCTGAAGCGGTTGGTCCAATTGTCCTGAGACTTCTCTCATGTACTCTTAGGGCTGCGTTACAGGGATGCTACATGGTTCAGGAGAAAGGGTACCTAATGAGGTTTTAGTCAGAATGTGGAGATGGTTTGGGTACAGTACCATCTCTTCAGAGGCCTTTAGATCCTGCTTTTGCTGACTGCAGTGGTTGCTCCAGAGGCTGAGGAAATGCCGACAGGCTCATTATGGTTGTGGGAACAATGACAAGGTATTAGTTAGAGAGGTGTGTGTTAGAAGACAAGGCAGTTCATACACAGCCAGGCCCTAGGTTCATCTTCCTTGTGATCAGAGAGGCCTTGGGTTCTCAGCACTCCAGCACCAAGACAGCCTCCATGTCTGACCGCAGGACACATCCCCAACACACAGGGAAGGGTGATGTTAGCAGTCTGAGCATGGGACTGGAAAGATGGCTTCACTGGGATTGAAGCAGCTGAAGAGCATCCTAAATTAAGTACAGCAGAAGGCACGTACTGGGAGATAACAAAGGCCCAGTTACCTCCTAGGCCTAGAACACCAGGGCTGAATGGTGGTGAGGAGGAAGAATGGGGTAAGAAATCAGTTGACATCAGAAAATGGAAAGCTACAGAATGTGTGCAAATCCCTGGAGTGGGATTCCCAGTTTAGTGCTATATTTGGGGTTAGATGGGAAGATGAATGAAGACTGAAGGTTAAAAAAAAATGCTCTTTCACTTACATTTGGCCTTATTTGAATGCAATATTAATAAATTTGATAACTTTATAGCTTTAATATTTGAAATTTATTTTGGTTTCTGTGCAATGATACAAAACTACACCAAGATGGCACTCATAGAAGCTCAGTGAAACATTGTGTACTGAAAATACGTATCATTAGCCCAAAATAAGCTTTAAAAATTATAGTTAAGTTACAAAAAGCTGAGAATATAAAACATTGCAAAAACAGTGGCAATCTATTAACTGGGTAAACAAAAAAGGGAAATCGTTTCAACAAGCAATCATTTCCTTAACAGTAGACTTCTACATGAAAGGAACATCTATCGAAGAGTGACTTTGTAGGCAACCTGAAACCCTGTACTGCTCAGATCCAAGGCCTGTACACAGGAACTTCTTATTTGGGATATTTAAGAAGTTCATGTGATTTCTGGAACCAGATGGGTTAAAATTCTTGGCTCTGGGTATACAGTTAAATTTAATACCTGAAAATCTCTTCCCAGGATTCTTATTTAAGCAAGGCGATACCAGCAAGTTTTCAAAAACAACTGGCAGAACTAGAGGGTCTGGGGTATAGTACACTCCTCACTGTTCAATCAGAACATGTGCAAAGTGCTGGCTTTCGCCACACAAGCAGCATTATGTATCAAGTTACCCTGTAAAAATAAGAGGTGGGGTTCTGTTTTTTGATTTAAGTGACATGAATTGGAGAAGAAAATGAGAATCACTATTGGAAATTTTGGAGGTTTACAATTCCATCACAGAATAGTTCATTAAAAGCCACCACGGGGGCCTCCCTGGTGGCACAAGGGGTTAAGTCGCAGCAATATGAAGCTATTGCCAGCCACTGCAGCAGGAGTTCCCTCCCGGCCAGGGAGGGGACCCACAATGTGCAGATCTCTCCAGTTCAGCCAGCTGCTCCCCTCAACAGTGCATTTCAGTCAATCCACCTGTTGTGCTCCCCATTCTGTCTCTGGTGAATCCTCACCTCCAACCTTTGGCCTGTACCCCAATTCATATATACATAAATATTAAAAAAAAGAGCAAGAGAAACCTCAGAATATACATATACATATATACATACATACATATATATATATATAGCTAGTTGTCAAGTCTTTCCTTTTAGATAGACTGGCCCCCAGAGTCCCGAAGTAGACTCTTTTGGCTCCCTGTGCTCCAGTGCCTGCCCTACCCCGGCTTGAGAGGTGCCTGGGCCAGTATACCCTCACCCACATACAAGTCTAGGAAAACCTGCTACCTTTAAAAAGTAACTATCTAGAAACCAAGTTGTCCTTTGGCATGAAGATGTCCTTTGGTGCCACTTCTCAAGTGAAAGATAAAACTCTACTGTACTCTTTCAGCACAAGAAATGATACTTCACAGAGGCTCAAAAAGTAGAGCTATGTGGGTTCAACAATATTCTCTATCTACTTGGTACAGACCCTCGTGGTTCCTAAAGCCAAATTTTTTGCTCTTTTCTTCATGAGCAAAACCTGCCAATAAGGGCCAGCAGCCAAAAGAGCTGTATGAGAATGCAGTTATGTCACATGCTAGTACCCTCAACAAAGAAAGCTCCTTTGCAAGAAGAACTTGAACTCCCAAATTACCCAGGAAATGTCACTAGGCTGGGCAGATGCAGACAGTGCCAGAGATGCGCCAGCAAGTAGCTTAGTTCTTGGTGAGACCAGAGACATCAGATGCTGTTTTCCGAAGTTCAAAGATCAGTAACTGGCATAAGAAACTACTGGAACAGAATAGAGCCATATGAGGTGGGGGAGTTAGGAAGGTACATGGGAAAACTTGAGCTGGACTCTAAAGAAATATATTTTGAGGGCCCTCCCTGGTGGCGCAGTGGGTTAAGCAGCGCACTATGAAGCAAACCACAGCCACTGCAGCACGAGTTCGATCCCTGCTGCTGGCCGGGGAGGTGACCCACATGGTGCGGCAGACCTCTCCTGCCTTGCCCGCTGCTCCCTCCGTTGATCTGCCTGTGCTGTTCCCCACTCTGTCTGGTGGATTCTCTCACCCCCCGCACCTCTGGCCTGTACCCCCTTGCTTGTGTGCATAAATAAATAAATAAATAAATAAATAAAAAGAAATATATTTTGGGAAGGCAAGGAAAAGAGAAGGCAGTACATTCTAAGCAAAGTGCAACCACAGGAGGCCTGGGACAGGGGTGGAGTGGGGGGATGGGGAGAGGGGCGTAGTAAGGGCAAAGAGCACAGAGGTCTAGGTGATACCTGACAAGAGGGCACTCCGGATTGGTTGGGCTGCACAGGAAGGCAGGAGAGTGCCGATCTGCAGGGTCCTGAGCACTAAAGCGTCTATAAACTGGAGTCTCCAAGCCATGAGAAGTAGCAAAAGAAACTTCAGATGAGGGCAAGTATTTTGAAAAGGGCAATCTGGTCTGTTTACCAAAGATGAACAGGAGAACCAATCAGTGCCTCCTTAAAAAAAAAACACAAAAAAAAAACAACAAACCCAACGCCCAAAAAAGAAGTGACAGGGGTGCTGGTGTAGAAAAGTAAAGCAAAGAATATGGGAAGGAAGGTTGTAGCTGAAGATATTAAAAGAAAGAAATGTCTAAGACTTGTGACAAGAGAAAATGACAAAAGCTTGCAGTTTGGATGATTAAAGAGATCAAGAAGTTGAGAGGGGCCTCCCTGGTGGTGCAGTGGGTTAAGCAACGCACTATGAGGCAAACCACAGCCACCGCAGCACTAGTTTGATCCCTGCTGCCGGCCAGGGAGGGGACCCACATGGCGCGGCAGACCTCTCCTGCTGTGCCCGCTGCTCCCCTCAGCAGTGTACTTGTGTTGATCTGCCTGTTCTGCTCCCTGCTCTCTGTGGTGAACCCTCTCACCTCCCCACACCTCTGGCCTGTACCCCAGTGCTTGTATGCATAAATAAATAAATCTTTAAAAAAAAAAAAAAGAAGTTGAGAGGGGTATACCATAGATGGAAGAGAGAAATCCTGTTTTAGTGACAACAGGACAATCAAACTGAAATAGTCAGCACACAGCACTGGGTTCTTTGAGATGCAGGTCAAGGAGAAAGACTTGGGAGTTACTCAGGATAAAAAACAGGTGAGTTTCTGAGGAGACAAAGGGATAAAGAGATCTGCTTTTGAGGGGCCTCTCCTCTCACCAGCAGAGAAGGCAAAGGAATTCTTAGAAGTTAGGAACATTGATCAGAGAAATCAAAAGGGAATTTCAAGGTGGAGGGTAAGTGTGTATAAGTCTATCAAGAGTAAGACAAAGCCCTGAAAACAGACGTTGGTCTTGGTGATCTGAACCTCTGGAAAAAATGCCCCTAGTAGAAAGATAAGAACCAAAGTAGGTTTATCAAGGTTATGAAGAAAATGAATGACAATGGCAATGGAAGCAACTTATGGAAAACCTCAACAGTAGAATGATTAACAAACAAGATAGTCGGGAGTGGGGGGTGGGGGGTGGGAATTGGCATGCACGAAGTCAGAAGGTGCTGGTGTAGATAGGCACAAATAGAAAACACCAGAAAGGAGGCCAGGGAGAGAAAGGAGACAGAAGGGAATAAAGCAACCAGGGTCTTCCTCAGTGCTAGAAGAATCTGAGAGACGGTTCCTCGGATTGGAGGAGATATTAATGGCTGGTGCACAAGCAGAGTGATGGCAAGGTACATTTATTCCTTCATCTCCACAAAAAGTGTACCCCCCCAAAATGTGGAAATCTCAACTCAAAGCCATGGGCTGTTTTAGGCAAGGGGGGAAGATAATATGATGAACAGGATGGTCCCTTCTTCAACAGCAGAGAATTAATATTCCCCTCACCCCCTGTGTTCCTTGTATTTCCCTGAGATCAGTGATTTTCTTTTCAATTTTTTCCAGACACCATTCTCACTAGGCTCACTGCAAGTATGCATGACTAGAACAGATTTTAAAACGTCAAACAACAGCATTATCCAAGCTACTACTCTCAGTTACGCCTGGGGAGCTCTCAATTTCTTGAATTTTAAAAAACCCTAACATGGGGTAGAACAAGACTTTTTACTAATTGTCCTTGGCATTTGACATCATACTAGAGGACCACTAAGTAAATTAAGGTAAAACAGTTTGTGAGAAATATTTCAGAAAAGCCCTTCAAAGAAACTGCAAACTCGAACCAAAGTCCTTCTACAAGTTTTCTTGCAAAAAGTTCCTATTACAATTGCGAGTGGAAGAATGAAGTGTTTCAATAATTATAACTGTATTTTTAGACTCTGCAAATGGAACAGTGGCTTTACAACTTTACTCCCATGACCCCCAAGTTCAGTTTTATATTCAGTATACCAAATGGAAGTTGACTCACTTTGTCTTCGCTAATATGAAAATCCCAGAAAACGAACATATGCTAGATGGGTGGCAAGCAATAAAGCATTTTTTAAACTGCCATTTGGTTTACTGCTGAAGCCTTTAGAGAAGTGCGTGCTCACAGCAGCCCTCTGCCCATCTGCGTTCATCTTCTACGTCATTTGCAGGGCACATCCCCCCAAAGTAAGAGGCCTTGGTGGAAAAGCACCTCCACCTGCAGCTTTCTCCCAGGCTTCACAGATGTCTTGTGACGAGAGCAATGCTATTTTCAAGGGGTAACTTTACTACAGGGCCCAAGGGAGGGCGCTCAGCAGTAGTAGCCCGTGAGGGCTGGGGTCTCCTTTTGGTCAAAGCTGGGTTCCCACTTGCCCCCTCTACTCACACTCAGAGGTGAAAGGGTGGAGAACACCAGCATAAATAAAGGGAACACAGGCGTACAAGGTCACCAAAGTGCAGGTGCAAAGACCGAACGTCCCTTGCCTCTGTCACCAAACCCTGGAGGAGGGAGAGTCTTTGAGGTCACAGTTTTTACTCTTCATTTCTCTTGATTTAGACACAAATCAGCAGGCAGGACAAGGTTCTCAAGAACAGAAAGATCAAATCTGAAACGAGAGCAACATGGTCCACTGGTAACGTTCATATTTTTCCAGAGGAATATACTTTAATGCTGGGTTGGGATGG
The DNA here is from genome assembly GCA_019455555.1 of Galemys pyrenaicus. Classification (NCBI taxonomy): domain Eukaryota; kingdom Metazoa; phylum Chordata; class Mammalia; order Eulipotyphla; family Talpidae; genus Galemys; species Galemys pyrenaicus. The sequence goes on along the minus strand of JAGFMF010011781.1, from coordinate 1,976,824 downwards.
GGGCGGGAGGGGGAAGACCGTATAGGTACTGTAGTTCAGAGAAAAAACTCACTATTAAAATGACCCTCTACCATATGATTAGCAATTAATAAAAAATAGCACAAAATTATTTTAAAAATCAGTTTGAAATAAAACAAATTCTAAAAAGTATATACTTGGTGGAGGGGTCATGGGAAGCTTGGTTTCCTTTTTAAAAAAAGATTTATTTTTATGTATGCATATAAGAGCTGGAATGTAGGCCAGACGTGTGTGTGTGTGGAGGGAGGGGGATGTGGTGAGAAGATTCACCAGAGACAGAATGGGGAGCAGAACAGACAGATCTGCTGAAACACAGATCTACTGAGGGGAGCAGCCGGCGAGACAGGAGAGGTCTGCTGCGTTGTGTGGGTCAGCTCCCTGGCTGGGGATCTAACTCATGCCACAGTGGCTGGTGATAGCTCGACAGAGCTGAGACTTTAACCCCTGTGCCACCAGGGATTTGAAGCTTAGTTTCTGCTTTTTATCATTTTACATAATTTCAAGTTGTCTACATGGGCATTTTTTTTTATCAGAAAAAAATTATAAGGGGGAAAACTAGTAAGAGCCATTTATCTGTGAAGGTACTAGGTCAAGGGCTCCCTTGTGAAGCTGAGCTAGCAGGCCCGTTAGCAAAGATGTTCTGAGTGTAGTGGTCTACTCTGTAGCTGATAATAGCTGCACAAGCAAGTCTGGGGACAACCGACAACATCCGTTACTAACTACTCCTTATCAGTGACTTGTCTCTGAACAGAAGGGGGAAGGAGAGTGTGTGCTGGCAGCAAGAATGGGTAGGACACTGTCCCACTTAACCTGCCTTTGGGAGAAGCTTGCTCAGTTGCCAGTGCTACGAGGTGGAAGGGGGACTTTACTGTCTGATAGAGGCCCGGGTTGGCCACACTCAGGAAACCCAGTGCCCAAAGCTAAGCAGGGCTGATCCAGGGAGCTGAAGGTCTATGTTTCAGGATTTGTTTGAACACAACACAGCTTTGCTGTGATACAGAAAGTGTGTCAGCAGCAGTGAGCATCATCTGGGAAATTCCTAACAGTGTAGATGCACATGCTTTACCCCATGCCTAGAGAAATCAGAGTTTGCTTCTTGTCACAATTCCCAAGGTGATCCATATGCTTATTCCATTTCGCAAAGTGTTGTAGTACTGCAAAATGCACAGGACAGGGGCCCAAGGTGTTGCATCAGGTCTTGACTGTGCCACAAACTTGTAATGGAAACTTAGGGGCCAAAAATCATGTTCTAGGCCTGAATTTCCTTATTTGTCAAGAGAGGGAACTGTTGCAGAGGACCTGGAAGTCTTTTTTAGCGCTAACTCCGTAGACACGTACACCTGGAAGTCTACTTTTTGACCTGAAAAGAGCAGGGGCATTCGTAGCAGCACCCCCAAACCAGTCGCTGTTGCTATGCCACACAAGCCCACTGCTAGGCCCACACGCCATCTCTCTCCCATGGCCCTGGTTCTTCCTTCCTTACCTTCTGGTCCAAACGCTGATAGTCACCAGCCTTTGGCCGCCGAGTAACTCTGGATCGTTTTCCTTCCAGAACAAAAGCAATAATCTGGGAAAAGCACAAAGAAAATGATTAACAAGTGGCTCTCTAGTGACCTATTTTTCTCTGAAATAAGAAGTGGTCACCTGGTCTACATTTGTTAATGACCCAGACAGGATTAACAGCAATTCACATCCCACCTTCCTTCTCCCCCAGCCCCTGCCCAAGGAAGCCTATTTGTAACAATTTTAAGGATGAAGGGACCTAGTTACAGCAGAATCCCTCATACTGCTAACAGGAAATGACAGGGGGCGAAGGGCTATTCTGGATTCCAACTTGTGGGAGTCTGTATAATTTACTCCAGGCCACTCAGCTGAAAATCTACAGATGCTTTTTCAGGAGCTCCAGGCAAAGATAATCCCTCCCTCCCCCCTTCTTAATAAATTATAAGCATATAAGTACTTCTTTTTTTTTTTTTCCCCAAAGATTTATTTACTTATGCATACAAGGACTAGGGTGTAGACCAGAGGTGTGAGGGTGTGTGTGAGAGGATTCACCAGAGACAGAGTGGGGAGCAGAACAGGCGGTTCTACTGAAGTACACTGCTGAGGGGAGCAGTGGGTAAGGCACGAGAGGTCTGCTGTGCCACGTGGGTCAGCTCCGTGGCATCGAACTTCATGCCACAGTGGCTGGTGATAGCTTGATAGTGCTGTGTCTGTAACCCCTGTGTCACTGGGAGGACTTGCACAATTATTTCTTATCTACAGATGTACTTTTACCCCTCACTTTGCTTCAGCTTAATCTTACCACTTTGATTTCCCTCCTAAGGTTACTCTTCATGATGAATACTGGATATTGAATAAAGAACACACCAATTGACTCACTCCTCAATCATAGACCTCACTGACCATTGTGAAATGAACTCTTCTCTTTTAACCAGGCTACACAAACAGTACACTCAATTCTTAGGTATTAGGACATGAAATAATTTTGTCATTAGTGATTGCTAAGTGAGAGATATTACTCTGCAAACAATGCTGCCAATGAAGTAAAAGGTGAGCGGATCGTTGCAATTTCTGACTTACCTTCTAATCAAATCCATCTGACTGCAGAAGGCAGTCCCTAGGTTCTTTGAAGCCGTTAAAGATTATGCAACTGGAACATTTTTTCTGCCATTGGAGATAGAAGTGAACTTGGGAAAGGAAGTGAGAAGTGATGCATTGTTTTGAGAATGGAAATGGGAAAACAAGTGCTCACTGCTTATAGACTGTCAAGTTCTCAGGTTCTCTGAGGCCGTGAAGGATCTAGTTCAGGGTTATGGGAAGAGACCCCAACTCAGGTCAGATTATAATAGTCTTAACATGGCACCTATGTAGCAGCAGAGGGCACTCAGAGGAAACAGGTAATGTAACAATGAAAGATTTAAGAAACAAGAGTAAAATACTATAGTAGGATTTGAGGAAAAACTGAAGTTTGTTTTAAAAATGTTCTAGCTCGGGTCTACCTGGTGGTGCAGCGGGTTGAGCTCCGCAATGGAAGCATCAGCCGCACTGGAAGCATCGGCAGCAAAGCAGCATGAGTTCGATCCCAGCCAGGGAAGGGACCCACATGGTGCTGCAGACCTCTCCTGTCTCCCCTGGTGCTCCCCTCAGCAGTGATTTCAGTTGATCTGCCTGTTCTGCTCCCCACTCTGCCTGGTGAATCCTCTCACCTCCCGCGACTCTGGCCTGTACCCCAGCTCTTGTATGCATAAATAAATAAATCTTTAAAAAAAGGGAAACGATTAAAAAAAATGTTCTAGCTCATAGTCAGATCGCTAATGGATACTGGTCCATATCCATGCTCCCAAAGTTGAGGAAATCTCATCTTTTTCCTTAAAGCAACACTTTTGTCCTTTATTGAAGTAACACTGGTTTAAATGATTTAGGTGAATAGGCTAACAGACCTCCTCAGATATATGTCACCACACCACCCCCACCAAAGCGGCCATAGTCCTTCTCTTGACTTACCTTGCGTTTGTTGTGATAAGCAATATAGAGGACAGCAACGATAATGGCTGCCGTCACCAGGTATGCAAAGAAGTGGCTGCTCTCTGCACTGGCATTTCCAAGATTGTCTTCGTAAACATCATCTTTGTCTATACCCATAGGATTCAAAAGTGTCCCTTCATGGTTCTCATGAGAGGCAGAGCCAGGTGTTTCCTTCTCTTCTTTGGGCAGTGAACCCTCGTCAGGCTCTGGGTCATCTTCTTCATCCTCCTTGAGTGCCACATCTTCAGTCGGTTCTGAGGATTTACCTTCTCCCTCCTGCTGGCGCGAAGTGGAAGAAGCCTCTTCCGTGAATTGCTGCTCAGTAACCAACTTGCCAGGACCATTTTTCAAAGACTGATGCTCGTTAGTCAATGTACTAGATTTGTCTTCAGTGGTCCGGTGCTGCTCCTTATCTGACTTGCCAGGGTTGTGCCGGGGGGTCTGCTGCGGCTCCTCACTTGGCTTGCCAGGGTTGTGCAGGGGGGTCTGCTGCGGCTCCTCACTTGGCTTGCCAGGGTTGTGCCGGGGGGTCTGCTGCGGCTCCTCACTTGGCTTGCCAGGGTTGTGCAGGGGGGTCTGCTGCGGTTCCTGACTTGGCTTGCCAGGGTTGTGCCGGGGGGTCTGCTGCGGCTCCTCACTTGGCTTGCCAGGGTTGAGTTTGGGGGTCTGCTGCGGCTCCTGACTTGGCTTGCCAGGGTTGAGTTTGGGGGTCTGCTGCGGCTCCTGACTTGGCTTGCCAGGGTTGAGTTTGGGGGTCTGCCGTGGCGCCTCATGCGACTTGTCAGGGCTATGTTGGGGGGTCTGCTGCAGCTCATCATGCGATTTTACAGAGCTGCGATCCGCGTCCGGCTGCTGCTGCTGCTGCTGCTCCAATGCACTAGAGTTTTTCCCGGATTGATGATTCTCATGTAACTTGTCCGGACCTTGGTCCACTGAAGACAGGGGGTGTCCATTCTCAGGCGGCAGGCTCGAGGCAACATGGTTGGGATTTCTAAGTGAAGGCTGATCTTTCTTCGGACTGGAAATGGGGATCCTACTGTCATTGGGGGAGTTGGTCAAGACTCCTGAAATGGAGAAATCAGTTGGCTCTCGAGAGACGCAAGCTACAAGAAAACCCTCACAGCTAGCAGAAACCGAAACGGGCAAATGTGGGCGATGGCGAACGGCGGGGTGCAGGGCAAGGAAGAAGCGAGCTCAGGTGGCAATCAGCCACGGTGAGGCTGGTGGTTCGGGGGCGAGAGTGGGAATACTGCGGGGTATCATGGGCTTGGGGAAGGGGTTTTACCCGCAGCTCCGAGGCTCAGCAGGACCAACGCAACCAGGAACCGCATCCTGCACACACACTGCGCTTCCGCCCGCTGCAATTCTCGCGAAATTCGCTTGTGGGCTCGTTGCTCTCGGCCCCGCCCCTTCCTGCGCGCGTCCCCTCCCGAGCGGCTCGGGCCGGAAGAGGGGCGGGGCTTGGGGAAGACCCGCCCGCGCGCGGGGCCGCTGTTCCCTCCGGCGGTGGCGGCCTTTGTGAATGACAGCGCCTCGCGGTCCCAGTGGAAGGCGTGCCTACCTTTCCCTGGTTTCTTTACTCCACGACGGGCGCCACAGGCTGTCATTTCCCCTTTCTTCTTTCCCTTCTTCCAGACCGGGAGGCGGGCATGAGCTCCCTGACCCACGGGCTGTGCCCCGAGAGTGACGTGGCTGCCCGGCGCCTGTCCCGCCCATCCTCTGCTCGCATGTTACTGTCTCCCTTTCTCGTTGTTATGGCCCCTCAGCACACGAAGGGGTTGGGGTCGTTCTTTCCCTTCTGGAATCCCATCACATTAGTGGCGGGAGCCTTCCCACCTCAGCTCCCTTCTCCCCGACTCTGCGGAAACTGCCCTCCGAGGTCGCCAGAGATCTTTTCTAAAAAGTATATGCTTTTGTTCGATCATAAAAATGACTCCTATTCACTGCAGGTTAATGGTTTATTTAAAAATATCTTATGAATTGCTCGTTTCTTTTTTGACAGTTCCGTTTTATTGGACATCTGCATTATTTTTAGTTTTCTACTCTTGAAAATTGCTATTTATTCGGGTACCGACGAGTACATTTTAAGATGTAAAGGAAAATCAGAAAGATGGAGCCATTTGTTTAAAGTCCAGATGTTATCGTAACCCAACCTTTGATAGTAGTGAGTATTCTTAATCTGCCAGTTAGGCGAAAAACATTCCTTAAGTGTTCTTTAATACTTTTTTTTTTAAAGATTTATTTATTTATGCATACAAGGACTGGGGTACAGGCCAGAGTCCCGGGTGGTGAAAGGATTCACCAGACAGAATGGGGAGCAGAACAGAAAGATCAACAGAAGTACACTGCTGAGGGAAGCAGCGGGCACAGCAGGAGAGGTCTGCTGCGCCATGTGGGTCCCCTCCCTGGCCGGCAGCAGGGATCGAACTCTTGCTGCAGTGGCTGCAGTTTGCTTCATAGTGCGTTGCTTAACCCACTGCCCCACCAGGGAGGCCCTCTTTAATACTTTTTACACAAGTAATTCACATGTGTATGAGGGCAGGTTGCTAAGTTGGTTTAAGTAGCTTTCTGTGTCTGTAAAGCTGGAGATATTCCTACCTGTCTGACCTACTGAAGGACTTGGGATCTCATCTTCCCAGGTCTTCAGTTCTCCAAAGCTCTTAATGAAATTGTTTGAAACATACTCCCCATGCCCATCATTGCTTTAATTATCAACTCCTTCATTATGAAATGGAAATAAAAGCATTGAAAAATAGATAGCACATAGAGTATTTAACACAGTGCATAGTATATGATTAAGGCTTTCAAAGTTTATTAATTATAGTAGTATATTGATTATAGACAAGAATAAAGATTAGCCAAAATAAGAAAGCCAGTGATCCAGAGTTCTCATGAATTTTATTGGTTCTTTTTTATAGGCGTGTATGTGCATGTGATAGATTACAAAACCATATCTATAATTTTTATCTTGCAGATGTCTTTGTAACAAACTACAACTAGGCAAGTCAACTAGGTCTCCTCTGGGACACGGTCATCTTGTTTTCCATAGTTTCTTTACTCAACATTCCTTGGGGTGCTCTCAACTTTCAGAAAACTGTTTCTAGAAGGAAAAGGTGAATTCCATAGGCTCAAATACAGCAGAATGTTGAGAGCAAAACTTGGTTGCAGTGAGGTCAAGTAGCAAATGGAAGGTACGTAGAAACTACCTTTTCTGCAAGTTTGGATGTGAAATGACATTTGTAATATGGGAGAGGATCTAGTGTTTTTATTGAGGGAAAAATCATTAGAGAGCATTACCAAGTTTACCAGACAGATTCGATGACTGACAGAACAAGGTACGGAGGGAAGAGAGAATGGAGCCTCTGAGGTAGTAGAGCAGCTGATGTGTTGAATCAGGGCTGTCCTTGAATTCTATGGAAAGGCAGTTATTTAGGTAGGTAAGGATGTGGGAGATCAAAATAGAGATTTCATCTCACCTCAGTTTTCTTGATATTCTTAAAGGTTGGGCAATCTTTGAAAGGGGGAAGTTGGGGATTAAATTGAGGGCTTTGATTAATATAAATTGAGTGTTCGAAGAATGGTTGAGGGGATTAGAAGACCGAGCTGAGGAAGGACACGTGCATTAACACTTGAGTAGCAGGTGAGCCGGTGCTGAAGGCCTGACTGAGCGTAGGCACTGCTCATCTATTGTGACACCTATTTCAGCTGTGTGGGTCTTCCTGGGCAGCATTTCTTTCTACCTGGGGTAGTAGAGAAGGCAGGTGTTAGAACTACTTCTAACTGACATCAATTTTGGTTTAAAGAAATGATAGATTAACTTTAATAAATCTTAAAATGTCCTTATATCCTTTCATGATAAAAATACTCAAGCAACTAGGAAAAGAACTTCCTCAACCTGAAAGTACAGAAACATCTGGATGCTTTCCCAGGAACAGTGATGTTTGCTCTCACCACTTCTATTCAACTTTGTACTGGAATTAGCCAAGATGATTAGGCAAGAGAGAAAATAAAGGCATCCAGATTGGAGGGACAAAATAAAACCTCTATTGTTCAGATGATATGATCTTGTATATAAAAATCCTAAGGCATTCATTAAAAATGTATTAGAATGAGTTCAGCAAGGTTGTTAGATTTGAGATCAATGTACAAAAATCAATTTTATATGTCTGTACATTTACAAGGACAATTAGGAAACAATTCCTTTAGTAACAGCAGAAAGAATAAAATCCTTAGGAATAAATTTAGCAGAAGAAATGCAACGTGTATACTCTGTAAACTATAAAATATTAAAGAAATTAAAGGCCTAAATAAATATAAAGATATCCCATACTCATGGAATGGAAGACTTGATTTTGTGAAGACTGCTATATTTCCAATATTCATCTACCAACACAATCCCTATTAAAATCCCACCTGGTCCCTGCAGATATTGACAAAAATTTATGTCAAAGTACAAGAATCCTAGAGTAGCCAAAAATAGGCTTGAAAAGAACAAAGTTGAGGACTTACACTTTCCAGTTTAAACTTACTACAAAGCTATATTACTGTAAGTAGGTCAGTATATGCTATAAAGATATATGGATGAATAGAATAGAAAATATAGCAATAAGCCTATATATGGTCACTTGGTTTTTGAAAGGTGTCAAGACACTTCAACAGGGGAAAGAATATTCTTTTCAACAAATGGTGTTGGGACAACTGGCTAGTAAGTACATATAGATATGTTCAAATCACTAGTACTAGTTAAGTCAAAATTAAAATCATGCCTATGTGGGTGGCTATGGTGCAAACCCCAGAATAACGTGGTTGGTGAGGATGTGGACATATTAGAACCCTTACCTACTGTTGGTATGAATGTCAGCTGTTGCAGCTACTATAGAAGAAATTTGGCAATTAAAGCAAATTTACCATATGACCCAATTCCACTCCTAGGTAGGTACCAAAAGAATTGAAAACAGGGACTCAAACATTATACTGATATGTCACTGCTCACAGCAGTGTTATTCACAGTAGCCCAACAGCCCAACACATGAATGGACTTATATACACAGAGGAATATCATTCAACTATAAGGAATGAGATTCTGATACATGCTACTATATGGATAAATCTTGAAAATATCATGCTAGAAGTAAGCCATGAAGGAAAGGACAGCTCATTCCATTTACATGAAATATTTAGAACAGACAAATTCATAGAAACAGGAAGAGGCTACCAGCAACTGGGGAGAGAAATGAGGTGACTTTGATGATTATAGAGATTGCTTAGAATAATGAAGTTTTGGAAATAATGGTGATAGTTGTACGACATTGTGATGTTAGTACCATTGAATTATAAAAATAGTTAAAATGGCAAATTTTATGTTATTTTTACCAGCATAAAAACAGGAATGAATTAACTGACAGATACTACAACTGGGTGAACTTTGAATTATGATGCTGAAAAAGTGAAAACTACATCTTGGATTATTCCATTTAATGGAATATTCAGAATGACAAATTCAGAAACAAAAAATGCCTAGGGCTGGAAGGGTGGTGGGTAGGGCTGGAGGAAACGAGGGGTATTTCTAAAGAGTATGGGTTACTTTTGAGGTGGTGAACATTTTAAAATTGACTGTAGTGATAGTCCACTTTAAACATGCTAAAAAGCATAGAAGGGACTCCCTGGTGGCACAAGAGGTTAAGTCTCAGCACTATGAAATTATCTGCAGCCACTGCAGCAAGCATTTGATCCAGGTCACAGAGCAGACCCACATGGCGCAACAGACCTCTCCTGTCTCCCCTGCCACTCCCTTTAGCAGTGTATTTCAGTAGGTCTGCCTGTTCTGCTCCCCACTGTCTCTGGTGAAACTATTCACACCCCCTAGCTCCTCCTCCCCCACTTCTGGCTATACCATAGCTCTTGTATGCATAAATAGATAAAATTAATCTTTAGGGAAAAAAAGATCCCAGTTATCAAGAGTGACTGGTCCTTTGGATCTCAGTTATCAAGAGTGACTGGTCTATGTACATTCGAGTCTGGAAGCTGGGTTGGGTTTTTCTCATTGCATCACACATGTATCATACCCTCTTCCCATAAGTGGTGATCCTTTTCTTCCTCTCCACAGAAATCTAGCACAGGGCTTGGCATTCAGAAGGGGACTTGATTCAACAAAGAACTGAAACAACCAGAAAAGGTCTTGCAACTGCAATTTTATTTTCTTTTGTGAAAATAAACAACTGGGAGTTTAAATTGCTCCAAAAAACCCCATAAAAACAAAAAGAAATACACACAGAAGCATGTGAGGTGGTGGGGAGGAGGGTCTTTAGAACTTTGGCAGATTGTGCTAGCACTCACCCAGGGGGCAGGAGCCGGACCTGGGAGCCAGGTCCCATCTGCCACGCTGGGACCATCAGGGAAAGATCAAATCTTGACTGGTAAGGGGGTGGAACACAGACTTCTTCGAGGAGGAAGTGGTAGGCACACACCTTGAGTCCCTTCAAATGTGGGGAAGAACCATTTCAGAGGGCCTCTTTCCCTACTGGAAGCTGGAGGCTGGTGGGTTAGGGCTCACCGAGGGGCAGGAGATGCTGGTGGAGACAAATCAGGCAGAGGTGGCTTTTCACATGGTGACAGTCTTACACTGGGCAGAGGACGAAGAAGGCGAAGAACCGATGGAGTCGAGGAAAGAGAAACACTTGGGTGAAATAAAGTAAATGTTCAGGCGGGGTCTGGAGGAGGAACCGACAGGAACGGCAACAGTGGCCAACATGCAGATTGGGCGGGAGGTGGGGGCATGGAGAGGGAGAGGAGCAGGAGGAACAAGAGGTAGAGAGAAAGGTGTCTTCTGCCCAGGTCCATCCACGACAGCACATAAGGGGAGAATAACACACTACCGTTCAGTTCTCTTTCTTTAAAAGAATTTTTTTGTTGTTTTGTTTTTTTTTTAAAAAAGCCTTAAGGTCAGCTACTGGTTACATCTACAAAATGTAAAGTGCTGTGGTTACCAGTCACTTTACAGAACAGTCCAGAGTGGTCAAATATTGACCAATAAAGTTTCCTTTTTTTTCTTCTGAATCGTTACTACTCGATGAGTCACTTGACAGCCTGCATAGGTCAGGGGGGCAGCTTAGTGGGCAGACTTGGTGACCAAGGAAAGAGGCTGGGCCTGGAGTACTGGCAGGGTCTGGTGGGCATGGAGTGTGGCAGGGAAGGTAGGAGGAGAAGTCAGCAGAGCTGTGGGCACGGACCCGATGGGAAGGGGTCGGGAGAGGAGGGGTGGCTGGCTGCCCAGCTGGCCAGAGGAGGTGGCTGCGGCCTTAGCAGACAGGAAGGCAGCCGAGTGGAGAGCCAGCTGGGCCCGGGTCTCTGGCTTGGTGGTGAGGGAGAGAGGCTGGGCTTGCTCCGAGTGGGTTGCAGCAGGAGCAGCTGGTGAGGCCAGGGCGGCAGACGGGGTGGCGGGGGAGTCCAGCATGCTGCCGTGGGAGGAGGCAGGGCTGTCACAGGGCTTCTCTGGAGGCAGGTACTGAACACATGGCTTCTTGCTTTTGGAGGCCAGAGGACCTGGCAGGGGGAAAACACAAGAAAGAGTGAGAAGTCAGTAGCTCTGGGTGAGGCAGAGGCTGCAAAAGAGCCCTGGTTAGTCACATTTCCTCTAGGCACACACAGCAAGGGAAGAGAGGACCTGAGATTACTTCTGAGGCTTTCAAGACTAAGGCTGCATTCAGAGACCCGGTGTAGACAAGAGGCCCTGCCAAATCGACAACTGGTATCTGACTGAGGAAAACAACTCGGTCTAAGGCTCCCCGTCTTCCCTGCCCAAATCTCATCCCTTGTGGCTGGATCTCCATTTGTTTTGAATTTGGGGGTTTGTTACAAACAGAGAGAGTGCAGCACCTTAGCAGGGTGCTGAAGGTACGGAAGTGGAAAATGGCAGCTGACCTGCTGATTAGCTGAAGTTGGGACACAGTCCATAGACTGGTTTCAGGGAACATCTGATAACTCTCAAGGCCACACACACCCTGATTCATACTGTACCTTTGCTTTAGTCAATATAGACTCTGTAACCTAGTTGCTCCGGGCTCAGGCTTTGAGAGATGTCAAAGTCTCAGCCCGTTGGTGTAAAACCGACTGGCTTTGTAAAGAACTTCCCGCCTCCTCTCTGACTGCTGCTTGGTTTCCTGATGGGATTTCTCCCATAACAGTACAGTACAGATTTTGCATCCTAGACACATTTTATACATATTTTATTCATGCGCTTATAGGCAAATGAATATATCAATTATACAGATACTACAGAGAAAGAGAGGAGAGCTTCGATGGCATCAGCAGCTCTACACTTACCCTGGGTGAGCATGAGGGTGGGGGCCCCTCATCACAGTGAGGCTCTCTGTGCTAGGTGTGATTTTGATGTAAAAAGATATAGCCTAGGGCCTCCCCTCCCTGGTGGCACGGGGGTTAAAGTCTCAGAGCTATCAAGCTATTGCCAGTCACTGCAGTATAAGTTTATGAGTTCAATCCCCGGCCAGGGAGGGGATCCACATGGTGCAGCAGACCTCTCCTGCCTCTCCCACTACTGCCCTCGGCAGTGTGTTTCAGTCAGTCTGCCTGTTCTGCTCCCCACTCTGTCCCTGGTGAATTCTCTCATCCCTGCCCCCTGCACATCTGGCCTCCAACCCAGTTCTTATATGCATAAATAAATGGAAAAAAAATTAAAACTCTTAAAAAAAAAAAGATAGTCCACATTTTGGCAAAAAGTGCCAAACCTGAGCAAACTATTTCTTTTGCTGTTCAACTGAACAGAATTGGAGGAAAACAATTCTACCAGATTCACTGAGTCTCTAATATTACCTGCCTAAGGGAATTTCAAAGATAATTTCAACTAAATTCAGTTTTCACCTTATATCTGACTTAGAACCTACTCTCAAATGAGTCACTCTCAACTGAATCAAAAGCACCCAGGCTTTGAAGTCAGAAAGTACTGGAAGCAAATCCTGCCTCCACCATGGATAAGCAGAATGACTGGGAAAATCCTTTTATTTCTTCGAGCCTCCTAACTGGTTACCTCTAGAAAGGAGGCAACAATAACATCCGCGTACTCATGAAGCTCCCATGAGGCTGCGGCCATAAAAATGGCAACTTTTATAAAATAGTAAGGTCACCGGCCACCAGTGACCCAGGGACGATGGGACAGTGGGAGGGAGAGAGAGGCTTTGTCCTCCTTAAAACTCACCCTCTGCCTCTTGAACTTGCTGCTGGGACTGTGTCTGTGACAGCTGCTTTTCCCTCTTCCTCTTCTTTTTCTTACCCTGAAAAAATATGACCAAAGGAAGTGGTAACCAGGGACAGAATGCCCAGCTTTTCAGGGCGACTCTCAGATGAGAAGGGGGGAGACAGGATATTGCCCACATTCCTTAACCCTCCCAAGGGAGGACGGCAGGAGAAGGGAAGCCACTCGGGGACTTTCCCCTTCCCTGGGGGCCTCAGGAGCAGGCAGAGCGAGCTTCCCAGACACGCCGCCCTCCCTTACCCAACTGGAGCGTGCTGGGTCTGCTGGGAAAGGCCTTGTCCTTGCCCCGTGCTTTGGATTTGTTTTTCATTTGTCTCCTGAAAACAGTGATTCTTGACCACTTTTTGTTTGTTTGTTTGAGGAGTCCCAGGGCCCAGAGAGAATCTAACGCAGCTATGAATCCCCTGACCAGGCAAAACATACGCAAACCTGCCCATTCCGAGTTGCTGATGTGTGCCCTAAAGCTCACATTTTGGTCTCTGTGCCCCAGGTTTGCTAAAAGACACTCTTACCACTTGGGCCTTCCTGGTGGCGCAGTGGGTTAAGCAACGCACTATGAAGCAGACCACAGCCACTGCAGCACAAGTTCGATCCCAGCCGCCGGCCAGGGAGGGGACCACATGGCGCTGCAGACCTCTCCTGCCTTGCCTGCTGCTCCCCTCAGCAGTATATTTCAGTCAATCCACCTGTTCTGCTCCCTTCTCTGTCCCTGGTGAATATTCTCACCCCCCGCACCTCTGGCCTGTACCCCATTGCTTGTATGTATAAAATAATAAATCTTTAAAAAAAAAAAGAGACACTCTTACCACCAAAGCTAGTACGTGACTCGCCCTACACCCTGAATTATGGTCTCAAAGGCCGAGCCCAGTTAAGAAGGGAGGGGCACATGCTTTAAGTCTGTCCTCAGGACACCAACGTCATTTCCTCGTTAAAGTGAGAATTAAAATGCCTTCCTTATAGACAGACTGATACAGACTTCTTCCCGGCCTGAAGAGTCCTTGGTAAATGTGGCCGCCTCCCTTCTCCCTCTCGCAGAAGCTGCCCCTGGGCTGGGGGGCACCTACATAGTTGTCCCGGGCTGACCAGGTGGGGTAGAGCTGGGAGTGAAGCTGCCGCTCCTTGCGGGCCAGTTCGTAATACTTGGCCTGTTCTTCTCGGGACAGGTTGTGCCACTGCAGGGGAGAGGGGCAGAGTAGTGAATACAGGAACGTGAATACAGGAACGCTCACCAGCACGGCGCGAGGCTAAGGGCTGGTCTTACCTTTCTTCCCAGGATTTGGTTAATGGCTGCACTTTCCTTCAGGGTGCACTCAGCCACCACCTTGGCCCTCATCTCCTTCATATACAACATGAAGGCGTTAAGAGGCTTCTTCACGTGGGGTTTCTTTTCTTCTTCCTTTTTCACCGTGACTGGTGATTTCCTGGAAGCCACATGGCTGTGGGTTAGCATGTGTCAGCTGTCACCCCACTCATCACACCTACCCCCAGAGACTGAGGGCTGAACTCTCTGAGGAGGGGTGAGGAGCAGAGCCGCTTGGATGCTGCCCCTGGGGGCTTTCAGCACCTGAGCATCTCTCACAGGTGGTTCCTACCTCTCAGCTACGCAGGGCATCTTTGGTGGCAGGATGATCTCCTGACAGAGCAGCAGGGGCGATGGTGGGAACTGGGGTGCACAAGCCCCAGGCGAGAAGGAGGAAAGGGACAGGGAATTTGGGGTAGAACTAACAGGAGCAGTGGCGGGGAGTCCCCTCAGCCACGCAGCACTGGTATGGCTTTCCTGCAGTCTATGGCCTAGTGCTCAGAGCACAGGCCTGGTGCTACCCTCAGCTCTGCTCCCCATCCCCCACCGTCTGCTATGAGACCTGGAGAAAATTCTTCTTTCTGAATCTCACATTTCCGTGTGCATTGGCAGGAGAGGGGAAGAGGGAAACGGAAAGCTCTCCCTTTAGCCTCTAAATCCTGACTATAAAACGTTCCTTCGTGTGAGAAAAGCTGTGTGGGTTTTTGAGAGGAGGAGAGCCAGAGTCAAAGGTAACAGTTCCCAGAGGACACGCCTGAGGGAGGCTGCCGGGCTACCTGCTAAATGCCTCCAGGAGACGCTCCCGCTCCCTAAATCCAGCTGCCCATTACTCACGCGCTCACAGCGGGGCTCAGGCTGGGGGGTGCAGGCTCCTGCTTGACAATAGGCGACACGATGGCGGGGTGAGGGATCCCTGAGGTGGGTAGACCAGGATGGGCTGGAGCCACCATGTGAGGGGAGAAGCGACTGGAAACCAGGCTAGGCACAGAGTGGAAACAGAAGTTCAGCCGAGCGCTCGTCACCCAGCAGAGGCCTAGGCAGCTCTCCCCCTTAAGGGCAGAGCCTGAAGAACAGGAAGCTGGTTGCTGGTCCCGAGGGAACCAGGTTTAGGAACCCCTAATCAATCTCCCCTTCCCCCACAAATGCACAGGGCTCCTCTATTTGACGCTGGAAGTGGTAGGATGGAAGAACACAAAAGTCGGGGTAGTGTGCTAGCGACTGGGGCATGTGAGTGGAAAATAAGGGCTTGTGCTGTGGTTTCCCTTTCTTTGTCACTGGAGGGACAGCTGTACCTGTTGGGTGGAGCTGGGCCCTGAGACAGAAAGGCCTTTTTCCTGCCCTCTCTCACGGCCTCAGTTCAGGAAAACTTAACTCCTATTTTCTGGCTTAAGTGTGAAGGACTTAAAATACTTCAGTGTCGGTGAAGCCTGGCACGTGAGGGGTGGGGGTGCGTGATGTGGCAGGAGGGTGGAGTACAAGCGTTTGGAAATTCTTCTCAGTGAAGTGAGAAAACAATAAGCCTGTGTCTCCAATCTGAACCTGGGGCATGCGGAGGCGCCTCAGCCAGGAGAGGTGGGAGGAAAGGTGAGCCCAAGCTGGTTAATGGTGAGAAAAGGGAAGGAGACGAGCAGAAACCACCCCCTGAACTGCTGCCCGGTGCTCACAGCCCCAGTGCCAGGACCCACCTGGACATGGAGGCGTTCATGGCGAGGGCAGGGTAGGGGTGCCGGAAGCCACCGGGAGGAAGGGAGTACATGGGCTGTCCTTGCCTGTAAGGGGCAGGAGCAAGGAAGTCTTGTTAGCACACTGGGCAAATGGGACTGGTCAGCACAGAGAAGAAGAGGGGGTGGGGGGGGAAGATGAGAAATACAGGGCAGGAAGTAGGAAGAGTTGGGGGACAGCTGCCGGGGGAGAGCAGGGAGTCTGAGTCCTGCTTTGGTGGGAGGGCTCTGCCGTGGGGTGGGGGTCCGCACACAGACCCTGGGGCAGCCTGGAGGCACAGAAGGCAGAGCTCAACACAGAAGCAAGGAGGGTGAGAACGGTCAAAAGTTTCCTTACTGTGGAACAAGCCAGCCGAGGGGATGGGGGATTTGTCCAACAGCTCCAGGAGAAAGTGGGTAGTACGGAGACAGCTCAGATGGGTGAGGGGGCCGGGGGATTCCTGCTTCCAAAGAGAGAGATATAAGTTCCCTGGCCCTGCCTTAACACCTGAAAACAACATCAACCGGGAGATTCCTTGCCCTGTGTCCCTGGTGTCTCAGAAAGGCCCTTTTTTTCATTAGCCCGCCCTGTCACTGCCCAGTTGGTCGAGGATGAATTCAGGAAAGGCAGGACTTGTGCGACTTCTCTCTGGCCACCTGGACCCCATTTCTACACACAGGAGTGATTCTACCTGCTTATATAGACGTTAGCACCACGCAAGAGGGGACAGGAAATCTTGAAGTGAGGGGCACTAGATCCCCACCCCAGTTTCTAACTACCACTCTAGAAAACCCGCCTCATTCATAGAGAGATAAACTCCAGCTTTCTAGCTCACATTTGTCCTCCCTGTTATCTGTAACATCTAGTGACTATGATTTTTCTAAAAATGGTTCCAGAATGCTCTGAGCCATGACAGCTCTGAAAATTTTATGGGCTACGGCTCCCCAGGGTGGACAGGTCTGGTGGGCAAGTTTATTAAAACAAAACAAAACAAAACAAAACAAAAAAAACAAAGAAAACCAACCAAGTCAGCCTGCTGCAATAATTTATAGCTCTACTTATAAGACTGGAACTCAGCTCTGCTTAATTCCAGAGCTGTCAAAATCCCTGAGAAAAGCCACCCCCTACCCCCGCCCCTGCCCCTGCATGGGGTCCAGTCTGAGCAGAGACTCTGAGCAGAGACTCACCTGTCTTTGGGTCGATCTCTGGGGAGAGGTGTGTGGGAGGGGAGCCAGGAGAAAAGTGGTCGTTACTGTAGGTGATTAGGGGCGTCAACGGGTGCATGTGATGTGGGTGCTGAACAACAGGAACCTTATTGGACTGAAAGACAAAGAGAACGAGACTAGGGACCTCTGACAAGGCGATGAAAGTAAAACCAGTTGTTATCTGCTAAGTCAAATATGTGCCAGCTGTTTTCCCTGCTGTAGCCCTCCAGCCAGGTCTCAGACAGCCCTCGAGAGGAAGTGGCAGTCTACACAGCAGAGAAAGAACCACCACTTCTTTAGAGATTATACCCATCCTCCATCCTCCAGCACACCCTCTTCAAAACCACCGAGCATCATTACTTCATATACACTGTGTGTTAGCAGAGGCCATAGGCGGTTGAATTTTAAACTGCGCTCTGTGTAATCACAGCGAGTTTAAAAAGGTTCAACACAAGCATTTTCCAAATAAACGTCCCAGAAAGAGTAGTTCTCAGGCCTGAGCTGGAACAGGGCAGTGGGGGAAACGTCATGACCAGACCTCATCTAATCCGTTGTCACGTTCAGGTTTTAGAGACACCGTCCAAGAACACTTAGAACACTTTGCTGACCTAATAACCACATTAATTTAAAACACCAGTGACTGTCAGGAATACCATTATTTTATCTAACTACTAAGAAAGATAAAACACTGGCACGGCATTGATACATCCTGGTTTCAGAGATGCTAAAGGGAAAAATACTGCATTCTAGAATTGTAAACTGAATTAATTTGTTTTAACCTAACTTGGTTCAATAAAGAGCTTTATGATAAAAAGAGCTAGACTGTATTGAGCTATATTGTACTATAAACAAAGGGTTATGTTACAACTTAGTCCTTATTATAACCTAGTAAAGAAGGTATGGATTTATTTGAGGGGTGAGGAAACTGAGCTCAAAAAGCTTAAGCGATTTAAGCATGAAATGCAGAGCTGGTAAATGGCAGACTGGATTCTGTCAGTATTTACACTTCTAACAAGCCAGAGTGCTTTCTCTTATACTACCTGCCTCCCCAAGAGCATAATCAGAGCATATTTGAAAGAGATAAGGCAGACATCTTTTTAATTTTTATATTTTAAATAAGGTAAGCGAGTTGGAAATGGAGAGAGATTTATTCTAATGAGAGATGTGTAAAAGGATGATGATGTGCAAGGGCTGGGATTTCAACACTGCTGTCTTCCCATTTTGAATTTGTCATTTCAGATTCCACAAGCCCTTTTTCCCTTTCCTACGTTGCTTGTTTGATGTTTATGATGCACTCTGATCTGTACATCTCCTAAGTATCTGTATGCTGACAACAGTGTTGCTCCAGTTTCAGGAGTCAGAGAGGAGAGAGAACAGGCCTCAACCTTGGGGTTGCTCCAGACCAGTAGATAAAGAAAGTGTTCATAGGCACAACCACCAGGTGGCGCTGGCAAATGGCTGGGCCCTGCTGAGGGAGCAGACTTAGCCTCTCCCTCTGTGGGCTTACTTGATGTACAATCATTTATGAATTTTTTTTTCCCTTAACTTTCACCAGTTCCTTTGCTAGTTTTTGAAGCTTCATGTGCATGAACATCCACTACAAATAAAAGTATAAAAATACTTTTGGGTGGGATTTCTAGGAACAAGGTACATTTAAAATGATGCACTGGGGGGGCCTCCCTGGTGGCGCAGTGGGTTAAGCAACGCACTGTGAAGCAAGCTGCAGTCACTGCAGCATGAGTTCGATCCCTGCTGCCAGCCAGGAGGGGGACCCACATGGCGCAGCAGACCTCTCCTGCTGTGCCCGCTGCTCCCCTCAGCAGTGTGTTTCAGTCTGTCTGCCTGTTCTGCTCCCCACTCTGTCTGGTGAATCCTCTCACCTCCCATGCGTCTCTGGCCTGTGCCCCAGCTCTTGTGTGCATAAATGAATAAATCTTTAAAAAAAAAAAATAAAAGGAGAAGGTGGAAAAGGTATTTAAAAAAAAAAAATGATGCACTGGGGTTTCCTCAAAATAGCTTTGTCTAAAGGGTAATATTTAGTTTCATAAAAACAATAGGATTATTATCAGAGTGGTAGTAAATGATAAAAGAATTTCACAGAATGTTTATAAATAAAAAATAAATTCTATGACTTAACAATACAATGAACCCAAATTTTCTAGCAAAGAAACAGAGATTGTATTATAATGCATTTAGAAAACAATCACACCAGCCTAACCCAGTCACTACTATCATTCTGGTATATCTCAGTCATCCAGTCTTCTTTTTTCATTTGTTTCTTAATTACACTTATGTTATTTATAACCATTTTTTAAATTAAACTCTTTCCAGCTTTATTAAGGTATAATTGACAAATAAAATTATAGGATATTTAAAGAGTACATGGTAATTTGACATATGTATCTAGCCATCTTAAAATATGAATAGTACTATGAAATCCTGACTGTCCATGTGCTGTCGAGGTTAGCCTGCTCAGAGACTGGAAAACAGCCCAGAATAGCAAACAGGCAAATGCGAGTTAAATTTAAAAATGAAGACATCTTCACTGAAATGTTCTGGGGGTTTTATTGATTCCTGTTTGGCGGAACCTCTGTGTAGAATATGGACTGGGAGGTGGTGGGATTGCAGAGAAAGGCCAGCTTCCTTGGTTAAAATGGGGAGGTGTGACCTTTGGGACAGACAGGTGAGAATTGCTCTCTGGGGCTGATCCAGGGAAGGTTCTCCTTGGAAGCTAAATCCCAATATAAGTTCCCACTCTTCTTCTCCTCACCTGCCATCAGGGGTCAACTGAAGCCAAGTGTAGGAACCAGGGATGTGGAGAACCTCTCCTCACCTCTCAGGGGATAACCCAGCACAAACAATGGACGCAAATGAAGACACAGGTGCTCACCAGGTAAGGTGGCCATGTTGAGATTCATCAAAAGAGCAACTAAGAGCCATCTTGGTTCTGAATCTGGTGCAGCCACACCAACCCAGCTCTATCCCAGCTCAAAGGTTTCCCATCCAAACCAAAGCTCTTCTTAAACTCTTGGCCTCCCAGGAAGCAACGTGTCCTCGCTCCTGCTGTGACGGGCTCGCTTTCAAGCTCAAGTGAGGCTGGAGCCACATGCCACGACAATATGGCAGCCTGAGCTGCCACCTTGCCACAGACCACACCCGCAAGGCCCCCTCACTCCTCCGGCCGCTTCTCTGAACAATTGCTTGAAGCCCACACAAAGCCTTCATGTTCCTAGTGTTCACCCACTATTCTCTTTCTTCCAGTCCTGATTTCAGAGACGAGAAGGATAAGGGCTCGTAGCTCAGGTGAAAAGCCTTCACTCGGTGGCCTCAGTCCCCAAAGTGGTCACTGACCAGCTGCCTGCTACTCTGAAGATAACCAAGCAGATTCTTGGTCAGCTTCTTGAACAGAGAAAACTTTCTCTGCAAGTATCCCATTCCAGGTCCTAGAAAACCTTCCTTAAATTCTTTATTTTTTCCTTCCTACCTCATACGTTGGCAGACTTATCACTTAGATAAATATTTCCTCTACTTGATGAAAAGCCATCGAACACTTGACGCGATCCACCTTGTTTGCGAGGCTTTCTCTGTTATTCTCATATGCCACCACTTGGGCCTCTTCACCATTTGCTGGCCACCTGCCTGTAAAGCACCCCACCTCTCTCTAATCTACAGGGAGCTGGCTGGTTGGCTGCTGCAGAAATAAGGTCAAAGGGTTTTACATATAATAGAAGCAAAAGCAGATAGGAACTTAAATAAAGTTGGGGGAAAAGCTCCCCTTCTTTGTGCACATATGCATACCTCTAACAAATCCTTCTTTTAAAGCAGAATGTATGTTCTCTGCTGATTGCGTCATTGTGTCACCCCATTGAGGATATTGGAACAAATGGCTTTTCTTTTGCTGAAAGAAATGGAAATTCACGGGCCTCCTCCTTGGTGGCACAGTGGGTTAAGCAATGCACTGTGAAACAGACCGCAACCACTGCAGCACGAGTTCGATCCCTGCCGCCAGCCAGGGAGGGGACCCACATGGCGCAGCAGACCTCTCCTGCCTCGCCCTGCGTTTCAGTCAGTCTGCCTGTTCTGTTCCTGGCTCTGTCTCTGGTGAATCCTCTCACCTCCTTGGACTCTGGGCTGTACCCTAACTCTTATATGCATAAATAAATAAAATCTTTTTTTTTTAAAAAAATGGAAATTCACACATTTACTTATTGGGTAAATGTCTGTGGAGACTGTCTACATGGCAGATACTGAGTTGGGCAATCAAAGGGCTGGCGGTTGAGATAAGAAAGAACTTGGGTCTCCGAGGACATGGCTGAACTGCCAAACTAACTGTTCAAAACAGAACAAGCAGCATTTATGTTGTTACATCTATGATGTGTCAGGTGCTATTCTACTAGGTAGGTCGTGATTGCCCTAGAGATTTGTGTCTACATAAATAAAAATACCTACTATCATAGTATTTATATTCTAAATGGAGACAGACAAAATAAGTGAGTAATTAATAGCTTATATAATGTAAGTACCAAGGAGAAAAATATCAGTTAGGGACGGCAGAGAAGAACTGAATAGGGTGGGTTCTAAGTTTCACGGGTTGACCAGGAAGAAATGACTTTTGCGTAAATACCTGAGGGATGTGGGAGGTGGGATGTGTAGATATGTGGGGCAAGAGCATTTTGGCAGAAAGAACATCAGTGCAGGGACCTGGAGGTGGGCAGCATGCTCGAAGGGTTTGAGGAATCCCAAGGAGGCCAGGGGACTGGAGCAGAGATAAGAAAATGAGGAGATGAAGAGCTATGTTAATGTATTAACAAATATTTTCTGAGCTTGTGATAACAGGGCAAGCAGGGGGCTACAGGCTGTGAGAGATGTAAAGATAAATCAAGAGTCTGCAGAGCAACAGGAGAGATAAAATGCTCAGGGAATTGGAATGTGCTCCAGGTCCTTCTGAGCAGTGGTGCATTTTTGAGGTCTGCAAGTTGGGCTGGACATACAATTCTTGAAATACATTTTTGCTTATCAAAATGTTCCTTTCCCACTGTTTCCTGCATAAAGAGGGTAAGGGAAAAAAAAAAACCCTGAGGTTACCTTTATTTCTGCCCCTTGGGCACTGCCTGTCCCTCCCCACCCCTGTCTGTTTTCCAGCATAGATGACCTTAGGGTAAAAAAGCCTTGCAATTCAATTTGCTGTCAGAACGTGTTTAGGGGAATGTCAATTTTCATGGAATTCAGGTGTGCTCTTTCAGTCTGTAAATTCCAGTTTTTGTTCATAAAGCCCAGTTTAACTTTCTTCCTTTACGGCCTTTAGTCGATTTTATTTGGGTCCTCTTTAGAAACACTAGTTGTAGGGGCCTCCCTGATGGCGCAGTGGGTTAAGCAACGCACTATGAAGCAAACCGCAGCCACTGCAGCACGAGTTCGATCCCTGCCGCTGGCCAGGGGAGTGACCCACATGGCGCAGCAGACCTCTCCTGCTGTGCCCGCTGCTCCCCTCAGCAGTGTATTTCAGTTGGTCTGCCTGTTCTGCTCCCCATTCTGTCTGGTGAATCCTCTCACCACCGGGACTCTGGCCTGTACCCCAGTGCTTGTATGCATAAATAAATAAATCTTTCAAAAAAGAAAAAGAAACACTAGTTGTAGATTAGTTTTTTGTTTCTGTTCTTCTGTATCCAGTGACTTTTTTCATCAGTGTTGACTGATCACAATGCCTATTCCGCTCTAAACCTCCATTAACAAGAGGGGAGATGTAAGAATTTCAAAAGGCTAAACCTCAAGGGCAGAAGAAACTAATGAAAGGAA
This sequence comes from Galemys pyrenaicus, assembly GCA_019455555.1. Lineage (NCBI taxonomy): Eukaryota > Metazoa > Chordata > Mammalia > Eulipotyphla > Talpidae > Galemys > Galemys pyrenaicus. The sequence goes on along the minus strand of JAGFMF010011781.1, from coordinate 1,954,008 downwards.
TGATGACAGGAGATAACCACCAATACCTGCCCATCCTAGTGGGTGAAAGTTTGATAAGAAACAGGACACTTAGGGCCTCTCTGGTGGCTCAAGGGATTAAGGTGCAGCACTGTGAAGCTATGCACAACCACTGGCCAGGGAGCTGACCCACATGGTCCTGTCTCACCTGCTGCTCCCCTCAGCAGTGTATTTCAGTTAATCCGCCTGTTTTGCTCCCCACTTTTGTCTCTGGTGAATACTCTCACCCTCCCACAGCTCTGGCCTTCAGTCTAGCTCTTTTTTTTTTTTTTTAAAGATCTATTTATGCACACAAGCGCTGGGGTACAGGCCAGAGGTGTGTGGGGGGGGGGTGAGAGGATTCACCACAGAGAGCAGGGAGCAGAACAGGCAGATCAAAGGAAGTACACTGCTGAGGGGAGTAGCGGGCACAGCAGGAGAGGTCTGCAGCACTGCACCATGTGGGTCCCCCGCCTGGCGGGCAGCAGGGCTCGAACTCGTGCTGCAGTGGCTGCAGTTTGCCTCACAGTGCGTTGCTTAACCCACTGCGCCACCAGGGAGGCCCGTGCAGTCTATCTTTTATATGCATGAATATAAATCTTTAAAAAAAAAGAAGTAAAGGGGAATGGTGTCTCCAATGTAACTCTGAAGTTGTTTTAAAAAACAAGTGTATGATTGTGGGTGTGTGAGAGAGAGAAAGAGAGAGAGAGAGAGCAGCAAAACATGGGCAAAATTTTCTGAATTTGAATAGAGTATTTTTCGTCACTTTTCCATGAACTTTAAAATTATATCCAAATATAGTTTTATTATAAAAAGTGAATACTGTGTAACAAGATTTGAAATCAATATTGGAAAACAGAGAAACAACAGGCTATGTGATGAGTTTGGGGGTTTTCTGGGTGTCCCAGGTATACTCCCAGGTACAATCTTAAAAAGGAAACTCCAATTCCTCAGTTTCTTGAGAACTGGCATGCTAGCAAAGTCGGACTTCTTAGCTCAAACACGGGCAGCGAGATAGCCACTCCTTAGAAAGAGGGCTTGTGGGCAGGGGCTTAGAGAATAGTCATGTGCCAGGAGACCCTGCAATGCACCTCCCAGCAGGCTTCAGTGCCAAACATCGCAGCTGCATATTGGCTGATATTGGAGGCAGCTTTCTGGTCATCTAGAAGCAATTTACAGATGCGTGCACAAACACACAAGCAGCAAAGGGAGGGGAATGCAATCCACAAACGCTTGTGGGGTTATAGGTCTTTTTCTGTGTGCCTTGGTATTTCCCCAAGTGTCCAATACAACACATGCATGACTTTTAAGGGTCGTAAAAGAGAGTTTATTAAAAGAAATCCTGAATGATTGGAGGGATCAGACCCAAGGGTACAGAGGACTTAGAAGGGGCATCAACCTTTCTCCAGACCATGTATTCTTCCCTTCACTCAGCAAATGCTCCTGAGTACCCACTCTGCCAGGCACCGTGACAGGTGCTGGGTGAAAAATGTGAGCAAAGCAGATGTGACTCCTGTCTTCCTTTGGTCATACTCTGGATGTGAATATACTTGTTGTGCAATGCTGGGCATAAAATCCAAATAATCACACTACCTACACCCCGCCCCGGCCCCGTCATGGCTTGTTGATACACACTTCCTTGACATGCCCCGCGACATGACTCATGAAGTGTCTGCAAGGGCGCAGGCTGTTTCCTTCACTTGTGCTCCCAGGGCAAACCTCATCTGAAAATATTTTGCTATCTGGTGGCCAAACCTCCATGACTGGCTCTGGTAGCTTCCATCCAGTCCTGCTCCTTATACCTCCAGCTTAGAGAAAGTAGCACCGGTAAACTGGAAGGACCTCCTTCCCCTTTGCCTCTCAAAGCATCTCAATTCTGGCCACCCCTGGGATTCTCCTGGGGAGCTTTAAAAACTAAGAGACCAACCGTACCCCAGACTAGTTAAATCAGACCTTGGAGGATTAGATGCTGAGTTCCATGCAGTCATTGCAACCTCTCCGTGTGCACTGGCGCCTGATTTCAGCCCTCAGCACCTCTACTGAAACAGTATTTCAATTGTTCATTCCCTGTTAATCACAGTGAGGTGGCGGTGGTAGGCACGCATTTACAGGACAATGCAGTGGCTCATTTATTTGTACAACTCTATTGAGGTCAAGGCCTCTTCTCATTCCCAATTTACAGATGAGGAAATCGAGACAAAGAGAGATGAGGTAATTTGTCTGAAGCTGCACAAATAGAGTCGGAGCTGAGGTCCAACCCTCTGCATGACAGGGCCCCTGACAGCCGCACCACCTCCCGGGCATCGCAGGCTTTGTTCCTACATATGAGGATCTCAGAAGTTGGAATGAGATGGTTTGACTTGAAAATTTTAAATGGCGTACTTCTTTCCACTACAAAATTTTCAAGTTAGTGTTAAGTTTTTTTTATCAGAAGTGTCCCTTAAGCTTTGAGACCACTTTTCCCTTTTCCCTATTAAAAGGCAGTAGGGTGACTCCCTGGTGGTGCAATGGGTTAAGTAACACACTACAGAGCAAACTGCAGCCACCGCAGCACTAGTTCGACCCCTGCTGGGGAGCTGACCCACAAGGCACAGCAGACCTCTCCTGCCTCTCCTGCTGCTCCCCTCAGCAGTGTACTTCAGTCCATCTGCCCGTTCTGTTTCCCGCTCTGTCTCTGGTGGATCCCCTCACCCGCCCACACACCTCTGGCCTGCACCCCAGTGCTTGTATGTATAAATAAAAAAATCTCTTTTTTTTTTTTTTAAAAAAAAGGCAGTAGGATGCATACAACCTATTAGAAAAGTTTTTTAAATTTACAAGTACCAGGACTTCCCTGGTGGCACAAGGGGCTCAGCACTATGAAGCATCTGCAGTCACTGCAAAGAGAGTTTGATCCCCGGATGGGGGTTGACCCACTAGGTGCAGCAGACCTCTCCTGTTTTGCCCACTGCTCCCTGCAAACAGTGTATTTCAGTGGATCTGCCTGTTCTGCTCCCTACTCTGTCTCTGGTGAGTCCTCCCCACTCCCAGCACCTCTGGCATATACCCCAGCTCTTATATGCATGAACAAATAAATCTTTAAAAAATAAATCTACAAGTATCAGTTGTTCCTGGCTCTGCACCCTTGGACAAAGCAAGGACCTGCTCGCACCAGGCTGAGTCAGCAGCTGCTCAGAACATATCTGCAGAGGCCCCGTGTTTGTCCAGCAGCTGGAGCTCTGGTGCAGAAGTTTGTTGAAGGCTCTGGGGACTTCAGGCATTTTTATTTGACTTATGCTGAGAAAACAGGTGAGGGTACATAGCTGGCTTAATGAAGAAAAGAATCTAGAAAGAAAATGGAAGCACAGAGAGAACGGAGAATGGACACTGTCCATTCCTATCCCAGGAGCCAGTGGCAGGAGGATACAGGAAGCAGGCGGTTATAAATAAACAGTGTCGGATGTTACCAGTGTTGAGAAAAAGTAGAGGAGGTGACTGGACTTGGGTTTTAGATGCAACTGGAGAACTGAGCCAGAGGATGGAGAGGGTAGGCCTCGCTCCCATGTGAGATCAGCAGTGGGCACTAGAAGGGAAACAGGATGATGCTCACAGGAGGTGGACACCAGCCATTTATTTTATTTTTCAGAGACGGATTGCCCTGCACAACAGGAAGGATGGGAAATTCAAAGAGTACACATGCAAGTTTTAAAGGAACTCACTTCCTCTAAAAGGAGATGGAGATTTTAGACAATATGCAGAGAGAGGATGTATGGAAGGAAGGAGAGAATGCCCTGCCATCTCGGCTCTGCTGGGGGTGCTATGGGAGGCCACAGGATGGGTGGGGGGTGAGCAAAGGTTTGAAACAGTTAAAGAGAGACAGCTGTGCTGGAGGCTGCTAGCAGGTTTGCGTGGGTGGATGCAGGATGCCATACCCTCTACCACTAGAGGGCGCCTGCACCCCATGCTCGGCCATCCTGAATGGGAGCTTGGAGGGTTAGTCAGCAGCGTGGCCTTCTCCTGGGATGCTGTGCAAAGGGGTACTCAGGCCTTGGGGACTGGCCACAGAACCTCTCAAGGGAAGCCTTCACTGGATGGCTGGTCCTGGCGCTCACTTGTCCCTACACCGTCATGGGTCCCTCCCAAAGACTGTCAAACAGTCTGGTGCCCAGACTTGGAGAACCCTGCTCGATCAGGTTCTGCCCATCCAGGGCTCTGCCACTGCAAGCTGGTCTCACAATTTTTGACAATTTTTCAGGCTCGTGGCCCCATTATTTTTTCCATGTTTATCTCCTCAATGAGACTCTTCAGTTTTTAGTGAAAAATCACTTCCAGGATATCTTAAAATATCCTGAATGAGATGAAATGATATCTCTGGGATTTGCTTTAAAATAACCCAGTGTGGTGGGCAGGGGGAGGGTGGATGGAGGAAGCATTTCAAATGTGTCATAAAAAGTTTCAAAATCTTCAACTATTCCCAGGTCTCCCTGTGCATAAAATGGACAGGCCGTGCCAGCTGGGTGCTTTCTAGCTGCATTCTCTATGCATCAGAGACTCGCTCGCCCCCCATGAGTAAAGAACACCAGTTAGCTTGTGGGGAGTGTGGTTTTCAAGCTCCTAAAGAAAGTCCAGGACAGGAGGATGCAAGGTTCTGGGGCATCGCTCACATGCCTGCGACCTCAGCCTGTTGCAAGCCCGCGGCAGGTGAGGAGACCTGCTCAGGACCCAAGGCTCCTGCCTCCCAGGGGAGCAGACCCTCCTTGCCGCCAGTGCTGCCACAGGGCATGGCAGAAAAGCTTTGGTTGCTGCCCTGCCGGGGTTTTGTTTGCATGTTTTAATTAATTCTTTCCTGTAACACCCTGCACAGAAGAGCCTTTTAAACTGTTGCCTTGACGCTTGGAGGGAAGAGAGGAGGCAATACTGAACAAGTTCTGACAGGAGAGAAGGGAGGACACGCTGCCCAGCTGCTGGGACCAGAGGGATTCCACAGCAGCAGGAAGGGCCAGCGTTGCCATCTGGGTAACAACCTACTCGCTAGTTAGCAACTGGAGGCCGAGCGAGCCACACCACCAGACTTCACCAGCTTCAGGAAGGCGGAGGAGAGGCGGTAACACGGAACCAGGTGAGTGTCTCTTTAGCCCTTTCAGGAGAAACAGACTTACCAAGTGTGCTGGGGATGGTGACCTGGTGTCCTTGACTGTGGCGCTGGAGGGGACATCCAGGAGAGGCCATTTCATCTGCAGATACTGCACAGGGGACAGAAAACACAGAGGCGGTGAGATGAGGCCTCTAGAGCACCTGGAATGAGCAGGAAGAGCTGTGGGGTTGGGGTGCTGGGGGCTCATTAACTGCACACGCTCTTTATTACGTCAACATCCAGCTGATGAGCACAAAGTAGAACACACGTCATGGTCACTGCTGCCACCAGGAGTCCCCTCTGGGACTTGGGGTGGAGGGGAAGGGACACACGACCGCACCACCGAGCTAAGTATTCAAAGAACACATCAGTGAGGATCAAGGCCTCTGCTGTGACCACCGGACAAGCAGGGGAAAGGTCCCTGAGGGCAGTCCGGCCCCATTCCTTTCCATGCCTTCAGCACCATTCACAGTCCTGCCTAGGAAAACCTCTCCAGAAGTAGCTGGTGAACGCATGAGAAAAAGACAAAGCTTTTTCCTGTCCAACACTCGCGGGGCACATAGTCAAGGCAGCTGAACATTAACCTTATGTTTCTCAAGGTGAAGATAATCCAGTGCCCTTCTCCCATGCCTCATTACAAAAAATCCAAACCAAATGGTAAATCCATGCACCCTCTTAAATAAAAAGCTCCTTAACGCCAGCTCTGGAGCCAAGCTTTCACAGGTTCTGATTCTCACTCTGCTGTGTGATCCTGGACAAATGTCTTAACAACTCTGGGTCTCTCTTCGCCTGTAAGGCAAGGCTATTATCACTAATTTTATAGGTTGTTAGAAAGATTAGGGGCAATGTCCAATGTTGAACACAGTGCTTTGCATGTGGGAGACATCTCACAAATGGCAGCTATTATTTTCATAAGCAAACCATTAGTCTTGCCAGGAGCAAAAGCACACACGTAGGCTTAGTGTCAACACCGATCCAGAGCTGCTGGGCAGCAGACCAACGGCCTCTGGGCAGGATCCTTGAGGCTACTTTGAAAATAAAGATTCTAATAGCACGTGTTGGCTCCAGGAAAAATTACATTAGATAGAAGTCTTCTAATCGCCCTTCCCTCCGCTCATTCAATATGGGGGGGTGGAGGGGGATCGTGCTTCAGTCTCTAATTACGTGCGCTGATTGGGGCTCTTCTCCAACCACAAAAGTAGACCAGACGCACAGGGGCTGAGCTTACAGAAAGGTGTCCTCGGGCAGCAGTGATCACTCGAGGACACCTCTACCAAGGGCCAGAGGGGCGGACAGACGGTGAGATGGGCCAGCAGGTCTGGCTGTGGGCGGTGGGTAGAAAGGGGTTCTGAGAGCCCTGTGAATGGGGAGTCTTTCCACTCAGGGCCCGCTCGCACCTTGCACCCCACCCCTCACATGGGGTCTTCCCTGTGTCCCTGACCTCGGCCGGTCTTATTTTTTAATTAATTTATTTTTAATATAATTTTTAAAAATTTACATATATTTGACATCCATCGCCATGTACTCCCCATCACCGTAACACCAGTGCACCATCACCTCAGTCCCCCATGCTCCTGTCTGCCCTCAACCCTTCCCCTCTTCCCTCCCTACCAAGTGTCCCCAGTTTGTCCTTGTCTTTTCATTTTTGGTTTTTGTTTCTTTCTTGCTGTTATTACTATTATTATTATTGTTCTTATTCCTTTCCTTGATCTTTATTTGGTTCCCTTATATTCCTCCTAGGGGAGGAACCATCTGGTATTTTTCTTCTGCCTTCTGACTTACTTCGCTGAGCATAATCCCTTCCAGTTCCATCCATGTTCCTATGAATGTGTCTAGTTTTTCATTTTTGATTGCTGAGTAGTATTCCATTGTGTATATGTACCACAGCTCAGCCAATCTTATTTTCTTCCTCTCTTCTTTCCCACCTACACCGTCTCTTTTCCTACCCAGAGCCTACATTTCTCACATGAACTAACTAGGATTTAAATGCTTTTGGTAAGTAAAAGCACTGGACAAATATCAGTTTCATTAGTTAAAATTCATTTCCTCTGTGAATAACACTTGTGGCTCCCAACAGTTTCCACACACATAACTATCTTTGCAAACACCCTACAATGACAAGCAGGGGTGACGGTCCCCATTTATCAGATGAGCTAAGGGAGGCAGAAACGGACTATAGGCTGTTGAGAGCTGAGCCGCAGTTTCTGATCCAAATCTTGCACGTTTCATTGAACATGAGGCAAGTCTTGTCAGGGCGCTCTCTCTGGGTCATGCTACTGCCCAGTCCAGACTCTTCTTTGCTCTCACGGGCTTTCTCCCACCTTTTCTGTCCAGCACGGCATGGATATGCTGACTACACGCACCAGGTGCTACTGGGAATAGACACGAGTGTCCAGCACGTGCAGTCATGTGCTAAGCGTCACATGAATTTCTCTAGAAGTGACCCGAACATTTGTGTTTGTTTTTCAAAAACTGAACTATGGGGCCTCCCTGGTGGCACAGGGGGTTAAGTACTGACAAATGGCACTATTGGGGCCTCCCTGGTGGCGCCCGCCACTGCAGTGTGAGTTCAATCCCCGGCCAGGGAGGTGACCCACATGACACAGCAGACCTCTCCTGCCTCACCCGCTGCTCCCCTCAGCAGTGTATTTCAGTCAATCTGCCTGTTCTGGTCCCTACTCTGTCTCTGGTGAATCCTCTCACAGCTCCCCCTGCACCTCTGGCCTGTACCCCAGTTCTTGAATGCATAAATAAAAACTTTTAAAAAATTGAACTACAGTCACAGATATCAGGTGCAAAAGAAAAGTGTCCCCAATTCACCTCCCTAATATTGAACATTATAGAAAGGTTCCTAAATCCACCAACTCTATTAATATCTGACTCCCGATTTAGTCATGAGACTCATGCTGAATGCTCTTCGTTCTCGTCAGTTCCCCAGGGGTACTCTGAGATCACATGGGCTGGGGTGGCCCTGTGGAAATGAGCTGAGTCCTAGCTGGGACTGTGCTGAACCTGAGGGTTGTTTGGCGGATCTGGCTTGTAGGGTTGCAGTAAGGGACTGTCAACCTCACATGGTGGCAGACCAGCTGGATACTTTGTTCTGGGGACTGTCTAGGGAACTAGATTATTTAGCAGCACCCCTGGCTTCTATCTGTGAAATGTCACATGTCTGCTCTCCTGCTATTGGTGAGCACCAAAAATGTCTTCAAATTTTGCCAAATGTCTCCCAGAGACATTTGGTAAGAACTACGGGTCTAGTCTGCCTTGTACTGGGGCTATCGGGTAGATACACACACACACATACACACACAGAAAGTAGGGAAGGGAGGGCTTTAAAAAAAAAAAAAGATTTATTTATTTATCATACAAGAGCTGGGGAACAGACCAGAGTCGTGGGAGGCAAAAGAATTCACCAGAGACAGAGTGAGGAGCAGAACAGGCAGATCCACTGAAATATACTGCTGAGGAGCAGCAGGCGAGGCAGGAAAGGTCTGCTGCACCATGTGGGTCCCCTCCCTGGCCGGGGATCGAACTTGCGCTGCTATGCAGTGGATGCTTCAGAGTGGTGCTCAACATGCTGGGCCACCAGGGAGGCCCAGGGAAGGGAGGGCTTTTATTTTTTTAAAAAGATTTATTTATTTATGCATACAAGCACTGGGGTACAGGCCAGAGGTGTGGGAGTGGTGAGAGAATCCACCAGACAAAGCAGGATGCAGAACAGGCAGATTGACAGAAACACACTGCTGAGGGGAACAGCGGGTCCCCTCAGAACAGGCAGGAGAGGTCTGCTACGCCATGTGGGTCCCCTCCCTGGCCGGTGGCAGGGATCGAACTCGTGCTGCAGTGGATATGGTTCGCTTCATAGTGCGTTGCTTAACCCACTGCGCCACTGGGGCGGGCCCGAAGGGAGAGCTTTTAATAATAGCTATCATTTTTGTCTATCATGTGCTTAGACTTTTACTTTCTGAGTAAGGGTCTGGGTGTCTAGAGGGAGGAAACCAGACTGACCACTTCTCGCCTTAGTGTCCAGTCTCACTGGCTTTAACTGACACCTGGAAGCTGACAGGGTAGGTGAAAATCTTCTGCCCTGTTCACCAGTGCAGTCTGGCCCCTTACAGATCTGTCCAACAGGTGGGGAGAGATGGTTCTGGAATACAGTGCATCCTGTCCCAGCCACATGGACGAGGTGTGGGGGTGCAAAGAAGAATTCATCCTGGAAGGTAGGGAAACGGAAGGCTGCCCCTTCCCTCTTTCTGTCTCTTTAAGATTTGGAAACAAGTGAGAGGGTAGAGGCGAGGGAAGAACTCTAAGACCCTGGAGTCCCAACCAGCTTAGCTGTGAAATGCAATTCCCAGGAAAGGAGCATTCTAAAGAACAGTCCAGCTTCCCAGAACCATGAATGAGGGTAGAAGGAGCCAGCCAGAGCCCTTGAAACCCTCCCTTACCTCAGCACCAGCAATTTGGAGGTGGCCAAACAATTCTGAATTCCTGGGTCATGGCCAGCCCAGTGCTGAGAGGAAATAAAGCCCTTCTTGGCTATTATTCATGTGAGAGCATGACTAATCACTTATTGGTGGGAGTGTGGCCTTAGGGATGAAGATGCGGGGCTGGGCCTGGATTCTTTGTGTGGCAGTGGCATGAGGCAGATTAAAGCTGCTGGTTTCTCCAAGCCAAATATGGGCTCCATCCAATTGGCTACAGCAGGCTCCTGACCAGTGATGATGGCTGGGCTATGGTCCAGCCACCCTCCTCCTAAGGGATGCGCACTGCAATGGGAAACGTGGGTTCTGGGTGGGGGTGTCGATGCAGATGGTGGCCAGGCATAGTGGTAGAACCCACTAGGGGGGCCATCTATGGGTAAGTGGTCTCTTCTGCTATTCAAAACAGAACAGAAAAAACCAGTCCCGAATGGTGAGAACTACCAACCCCAATTTATATGTGCCACTTAATATGCTGCTGTCGTGACTCCGAGAAAGGACAGACAGGCAGAAATCTGGAAAATGCTTTTTTGGGGGCCTGGGGTTCTATGGAACACACTTGGGGAAGTTCTGCTACTGTGGTTTGCAGGTGAGGGTGAGGCTGTATGAGAATCTGTCTTCCCCTTCTTTTTTTTTTTAAAGATTTATTTATTTATAGTACAGGCCAGAGATGTAGGGGATAAGGGGAGTCACCAGAGATAGAGTGGGGAACAGAACAGGCAGATCGACTGAAATACACTGCTGAGGGGAGCAACGGGCGAGGCAGGAGAGGTCTGCTGTGCCACATGGGTCACCTCTCTGGCCAGGGATTGAACTCATGCTACAGTGGCTGTGACCTAACCTCTTGCAGCAGCAGGGAGGGTCCCATGTCTTCCCCTTCTTAAGGAAGGATGGTTCCACCCCTATTTAAGTCATTTTCATCACAGCAAGAGTAGATTCCTCTCTGGTGCTACCAAAATAGTTCTCTCTTTCTGACTTGCTGCATTCATGAGATGAATATAGAGTGACTGTCTTTCTTCAACTTGTGTCCCCAGGCAAACCCTGTTTGACCTTGGTGGCTTGTTCATTCTTGTACTACACTGTGGAATGCTAATCACCAGTGTTTTAAGGTATTTTACTTGTACATTCCTAAGTAGGAGTAAATAAGTTTTCTTTTTGTGTGTGATATCGTTATCAAATGTGGCTATCAGTGTTATATTTTGATTTATTTATTTATAAGGGGGCTGCTCCTCTTTTTCTTAATGTTCTGGATCTCTTCTGACTTCCTGGGCCCCTCTCCGGTGCATTCCCTGGGGGGGATCCCCTGTCCAGGTAGGCTGTTTCCATTGACTTCGAGAAGGTTCCTCTGACGGGTGCTCTCACAGGAGAGCCAGAGCCCCTTTCCTGCAGGAGGTGGAGGACGGGCCTACAGAATCCCTGCTCAGCTCCAAGACTGTGCAGCAGATTAATTGCAGCTGTGCCCTGGAATTTCCCCAACATACAAATCTTCATGATGTAAAACAGCTGGGAGGAAATCCCAGCATGCCCTGGACAGAGGCAGAGCTGCCAATGAGCTACAGAGATTAACCCTCCAACTCCCAGAAGGTAGAGCAGCCCCTCCCCCAGTCATACCCACCCTGTTCCAAGTGTGCTTTGGTTGACTAACACTCTACGGGGCTCTTAGTAACGCCCACCTTCTTCCCATTCACATGTTCTCACAGAAAACCCTTAAAGGAGGGTCCACGCAAGAGAAGTCAAGCCCTAAGGTACAGAATCAACAGCCACAGTCCCAGCAGCAGAAGACAAATCATCTCTGAAAGTTCCCCAGGTAGGAACACCCTACCCCAACAGAATTCCTTCTGCTTCTCCCTACTGGTGGTAGGGACAGGTCTGGTGTTCGTGGGGGGGGGGAGGGGGGGGATCCTTTCTCTAGCTTTCCTGTCTCATTTTATGCTTCAGCAGCCGAAGCTGACCAGTTCAGATGACTAGTCTTTTCTGTCTTTCTGGTCCTCCAGAGCCAAATCCCTTGAACATATCAGGGAGAGGGATCCCCACACCTCCCCATCAGTGGGGAGTCTGGAGACTGTACGGGCCACACAGCCACTCAGGAAGACAGTTTTGAGACACAAACCCTGCAGAGCAGAAGCTGTCTGCCAGCCTGCAAAGAGGACCCTGAGGAAAATGCTCTTCAATTCCTTTCAAGGTGATTTTTATCATGAAGAGTAGTATCAAAAAACTGCATCATGAGGGCCTCTCCGGTGGCGCAGTGGTTAAGCAAGGCACTATGAAGCAAACCGCAGCCACTGCAGCACGAGTTCAACCCCTGCCACCGGCCAGGGGGGTGACCTGCATGGTGCAGCAGACCTCTCCTGCCTCACCTGTTGCTCCCCTCAGCAGTGTGTTTCAGTCGGTCTGCCTGTTCTGCTCCCTGCTCTGTCTCTGGTGGATCCTCTCACCCCCCACACTTCTGGCCTGTACCCCAGTTCTTGTATGCATAAATCAATAAATCTTTTTTAAAAAAGAAAGAAATCCCCAAAGCAGCTGCACTGAAGTTCTATCCTCTAAATGTGCCATGTTGCTAAGCGGGTACCTGGCCTGGTATATTTACACATGGGAAATTCCAACCCTTTCTTCAAAACCCAGCTCCAAGATCACCTTTCCGGACAAGTCTCTTCCAGCTCCCCCTAAGTCCATCATCCTCACCTCGGTGGCCCTCTGGGCCTGAAGTTCCCAGGGCACTGAACATCACGCAGGGTTCTTACTATCTACTGGGTTACCAGAAAAGTCATGACACATTTTTGCATGAAAAAAAAAAAAGCAGAAAAAATATGTCACGACTTTTTGAACAATTCACTATTTGCCCATTCTGGCTGTCCCCGGACTGGAAGTTCCTGAGGGTCACAGCTGCATCCCCAATTCCTCTCCCAGAAGTCAGCAATCACAGGCCCAGATGCTGTCCCTACCCTGAGCTTAAGAAGGTTAATCATCCCCTAAAAGCCCCAGTTTTCACACTGTAACACTGGGTTGTCTAGTCTCTTCCTTGAGAGATGCGGGATGCATGCAAGAGTCCTTTTCACTCTTGAAGGACTGGTTCTCACATTAATTGGATTAGTATTGCCAAGGATTTGTAAATGTAGCTTGGAGGCTGTGATACCCAACCCTGCCAGTTCCTGGGGCCTGCTTAAGATCCTCTATCTTCTGTCAGAATGAACATAAACTGGTCTAAGTTTGAAAGTGCATGACATTGAGCAATGAACTCATCAGTGGGGAGGCAAAAACTTTCCTAAGTAGGAACAAAAGTTCAGGTTCTAGAAGTCACTGAAGAAGATAAAATGAAATATGAGGGGAACTGGTTCTTAAACATGATGGATTAGATAAAGTTCTAGAAACAGGGCCTCCCTGATGGTGCAAGGAGTTAAGTCTCAGCACTATGAAGCCATCTGCAGCCACTGCAGCAACAGTTCGATCCCTGGCGAGGGAGGGGACCCATATGGCCCCTGGCGAGGGAGGGGACCCATATGGCGTAGCAGACCTCTCCTGCCTCGCTGCTCCCCTCAGCAGTGTGTTTCAGTCCGTCTGCCTGTTCTGCTCCCCGCTCAGTCTTTGGTGGATCCTCTCAAGATCCCATCTCCATACTTCCAGCCTATACCCCAGGTCTTGTATGCATAAATAAATTAAAAAAAAAAAAAGTTCTAGAAGCAAAAGTTTGAAAAGGTTCATTACTCTCTCATCCCTGATCTTCTTTCCAAGGATGAGCAATGCACTCATGGCAGACACTCGTGCCCTCTCTGTTCTGCCCTAGTGTGGGTGGTTATGTTCCTTCCTGAGGTTCGGTTGATAGGTGAGTTGTTAAAAATACATCCAATTAATACATTCCTAACACCCTAAAAGAAGCTACTTTTCCACGTAATATGCCAGATATAATTTTCCTTGGAAAATTTACTTAACACCACATATTCGCAGTGTTTGAAACCAGTGAAGTGACTTTTTTCTCCTCCATAGTCAACACATATTTTTGGAGCCCCTCCTATGCAGAGGCAATAGAGGGATGCCAAAAATATTCCATGACTGAATGATAAATACAAAAATAAGAATGAGATTGTTAGGTTTCAGTTTCCCCACCAACACTGACCCCTCGATGCCCCCAAATTCCCTGGATAGTCTCAATCTATTCTCTTCCCTTCCCATTTTAGAGTTGGGCAGTTTTGCCCATCTGACTTATCAAAGGTTTGTTTTAAAAATTGGCACTGGGGGGTGGGGGGGCCTCCCTGGTGGCGCAGCGGGTTGAGTGCCGCACTGTGAAGCATCAGCGGCCCAGCAGCACGAATTCGATCCCCCGCCAGGGAGCTGACCCACAGGGCTCAGCAGACCTCTCCTGCTGCTCCCCTCAACAGTGTATTTCAGTAGATCTGCCTGTTCTGCTCCCCACTCTGTCTCTGGTGAATCTGCTCACCCCCCACGCCTCTGGCCTGTAGCCCAGCTCTTGTAGGAATAAATAAAATCTTAAAAAAAATGGCATTCCCTCCCACCAGTGAGACTATGTGCCTGGCCCCCACTATGGCCTCTGCCCTGCTTTTAGACATAGGACCTACACCCACAATGCAGGGCCACGGCCCAGAGGCCATGGTTCCGGGTCTTGGTCCAGCAGGGTCTTTGTTTAGACGTGAGCACACAGGAGGAGACACAGTTTCAGAGTCTGCATCCTGGCAGCTTGTAGACCTAGGACCTGGGCCTGCTGTGCAGAACTGAGGCCCTAGTGCCAGTTAAGGATGCGGGCGACTCTTTGTCCCTACATGTCCTGGATCATCTGCACATATCAGAGATGGTTTCATAGCAGCAGGTACAGAGCTGCTCACAGCATCTCCTGTGCGGCCTGGCCAGGGTCAGCGAAACAGGATCAACTAAACAGCCTCCAGTCACGCACGGGCAACTGCCTCCCAATCTTCCACTGCAGTGAGTGTCCGCAGGATACATTTCCAGCTATGAGGGGAACTGCTAGGTCGGGGGTACGCACATTTAGGTTTTGAGAACTATCACAAATTTCTCAGTCTACACCATCAGCAGCAACACAGGACAGAGCTGCTTCCCTAACCCCTTGCCCATAGTGCTATAAACCTTAGTCATCTACCGGATGAAAAAGTAGCTCTGTAGTTTTAACTTGCATTTCTCTCATTTCCCAGTGAGGCCGGTAATTGTCACATGCACAAGGAATGATTTGACTGATAGAAAAAGGGTGTGTGCCCAAGAAGTGGGTTTACAGGCCTGGCTGAGCCGTACAGAGGATCCCAGACACTCCTCACAGTTTACCAAGACTCTGCAATCTCTAATGCATTCAGAGGAGCAGGTTTGAGCTGCGAGCACAGCCTGCAGGTGGAGGTGTAGATAGGAGCGCCCAGGAAGCAGCTGCTGCTGGTGGCCAGGTGAGCAGGGAGCCAGGCAGGCCACCTCTCCACCTCCCTTCTTCCCTTCTCCTTTCTTTACAGAGCTGCCTCCACTTCCTCGTCACCTTCTCATTTATTCCTTAGCACGGGAATGTCTGGCTTCTATTCCAGTCTCCTTTACTGCAAGCCACTGATTATTTGAGAATGAAAAGAAAGGCAATTGGTCTTTTATTTGCCAAATCCTCCAGGCAGCTCTCTGGCCTCGGCCTACTTGGCAGCAGTGGGGTAACACCTCGCTGGCCGTGAAGCCCCTTTCTTCCTTGTGGCTAAGCCTTCAGGCTCTGGGAGCCCTCTGCTTGATGCCCTCTGCATTGCTGACCTGCGGAAAGGTCTCACACAAACTGTTCAGGGCGAAAGCCAGTTGGAGAGTCGGGAGGATGGTCACCAAAGGTTATCACTGGGTTTTAGTGTCAGGCAATTTTCTTTCTTCTTTATGTTTTTTCTCACATAAAACTTTGCAATGACCACGTGTGTAGCAACAGTGAACAAAGCTATTAAAAGTGGCCCTACGCTAATTATTTTCATCCCTGAAACTGTGCCTTCAAGTTCCCCAACCAGGACCTCAAAATCTACTTAATGTCTTCAGAGCCCATTCTGCGGTCATCAAGTTCTGCAGAGTCTAGGCTTCTTTCTAGATTCTGGGGAGTCAGGTCCCCCCTATTTCACAGCAGGACCACTGCAACAGCCTTTGCTTCCTCTGGCTCACCAGTCAGCAGGCCTGGTTTGAAGAGGGCTGGGGCAGACTGCAGCTCACTTTGCCTCAGACTGACAAAACAGTTGTTGTCCATATCAAAGAACAGGTGGTAGAAGAGTTTGAGGAGTCCTAAATCCTCTTCCAGTGTCACCTCTGTGTCCCTCTCCCTCCCATCTCTTCCCGTTGACTCAGGTTTCTAAAACATAAGACTGGGCCTCCCTGGTGGCGCAAGGGGTCGAGCACCACACATTGGGGTTTCCACAGCCACTGCAGTGCAAGTTCAATCCCAGGCCAGGGAGGTGACCCACATGGCCCAGCAGACCTCTCCTGCTTTGCTGTGTACTTTAGTCTATCTGCCTGTTCTGTTCCCCATTCTGTCTCTGGTAAATCCTCTCTCTCTCTCTCTCTCTCTCTCTCACACACACACACACACACACACACACACACACACACACACACACACACACACACCATGCCTCTGGCCTGTACCCCAGCGGTTGTATACATAAATAAATAAATCTTAAAAAAAAAAACGCCGCAAGACTGTGCCAGCAGGTGGCTTCATCCTTCGAGAAGTGCCTGCATATACTTACAGAATTGACCAAACAGAACTCAGTAATGAGCCATCCGTAAATGTTTGCAGCGGCTCTTTACTGTGTTTGATATGCAACAGGGGAGAGATTCTTTTAAGTATAGAAATAACCAGAATGTAAGTAGGCAGATGACAGGTTTAGAGAAGAGAGGGATTATGGTGGGAAGGAGTCTCTTGGGAAAACTGGGGAGACTTCATATTGGAGGAGGCATGTGAGTTGGACCACATAGGCAGGGTGATTCTGCAGTCACTTTACTTTTAGAAGCATTTAATATTAATATTAGTTATCTCATTTGATTTTACTAATGCCAAGATATAGAGAATGCAGAGATTATCATCCTCATATTACAAATAGGGAAACTGAGACTGCTGGAAGCTCTTTTTCTTTTTAATATTTATTTTCGTAGAAGAACTGGGATGTAAAATGGGGAGGGGGGTGAGGGAAATGAGAGGATTCACTAGCAACAGAGTGGAGAGCAAACAGGCAAATCGACTGAAATACACTGCAGAGGGGAGCAGCGGGTGCAGATGGGAGAGGTCTGCTGCCAGGTGGGTCCCCACCCTGACCAGGGATCGAACTCAGGTCACAGCAGTGATAGTGCTGGGACTTAACCCCTCAGTCACCAGGGAGGCCTGGAAACTCCAGGATTCACCCAAATTCATGAACCAGTTGACATTCAAGTTGGCATTAAGGCTTTGGACTTTAATGGTACGTCTCAAGGGGTATGAATACATGTTTTTTGTCTTCTATAAACTCCAGTCTCATCTTGAAAACTAAAGATAGTAAATATAGGACTCCAGTGTGCTACTCCCCCCAACCCCAATGGTCCACTGCAGAGGTTGCTAATAGAGTCTGGCCTATTAGTGTTGGATAAGACGCAAGAAGCCTCAACACAGTTCACCAGGCAGCCACTGACAGTGGGTTAAAACTGACGCAGGAGTTGCAGTCTCTTTATTCACTATGACTCAAGCCTGAAGGTAGATAACAGCTATTCTGGCTGGAGAGAAAGAAGGAAAACTAGTCCCTCAGGAACGTTTCTCTCGTGGCTGGCACAACAAAGAACTAAGTTCCTAGACAGAGGTGAAGGAGGCATAAGGAATGTGACCGGACAGCAAAAACAGTAGTGACTTGCATTAGCCCACTGACCGAAGGCAGGCCTGGGAATTCTGAAGTTTATGGATTTTCCCTGGTGGGAGGAGACGCTGGAAAGTATCCCAGGTATTGAGGAGAAAGGAAGCAGGATCTGTGTATAATCAATGGAGAACAGGAAGTGCTTATCTGGGGCCAGTAAAATACACAAAAGAACAGCCAGGCGGCCGGGGGCTTCACGGGCCTCTCCAGAACCATTCTCCATTACCCCCACAGGCCCAGCCTCATGGTTGTGGGACCAAAGTAAGTAACTCCCGGGCACCAGGAAGTGGGAACTGTCTAAAGCGCTGCTCAATAGGTGTGCAGTTCTCAGAGAGATCTCTGACTCCACAGATGAGAGAAGATGCTAAGAATAAGGCCACAGTGGTCACCTATCCATGAGGTTATCTCCTAATAAAGGAACCTAAGGTATACAAATGTGCGGGCAAATGTGTATACATGAGAGGATACTCAGTAACAGGGAACAACAAAATGATTCTTCATACTGACATGAGGACACAGGAAATTAGGACAATGGAAGGTTAAAGAAATTAATTGCAGATGGTTTTATATATTATCACAACACCTAAACTCCTCATACCTACTCTTCATTTCGTGAAAGGATGGTACAGCTTATTCCCAATCCCCACCTCAACTCTATTAAATAACATCTATTTTTTTTAATATTTAAACTATTCATTTTAATAGGCATTTATACTTAATAGGCATATGAGGTGTTATACACACACACATAAAGGAAATCTTATTGCTGGGATATTGTTGCTTACATTGAAGCTCCATTTGTAAAGGTAGGGGGAAACTAAGACAATTTAATGAAAAATAGTGAGTAAATAGTATAGGTACAATGTGGCAAAGATGATGCAAGGTAGTTTGGAGAACACTGTTGTAGAATCACATGTGTAAGGTGCCAGAGGGGACAGCAAATTATGGGTGACGGTGTCCCTAGAACCAAGAGTTTCTGTACACAAACCCAAAGTCAAAGGTTCCACCACACATCTTATTTTCTTTTTCAAATCCTTCTCACCCAGAACCACCATCCTCGTGCACTTTTGGGCCAAAACTTCAGAAAGCTTTCTGGTCACCCACTTCCCCACTACTTGCTGTCTAAGCCCCGTCCACTGATTGCCATATTTTTTCCACTTGGCCTCTCGATGGCTCTATGACCTCTACTCGTCTTGCCTCAGACCCTCCACATCACCTGCCCACCCTGTGGCCCCACTGACCTTGCTCATAGCTGGCCTCCTGGGCTTTCCTCATTTTCCCCAAGCTTCTTGGCTATAGGAACCAAGTCTTATTAACTCCTGGGGTGCCCACAATCTTTGGCACAGCATGTCATTTGTGAGAGGTGCTTACTGACTTCTGCAGGGTATTTTAGAGTAAATTGGTGATGCAAGGGCTTCTTCCTAAGTGTTGCTTCCCAGTAAGCTCTGGATGGAAATGCATTCAAGATGGAAATGCATCCAAAGGACAGAAACCCAGTGATGCTCCTGAGCTTGTCACCAGAGATCCTAATCTCTCTGGCCTTGGGTGAGCGTACTGACAATACAGCTTTCCAGAAGGTTATGGGTCGGTGCACTGTCAATACAGCCTACGCCAACAAAGAGTGAATACAATCAGACTGATCAAATCAAACATTTACTAACATCATAACTACTTGCCACTATTTTCATATTTCCCCCTGTGGTTTACATATTGGTTACAAAAAATAAACAGACCCAGACCAGCCCTTCTGTAGCGGGGTGTGATGGTGCTGGGATGGTGAGGATCAGACAGTTATGGGATTTAGCATTCCTGAAATTCATATTCTGTCTGATATTAGTATCAGGTCAGGTCAACAGATAAAAAGGTGCAAAAACTAAGGACAACAAATTCTAGAGAATGGTAAGCGGATTTCTTTAAAGATAATATGCACTGATCAGCTACTTTGTGCCAGACAGTATACAAAGTCATCTCCATGAGCTACTTCACTGAACCCATTTAAGAGTCTTCTATGTTGATACTGTTACATCCCCATTTAACAGATGAAGAGACAAGGTCCAGAGGCGTTAAAGGCTAAGTATTTTGTCCAAGTCCTGTCTTATCCCCAAGGTCACACTCTTTTTTTTTTGTTTTTTTTTAAAGATTTATTTATTTATGCATACAAGCACCGGGGTACAGGCCAGAGGTGTGGGGGTGGTGAGAGAATCCACCAGACAGAGCAGGATGCAGAACAGGCAGATTGACAGAAACACACTGCTGAGGGGAGCAGCGGGCGAGGCAGCAGCGGGCGAGGCAGGAGCGGTCTGCTGCGCCATGTGGGTCCCCTCCCTGGCCGGCAGCAGGGATCGAACTCGTGCTGCAGTGGCTGCGGTTTGCTTCACCCACTGCGCCACCAGGGTGGGCCCCCCAAGGTCACACTCTTAACCCTGTTTTTGGTACTGTATTGGTACTGTATTGTGCTGGAGGAGGAAAAAAAAAAATCACACCACTCACTCGAGTGGATCTTGGCATTTTTCAGATAAAAGCACTCAGGGGGCCTCCCTGCTGTGCCTGCTGCTCCCCTCAGCAGTGTACTTCAGTTGATCTGCCTGTTCTGCTCCCCACTCTCTGTGGTGAATCCTCTCACCCCCCCCACCCCTCTGGCCTGTACCCTAGTGCTTGTATGCATAAATAAAAATAAATCTTTAAAAAATAAATAAAAATAAAAGCACTCAGACCACCAGCAGAGCTGAGATTACAACAACTCTGACATCCTAGATCCTAGCTGTGAAAAAGCTAAGACAGATCAGGTTATATTTTTTTAGGTTACTTTTTTGTAACAATTATACATTAAAAAATCTATAAATATCTATACACACTTATATATTAAAATATATACGCTTATATATGTACTTAATTTTAAACTGAGTTGTAGTTGACATGTAGCATCCTAGTTTTAGGTGTAAACTATGGAGAGAAATAAAACATGACTAGAGTTTGGAGATGAATATTACCCTAGACAAATCAATATTAGGAATTCAAATCGGCAAAAATCATATAACACACAACAAGAAAAACAGCAATTGTATTAACCGTGATTTCATTAGGGAGAAACATTCTCAGCGTGACCAATAGCTCTACACTGCCCCCTGGTGGTTCTCATTCATACACCGGAAGCAGGCCTGGCCAAAGACAAGCAGGAACAAAGACTGTGGTTAAGTATGTTTGTCACATTGGAAACCACATCAGGGAAAGGCCTTAGGAATCCCAGAGGCAGTGACAGCAAATCCCAGTGTGTTAGGCAGCAAAGATCACCCAGGGTGAGGCTCTCCCCCAAGCAGTGGAGGAAAACCTCTGGGTTCCACTTCCATTTATATGCAGAATTGGAGATAAAGAAGTTATAACTCGGCAACAAATTAAATACTGTTAGTCTGTCAAATGGGCAAAAGTTTTCTCCTCTTGGCATGTTCTCATATCTTGGAGAGATATGAGAGTAAATTAGTAAACCTTCCTTGTGCAATTTGGAGGTATGTGTCGAGTCTTCCAAAGGTTTACCACCGTGAGGAATATATCCTAAGGAAATAATTAAGGATGTGAGCAAAACAGATGCAAGAAAACTCAATGACGAGTTGCTTATAATAGGCTAAAGACTCTGAGTAATCAAACTACAATTATGACACCTGAATTTATGAAATTAAATACTTAGAGACATCAGAGGGGAAAGTATTATATAGCTTTTAAAAAATATTTATTTATTTATGCATACAAGAACTGGGGTACAGGCCAGAGGTGCAGGGGGCAGGTGAGAAGAGTCACCAGAGACAGAGTGGGGCAGGCAGATCTACTGAAATACGAGGTCTGCTGTGCCTTGTGGGTCACCTCACTGGCCTGGGATCTAACTAGCACTACCTTAGCTGCAGAGAGCTTCAGAGTGTTCCAACTTAACCCCTTGTGTCACCAGGGAAGCCCCCCACATACTCTTAAATGAAAAAGGGGGACATAAAGGAAGTGTAATGTTCCACTTCTGTAAAAGGTAAATCTTTATATGTGTGCTCAGGAGTGATCTAGAAAGATAGGAGAGGTGAGCTGGACTTAACTCTGGATGACAAGATTATGGGAGGTTTTTTTTTGTTTTTCTCTTGGTTAAATATATATACAAATATATGAAATGGGAATGACAAAATTTTCATTTGAGGTATAGGTGATATATATTAGTTTCAGGCATACAACATGGTGCAGTAAGTCCAATCATCTGCCACCAGATATAGTTAAATAATTTTGGGGGAATTTATTTCATCAGAAATCTTGAAGACATAAAACCAAACACGGGAAAAAAACTCAGTAAAATGTATGTTCTAAGTTCTAGTCTCTACACTCACTTCTGAACATCTTAGTGTTATTTTCCCTTGATTGCTGTTCATTCCTGACAATTCTTCCCCAGTCATCCCTGATAGGGCCTGAAAGAGCCACCTGGGACTCTCAGCTGGTCCTGTCAGCTGTGTGTCCTTCCCTTGTTGGGGATGGGTCTGCTCCGCTGGACCTGCCTTTTAAAGACACCCTCTTTTAGCTGTTTCCCTCCATAGCAGCACCATTTTGAGCAGAGGGCAAAGACAGTGGCCATAAACCCAGTTTGCCTGAGCTGAGGCCTTACTGGACATCAGTACATCAGTGCATCCATTTAAAGATTTATTTATTTTATGCATACAAGCACTGGGGTACAGGCCAGAGGTGTGGGCGGTGAGAAGATCCACCAGAGACAGAGTGGGGAACAGAACAGGCAGACAGACTGAAACACACTGCTGAGGGGAGCAGCGGGGGAGGCAGGAGAGGTCTGCTGTGCCATGTGGGTCCTCTCCCTGGCTGGCGGCAGGGATCGAACTTGTGCTGCAGTGGCTGCGGTTTGCCTCACAGTGCATTAACCTACCGTGCCACCAGGGAGGTCCCCGCATTCCCCAGTGATGCTAATATCAGTTCAGCTTCCCCAATCTCCCTCCCCCAGTAACTTTCTACAGTTTCTACCCACTATTAGGCTCCTGGTTCAAAGATGACCTCCATGATATATAGTCCTATCCCTTTTACACTTATTCCCCAGAGCAAGCTGCCACTTACTCCCCATTCAACATGTTTTAGGGTTACTGTATGCCCGGTCCCATGGGCTTGCCCCTGCCTAAATCCTGGCCCAGAATACTTTTTGAGGAGGGATGATTATATGGATAAGGCTGAAAGTGAAAGTTTCTGATAAATATGGAAGATCTGCAATCCAAGAGCAGTCCTTGCAGGGTTTCATAAACGAACCATCAGGCAGGCTGTCAGAAAGGAAACACCTGTACCATGCTTCCTGCTGGTGTTATTGGGCAAATCCACACTGAAACCAGTATTCCTCTAACATTCGTAATGGTTTTACAGTACATGCCTTATTTCTGGGTTGGGAGAGGGGCTGCAATGCATTCCCCAACCTCTCTAACCAGATGGAGGGCTTGGTCTTTATGGAATGTCAAGCATCTGGGCAAGGCTTGATGGGTTGGGGAGGGGGGTGCATTTCAGAACACAGAAGCCCTGAATACGTTTCTTGAATCTCCTGTCATTTCCCGAGTGATCTGGTAGCACACCAACTCTAGGCCTGGCCTGTGTGTTAGGCTGGTTAAAGAACTTAACTTTCACAAGCAGCTGTTTGGGGAGTGGGACAAGGCCTGTGTCTGATGACCCCAAGATTCCACTTGGCTGCCACTTCCTTCCTGAGGCCCTGGTTCCTGTCCACTGACTCTGAAAGGCATTCACTGAATTGAGTGACAACTCCATCTCCATGGCCCAGGATCTGTGATGCAGAGAAAGCCACACAGGGGAAGTGTGGCTCATTTGAATGCTTTATGCTCATTTGAATGCTTTATTTTAAGTTCATTGGCCAAATTCTTTTTTTGACTCACCTTAATTTCTTTTTTTTTTTTAAGATTTATTTATTTATGCATACAAGCGCTGGGGTACAGGCCAGAGGTGTAGGGGGGGTGAGAGGATTCACCACAGAGAGCGGGGAGCAGAACAGGCAGATCAACAGAAGTACACTGCTGAGGGGAGCAGCGGGCACAGCAGGAGAGGTCTGCTGCACCATGTGAGTCCCCCCCTGGCTGGCAGCAGGGATCGAACTCATGCTGCAGTGGCTGCGGTTTGCTTCGTAGTGCGTTGCTTAACCCACTGCGCCACCAGGGGAGGCCCGACTCACCTTAATTTCTATATTAAATTTTCAAATGCCCCACTTATTGATCGCTTCCTTGAGGCCAGGGGAACTCAGAATCACCCCAACACATGCTGAATTAGAGTCACAATATGAATGGGTATTTGAGCAACATTATTCTGGGTATTTCTGTCAGGGTTGTTTATGGGTAAGATTAACATTTGAGTCGGTGGACCCTATCCAGTCAGCTGAAGGACTAAATAGTAAAAAAGGTTGAACCTCTGCTGAGTAAGAGAAAATTCTCCCTGCCTGATGACCTTCAAGGTGGGACAGTGCATTTTTCCCATCTTTGGACTCAAACTAAAATATCATTTCTTTCTGGATCTCAAGCCTATTGGCCTTTTGGCTCTCCTAGGTCTCAATCATTGGCCTCATACTGGAATCACACCATCATCTCTCTGGATCTCCAGGTTGTGGACTGATCCTGCTGGTTCTGTTTCTGTGGAGATCCTTGACTAACATTCCGAACAGGCACAAACTATGGCCACCCCAACTACTGCCCAAACTTAGGGCAAACTTGCTATTTTCTCTCTTTCCCTTACCCCGACATAGAGGGGTAAGTTTTCTTTTTTTTTAACCTCTAATTTATATATATTTGACATCAATTGTAATCCCCATGTAGTCCCCATCACCATCTCACCAGTGCACCATCACCTCAGTCCCCCCCTGCTCCCATCTTCCCTAAACCCTCCCCCTCCCCTCCCCACCAAGTGTCCTAGAGGGGCAAGTCTTGCCATTCTGACTCTGGAATGTCTCCAGTTGGTCACCTCTTCTATTCTCACTGGACCTCTGCAAAGACTTCCACCGACCTCCTGTCTGCAGCCCTTCCCCAGGCCAGTCAAAGCTTCATGGTTCTGAGTGTGTCACTCTGGTGCTGAGCGCTCCAGCGGCTCTCCAGGGCTTGCAAAATAAAGCTTGCCGCTCAGTGGGCGCTAAGGCCCAGACTACCATTCCCCTCTCCAGACACCTGGCCCGAGCCACAGTGCCCTCTACCCATGGTCCGGTCACTCAACCAGGCTCTTCTGAGCTTTTCATTGTCAGTGCCCCTGACTGACTGAGCTTTTTGGCAAAAGGTGTGCGCAACGGTCTCCTAAGGGGACCTCAGTTCTTCAGTTGCATCTGAAAGGTGTGTACCTAACCCAATGTACATGAGAGAGACAGAGAGACCCTTCTTGCAAGGCAGGCCTTGTACTGCTGGCTGTTATTTTTGGAGTTCCACAGCCACTAGCTGGCCCAGGTCTGGGTGAGGAGAGGATATATGAAGCCACGGCAGCGGCAATAACCTAGCGTGACTTTGCAGCTCCCCACCCTCGGGAGCAGGGCTCGCTCCATTCCTGGGCAGTAATCCCCGGGAATCTGCAGGAGGACTTCCTTGAGGATGCTGTTAGGGACCAACTCTGGGCAACAACCCAGACTTTTGCTCTCTAATTGCTTTCAGAGTTCTCAAGAGACCCCCTGGTTGCCGAGTTCCCCCATGAATATAATGACTTACTCTTCTGTGGGTTTTTTTCCATTCCCTTTAGGTAACATCTTGGGGAAATAAAATCTTTCTGGGAGACTTCAAACTTGGGTCTTTAACCCAGTCCTCGAGGCACACAACTTCCAGGCTGCTCCTCCCTTACTCCCTAGCTTATCCGAGGCCCCAGGGAACAGAGAGATATCCTCAGGAGAAGCAGTCAGAGCTCACACCCTGTACTTTTTAGCATCAATCTCATCTACTTTACTCACCCTGAGAGCTTCGGGCCAAAGCACATCTGTCTTTTTTACAAAACCTGTCAAGACATGTGGGTGCTGGCAGAACCGGCCCCCATGTCACAATGTCCTTCCCTTCACGAGGGAGGCTTCGATAGCAGACCCTTCAGCAAGGTGGCTCTGTGGCCCGAGCTCATGTGCCTCAGCATCACAAACCACACAACACACCCCTCCCTCCGTGCCTGCAGAGTGGCCACACCACAGCAGGGGGAGCCCATAGGTGTGGCTTGGGTGATACAGCTCAACAGAAACCAAATGCCCTCACCTAGGGGCTGCAGGCCCTGTGGTTAATCATAGTTCACTTCAGTGGTGCATTTTAGAGATAAACTTAAAGCTTTGCTGCTATAATTCTAATATTACTAGAAGTAAATTTATAGTTTTAGCTTTGGAATACACACACATTAGCAATAATTCCATAAGGAGTTGAAAACGACAATCATGCTCCTAATTGATGGCTTCACAGTAGCCGTAAACCACAAGATACTGGTTAGAAGTGGCCGAAAGGTTCCTGGCAAGAAGGGTCTCAGAAGATGTGTGCAGGGCCTGTCCCAGAAAAGATGATAACGACAACCAAGGGTGAGCAAATGCTTAGAAATTGTTAGGAGACTCCCAAATCCCAGCAGAACCACTTCTGCATTCTAGGGTTGAGGCCTGCTGTTTTGGACTTTGCTGACTGGATATAGGAAGGGTTGAGGTGATACTTGGCTTCCTAAAGGCAAGAGGGTGTTTTTTGTTTGTTTGTGTCTATGTTTTGACTTTTTTTGTATCTGTGATACAGTGTGGCACAATATTCAACATTTTCTTGTTAAATGACCCCTGAAACATATTTCAAGCAGGTATTAACAAACAACTAGGCCTTCATGGGAACGTCACTTACATACTTTCTATAAATGAAGCAGAACATCAGCATCTCTTCTTTGGTTTAAATTCCAGCCTCCCTACCTGTAAAACAGGGGGCAGGCTGACACTTAGCCATGTCAAGGACTAAATGTGGACATGCATGTGACGTGCTGGGTCCTATTCATTCTTGATAAGCATTAGCCATCATTACCATTTCTTCTTGTCCATGCTTTTATTTTTTTTAAAGATTTATTTATTTATGCATACAAGCACTGGGGTACAGGCCAGAGTCACGGGAGGTGAGAGGATTCACCAGACAGCGGGGAGCAGAACAGGCAGACCAACTGAAATATACTGCTGAGGGCAGCAGCGGGAGAGGCAGGAGAGGTCTGCTGCACCATGTGGGTCCCCTCCCTGGCCGGCAGCAGGGATCGAACTCGTGCTGCAGTGGCTGTGGTTTGCTTCATACTGCGTTGCTTAACCCACTGCGCCACCAGGGAGGCCCGCTGTCCATGCTTTTAAACACGATGGATAGAGCAGTTTTGTCTTCATGAGAGACCTGCCCTCCAAGAAAAGGAGAAATGAGGTGCCCCTGCAGTTTGGGGCAAGATCTAAAAGGTCTGTTGGGGCGTGTTGTCCTCCCTGGACCATTCCCTTAAGCACCTACCTACAGGTCTGGGGTCCCAGCCAGTGCTTAGGGTCACTCTTGGCTAACCCTGCCCTCCCCGCTTTTTCTCATTCACCATTCTGGTATTTCACAGCATTTTGTTGTTCATTGTTCAGGGGGGGAAAAAACAACAACGACTCAAGTCAGGACTTGAAGCTCAAATTTAACTTAAAAAATTGTGTCGTTCTAAGGGTCTCCATCCAAGTTTTTTCCTAAAATATTATTCTCCAAGGGAACAAAGAAAACAAAGTGGTAACATCTCAAAAATTTTTCAGTCTTCATTATCCCACGGCTCTCTTTACCCCTTGAGACATAACTTTCAATAGTAAACTGGGCTGAAGTTTGAGGGCAAGGCCTAGAGAAGCTGTTTAATTCCTACCAGCAAAGACAAACTCAGATTCTTTCACAATTTTCCCTCAGGCTGGCCTTCTGCTTTAGAGGGCCAAACCACTGAAAGAATAAATGAATGCAAAAAATTTGCCTCACAGCAGTGAACACTAAGATTTTTCTACAGATACAAATTCTCCAGCAAACCCACCCCAAAGATAATAAAAATGAGGATTGGGTTTATTGGACTTGTTAAAGGCTGGCTGCCTGATTTTCTTTTGGGTCTGAATATGTTTACACGGAGGGGGAGCGGGGGAGAGCTTACTGACACAGCAGTTTGAGAAAATCAACACAGGCCCACAGAACACTAATTAGTCTGCAGCAAGTTCACCCTCTCATTCCACAAATACTCACTGTGCATCTAGCGTGCTCAAGCTCTGTGTGAGGTGATGTGTGGGACTGAGAACAATGTGGCTTGCTTGGGAGGCGGCCTCAGCCTGACAATGAAGAAGACTTAGGTCTCAAGTGGTAAGTGCCACGGTGTTGTGAGGGGATAGCGAGGGCTAGGTGGGTAGGATTTGGCTTAGACTTTCAGAATGGAGAGTCCAATTTACACAGAGCAAGGCTCTATGCTAGAACTAACGTGTTGGTAATAAATAAAGATTCTACACTAAAGCTGTGTTCCTGAAGGCAGCTGTGGAGGGGGTCTCAGGTCAGTGAGGTCACCACTGGAAGCAATGGCACAGCAGCAGTCCCTCTTGCAGAACACAGGAGTGTACAGATGCAGGCCCCTGTGCTGCCATATTTAAAAGTTAGAGCTCAAACTATAGTTCACACAAAACCATATTCAAACAAAAGAAAAAAAAACAGTTAAATAAATTCGATACTCCTACCTAATGACACAGAAAAGCTACGTTCACACTGAGACCTCCCAGGCTTCTGAATTCTGTGCCAGAATGTGGTGGCTGAGGAAAAACCTGACCTGCAGCCCCTCCCCTCCCTCCCAGCTCCACTCTGCCCTGCACCATGAGGTCCAGGACCACAGGTGGGAACACCCCTGACACAGCAGCCCCTGACAGGCAAGCAGCTTTCTGGCTCCCCTCAACCAAGGAGCGTGCCCCAGAGACTCCACACCAGGAGCGTATACCGAGGCGGTGGCTGTGTAGCCCGGGAACCTCAATTCCATTCCTTGCTCCTGGGCCCCACACACTCTACTTCATGAAGAAGGCGGGAACAGGGGGTGGCCGCAGCAGCACTCTAAAGCTGGGGTTCTATGCAGGCACCTCCTGCTCAGGCCCACGGGTAACACTGTGTACAGGGAAGGATGTGGTTTTCTGAGCCGTGTCATGCGGTTTTGATTATGATGATGCTGGAGGCCAACCTTTATCCCAAACAATGAGTATCCCAACATTAGATAAATTTTTGGTTAATCCTCTCATCAAGCTTATGAGTTCAGGATTGTAGTTATTCCCATTTCACATATGAGGAGACTAAGATTAGAGAGGTTTTAATTTAACAAAGCCACATAGCCAGGGGGTGGTAATGCCAGGATTTGAATGTTATACTGAGTCTCAGTGGCCTAAAAATACTCAAAGTATTATCATTTCCTGACCCTAAACCAAGGAATCAGAGCCAGAAGGAACCATGAAATTCATTATGTCAAACCCTCCCAATGGTGATTAGCTGATGGGCAGCAGCAGACCTGCCTGCGGGGCCATCCCCACAGTGCAGCGGGTGTGGGCTCCCCAGCGCTAAAAGGTGAACCAGTTGGGGGCCAGGGCTGCCTAGCAGGCACAAGTGGTCCACAGTTGGCCCCATGGCTCTCTATGAGCTGGGAAGGCAACCTCCCCCCAATCCGGACCTGGGGGTTCTTTCCCAAAGCTGCAGCCTTTGATGCTTTCTCCAAGTCCTCAGAGCAAAGTGGCACTGTGGCAGGGGAGCCTAGAATCTGGCAGCTGTGCAACTTCGTTCTGTTTGGTTCTGTTTCCAAACATTGCCGTGGGGGCTCGGACACCCACACTGGTTGGGGGGTTGGAGATGCCCGAGCACCAGGTCAGGGACCCTTATGTCTCCCTCCCTACAGCTGTGCTGACTGGGGAAGGTCTTGCAGGGCAGGAAGAGGGATTTTTTTCTTTCTTTTTTTAAGCAGTGATTTTTTTTTAAAGCCTTTTAAACATTTATTTAGGTAAGTAGGCAAATTCTGTGCGCAGCTCAAGGAATTTTTTAATATGTACATATAATGTACATAGACTGTAAACTGTAGCGGTAACACACGGCCACATTGTCCTTGTAAAGCATTAACACATGACATGTAGGTTGACTCCCCTTTGACCCTCCTCCTAGAACCCCCCCTCCCCACCTAACACAAGGCTCCACTGTTACAATTCAGTGCAGCCGGAAGCCGGGGCTTCCCAGGCCTTTGGGCAAGCAAAGCTGCCTGACCAAACAGGTTTGGGGTCTTTCCCCTTTAATATTCTCTTCTACCTACCCCATCCCCAATCCAGTCCCTGCAGACCCCACAGGGGCCAGCACACTGTCTCAGGAAACTTCTTCCTTCACAGTGGGTGTGATGAGGGTTTCGGAGAGCTCCCCGTTCTTTCAACTTAAAACTGTTCAACTTGGATCCCTCCAAATTCCAGAGGGTGCAAACAAAGAGCAGGTTTGGGGCGGCTGCGCCTACACAGGGTATAGGGGACTGGGGGAGACAGCAGCCTCTTGGCGGGGGCACACTGAAGCCAGAAACTGCCCGAACTGGTTACATTCCAGCAAGATTAGCACAAGGCCCGGGCCTGCTCCTGAGCCCACCCCTCCCTCCTCTCCAGACCATGAATAGGATTTTTAACTATTTCCCTCCTACTTGCTGTCCAGCTTCACAAGCTGACAACGCTCCCTGCTGTTTGCACATTAAACTCCCATTTGCCAGGCAGCTTCTCAGGGGCCGTGGATTAACACCCACCAACCCAGACAATGGTCTCCAGGGAGGGATGCAAGGGGCTCAGACAAAGGCTCCAGAAGCCAGGCCCAGTCAATCACTCTGCTGTAGCCACTGGGTGCCCAGCCCCACTTGGGCCTATTGAAGGCCCTAACAAGGGGCTGAGGATTTGGGAAGCCCCTAACATCCAGTACAATCTGTACCTTCTGGCCTCACGGTGACTAAGCTCTGGCTGAAAAAGAACCCCCAGCTCCTGGGAGAGACACTGGGTTGGGGAGCCCTGCTTAGGCAGGGCAGACCTAGCCCACCTTCTTTAGCTTTCCCCCTTGGTCCTGCAGAACTGAGCTCTGACTGAATCTGGAGGGAAGCAGGTGACTGGCCCCTGCCCTGGGAAAGCTGCCTGTTCTCTTGGGAAGCCCTGATTGAAGCAACTTGTATGTGGATACTATTCCATGCCTGCACCATTTCCCTCTTCTCTATATCGGTGTGCACACACGCGTGCACCCAGGAAAGCAGCAGCAGGTCAGAGGGTAGAGAAAAGTGTGGGAATGGTCCTTAAATGTTCCAGAGCAGTGGCTTCTCAGTCCTGACTGCACAGTAAAGGCCTGAAGGAGATTTAAAAATCAGCTGATGCTAATGTAACTTTTTCCCAAAGCAGAGCCTTCCAAGGCGAAAGTTCATAGGGATCAGACTGGGATCTTATTAAAATGCAGACTCTGGCCAACAGGTTTGGGGCCTGAGACCCTGCTTCAAGGACCACCTCTTGCCACTCAGCACCTGACACATATTCCCCAGAGGCTGCACCCTCCCTGCACTTCTCCAGCAAGCCTCAGTCCTTCTCTCGAGGCAGCCAGTCCCAGCTACACACAACTCTCGTGAGTCCAGTCCTTCCTGATATTGCGATGACCCCCAATAGCAATCCAAAGGCCCTTTCTCTTGATCTGGAAGTTCTGGGCCCCATGAGAAAAACTGTTTGGCATCTACTGCTTTTCCCAAGTGCCTGAGCTTTCTAGTCTCGACCTTTTTTCTGATCCCCACTCATTTCAGTCTAATACTAAACGGGTAAGTGGGAGCAGGGTGCAGTATGGTCAAGCTATGGGGGGTAGGGATGGGAATAGAGCCCTCAAAGGAAACAGAAACCAGAGTTCCAGTCCTGGGGCAGTCAGCATGTAAGAAACGCAAGGACAATAAAAAGGCAGCAACCACAGTGAATGCGGTTTATACAGGCAGAGATCATTAGTGAGGGTTGAGGTGCCGGAGTTTACCTTTACTGGGAAACTGTTCTTCTACAATTGCAAACAGGACTGCAGTGGGATGTTTAAAGGGCTATGAAACAACCTTGGAGCCCCCCAGATGCAGAAGACAGCACCAGTGACCTACAACGGGCACACACAGACCACCTCACAGTCCGGGTAAAACTCAGATGCAATGAGCTTTGTCCTTTGGGAAAGCTTTATCACTGTAAAGACTCCCTGATTCTTGGGCCTCCCGGATAGCGCAAGGGGTTAAGTCTCAGCATAAGCATCCACAGCCACTGCAGCTCCAGTTCGATCCCTGGCCAGGGAGGGGACCCACATGGCACAGCAGACCTCTCCTGTCTCTCCTGCTGCTCCCCTCAGCAGTGTGTTTCAGTAGATCTGCCTGTTCTGTTCCCCACTCTGTCTCTGGTGAATCCTCTCACCGCCTGTACCCCAGTTCTTGTATGCATAAATAAAGCTTTAAAAAAAAGACTCCCTGATTCACACTGACATTCACCCCAAATCTGAATTAACTGTGTTTCCACGAGGTGCCACAGGGGTCCCCATCTTGCTATGGGAGCCACTTCATGGTCACTGCTGCAGAGGAAATCTGAGCTGGGTTTCCGGTTGGCAGTGGCAGCAAGTCTACAAGTGATTAGCCGAACAAAAGATGATGTAAGAGCAACCTCAAATAAAGCAAGGCGGCTCAGCGGGCCTTTCTTTTTTTCTTTTATTAGTTTTTAATTGTTCTTACATTGTTATTCAGTTTTGCATAGTGTTTGATTTCTCCCCTCTAGTGCCCATAAATATCCCCCCACATCACCTGTGCACCATCACCATGGTCCCTTGTGCTCTTGCACCTGTTCTGATGCCTTTTTCTCTCCCTCCTCTTCTTTAAGCCGCAGATCTATCGTTGCCTATGAGTTTTGCCCCTTTTTTTTGTTGTTGTCCCTTTGTTCAATTTCCCTATATTCCTCCTATAAGTGATATCATCCAATATTTTTCTTTTTCTTTCAACCATTATAGAAAACTGTGGAGGACCCTCATATTATTAGAAATGGATCTACCACATGGCCCAGCAATTCCACTCCTACGTATCTACCCAAAAGACATAAAAGCACAAATATGAAAGGAAACCTACGCACTTATGTTTATTGCAGCACTATTTATAATAGCTAAGAAAGGAAAACAACCCAAATGTCCCTAAACAGAGGACTGGATCAAAAAGATGTGATATATATCCACACTGGACTACTAGTCAGCAATTGAAAAAAAAATCTCATACCATTGTAGCAACAAGGATAGAGCTGGAAGGGATTATGCTCTGTGAGATTAGTGAGCAGGCCTTTCAGCCCTCCCTCCTGCACCAGGCCACAAGCTCTTTGTGGAACTCCTCACAGCAAGAACATCCCTAAAGGACCTCCAAAGGCCCCCCAGGCTCTGCTGTCACTCTCTGCCCCCACCTCTCACAAAGTCACAGATCCAAAGGGGAGGGAGGGCCTCAATCTAAAATTTCCCTGTTTAAGCCTTGGTCCCCACTTTTTAAAAAGATACCAACCTAACTCAGTTTATAATGTTGCATTGGGGCTTAACTGAGTTAATGTTTAGCAAGCACTGGGCGTGAACTAGGTAAGCTCTAATTATGGTAATAAAAAAATTAAGTTTTTTTTTTTTTTTTTAAGGTAGAGGAGATGGTTTAATGTCCCTTCTTCCTTCTCTGAGGCTCCAAAGCACATCATTCCTGGACACTGACCTTTCCCTACCTGAGGTCAGTTCACCTACTAGTCCTATTGCCAGGCAGGCAGATTGAAGGCTCCTGTATAAAGTCAAGGTCTAACTCATCTTTGAAACTCCTGCCATTCTGATCCCAAAGTTTACCTAGTCAATCTTTGTTGCACTGACTCCCCAGAACGGGGCAGCCAGTAAGTAAAGTGTGGACAAGGTGGGACCAGTGGCCCAGCAAACCGGACCTCCTACCTGAGCACGAAGGTTCTGCTTCTGTCCCCAGGAACAATGGTAAGCAGGAATTGCATTTCTGACTTGGCGCCAAACTTTGCAATGATGACCACCAACACCCTATTTTTTTGAAAGCCAAACACTAAATGATATGCCTGCCGCATGATGTGGTAAAGGGATCTTTTGATTCTTTTTCAGAAACACAGATCCCTCACATTTTTATTCAACATGCTCCAGGCTCAGAGTGCACTGCCCTATAGTCTTACTGCACTGCCCACACATCTGACCTTGTTTTTACGGAAATGGGTCACAAGGTCATGGACCACCTTCTTCCAGGTCATGACATCCTTCAGCTGAACAGTAGCGATGTCTTTTGGGGGTGGTGAAGGTCTAATTTTAGGCTTTCTGAAAAAACTGTTCTGTTTTTCCTGGGGCTTAATTTCCTATAGTAGGTAATAAAGATCAAAGTTTTTAGATTTACTGAGGTTTTCAGATCAGAAGGAGCTTCTGTTTCTGTGAACTGCCATTTATTTAGACCTTGAAGCTGTAGCCTGTCCTTTGGGGCTCCCAAGAAAGGATGGCGTATCTTGAGGAAAGCTTTGCCATGGAGCTGGATACCAGGGGCTAACGTGGGGCTGGGGTGGGACTAGGGTAGGGTGGGCCCGAGGAGAGGATCAGGGACCTGGAGCAACCGTGGGGCAGAGGCTGGGCAGGCACATACACCTATTCAGGTGACACTGTACAGACATTTCTGGAACTCTTCTTTGGAGATGAGCTATAGGGAACAGTTGCCCCATCACACATACCATTCTTTCCTGGCCTTCCCCACCCCCATCCCCTTCTCTTGATTCTGCTCTGCCACTCCCTTCCTGGACCAGAGGTCCAGACTCTCCCACCCTTCCACCCCAAATTTCCAGGCAAAGCAGCAATGGGCAAGGACCCGTTTTAGAGGGGTCTGGAGGCAGCGGCAGGGGTGCGGGGGGTGGGGGGACTCACACTGAGGCTTGAGTCACGATGTAACAGGAAGCAGTAGACTGATAGGGCACACGCATTCATATTGTGGGTCTGGAGAGCTGTTTGTGTATATAACTAAGGGCAACTGCCTGCAACAGTGTGTGCACGTGACCTACAAGTCCTGGGGCTGCACAGGGCTGTCCCTGCACTAGAAGCCCCCGACATGTCTAGTTGGAAACCCTGGGAAATCAGAGGTTCAGGCTAACCTATGGGGAGGGCTTTGTTTCACAGGACGATCACTCACTTCTGTCAGCCCTTTCTCTTAAACCTACCTCCTCTGGCCCTCATGTCCCTCCCCTCTCCCGGTCGGTCGCTCGCTCGCGCGCGCGCGCGCACACACACACACACACAATCCCCAGTAGGAAGCCTCTATAGAGTTTCTCTCACTTGCGATCTGAACTAGAATGGGAAGATGTCAGCAAGTTAAAGGGGCAAGCAGAATGTAGCTTCATATCATGTTATGTTGCATGTCAGTCTCCGGGAATAATCAAGAGGCAAAGATTGCAAGAATGGCCCTAAGCGATAAAGGATGAATATTTCATATAGAGCTACTGTTTGGCCATCTCCCTTTGAGCTCTATGTCCAGCCAGCCCCTGACTAGGGCCTGGAAGAAGCAAATAGCAGCAGGCTTGGGCCACATACTTGGGTTGGACTAACTGTGTCCCGACTAACTGGCATTAGGCTTCCCTTGCTGGGCACAGCTACTAGCAAAACCCTTTACTAAAACCAGCATGGGTTAGACATCTACTGTTTATATTATACTATATACTGTGTACAGCAGAAAGCAGACAGTTTTTATTTCTTCCCCACAGACCTCTTTGTGTGTGAAGAGGACAGTACTAGACAATCATATACCCAGATCGGGTCATGAAGCAGGGCAATGACCTCCACTCAGTACACTGACCTATTCTTGGTAACTCCCAAACATTATTCAGACAGCATGATAAACTGCTTAGTTTTTCTTTCCACTCCTAAATTGTTAAATTACACCAAAACCTGAAAACAAACAAACCACAGAAGCCTCCTAAACACCAAGTGGGACCATGGTTCTAACATCTGCTTTCAGCTAGAGCGGGGGGCTGGTGGCTTTTCCCACCTGACGTGGCCTCAGGCCACCTTCTCGCCTCTGGCCCCCTAATTCTTAGCTGGTGTTTACAATCACCACCTTTCTCGCTGCTCAGATTGAACACTACAGATCGTCCAGATACTGAGCTTCTGCTTTTCCTTTTCTTAGGGGCTCCAAAGATCTCTCACAAGTTATTTATCTGTCCTTGAGAGGTCCTCCTTGCATCAAGGGCTCCCCTGGAGGGGATAACACAACTTGGGGGGCTTAACATACATAGAACACTGAATGGTGTAACACAAATCCACCCAGCTTTATTAAAAATCCCACTGTTGAATTAGAATATGTCTGAGAACTTGTCATTCATCGAGTGCTTTTTTAAAAGGCCAAATTACGAATTCATATGTGTGGTGGGGGAGAAGGCCGGGGAGGCTACAGGCCAGGGGTGCCCTTGTACACTGCCCCCCAGTGGGTCCTGGAGCCAGCCGGCACTGGCATGCTCTCCTATCTCAGTGTTCAGTGTGGCCACATTGGTAGCTTGAAATTGGGCGTTATGGGAGTACTTAACTGCAGGAAATGACAAACACGACAATCAGGGCATCCTCTACCCCTGGGGCCGGGTGTCAAACATCTGTGAGCACTAGTTTATAAGCTAGTCCCTCACCCGCCTTCCCTTCCTACCACTAGTTTAATAGAAGCACGTATTGAGCAGTCTATAGTGTTACATGCTGGAACCAAAGACAAGCTGAATTAGCTCATGATATAGAAAAAGAGCAAAATGCCACAAAAGCAATCAAGACTGTTAACCTACTCTATGCCCAGCATTGCCCTGAGCCTTAACATACACAGACTCAACCCTCACAACACTGGATACAGAATTATTACTATCTCCACTTAGCAGAGAAAATTCAGAGCCCTTGCGCATGCCCAGAGTTCATGGGCTTATTAACGTCCCATGAAAAGGCCTGGGCGGAGGCCCCTGTGCAAAAACCTTGGAAAATGCTCTAGCAAAGCTGAGACTCAAGAGCAAATCGCTTTATGGAGGCTTTGTGCCAGCGAGGGTTCTTGGAAGTCACAAAAATTATGTTGGTTCTGAGGAAGGTTCCAGAGACCCCAAGAAAGGCAGCTTAAGTGGCAGATCAGGCCAGCTGGAGAAAGGGAGTTTTTGCATACAACAGGGCCCTTGTAACAATTCCCCTTTCTCCTGGCGGGCTTTGTCAAGCAAGGGAACCCCCTTCCACTTGGAGAGGAGAGGAAGGGAAGGAGGCACAGTCTGCAATTATAAGAGAACAAATACATCCTTAGATTTTCACAGCTGAACAGCCAGGGAAAACCCTCAAACCATCCAGAACCTGGATGTGACCACAGCAAACACCCCACAGTCTCCGCTCACCCTCACAAGGGGAACCACACAAGCATCACACCCACATCAGCTCAGAACAATGCTGGGCCACCTTTTCAAAGTGGTGGTGGTGGTGACGGTGGTGACAGCTGGTTCTCTTGCTGGATTCTTAGTTGGAAATTCTGGAAAGAACCACTTTCTCCTTTCAGCATCCAAGTAAATAAACTGCAATTAGTGACTAACAAAAACGAAATTTCTTCGTGCTACTTCATAGGATGAGAATAGTTACACCCTGCAAACCATCAACATTAGGTTGGGCTTATGATACTTAGGAGAGAAACGAAGTCCACTCCCCTTTTCCCTACTTCCTCCTGGCCTTTTTTTTTTTTTTGCCTTTTTTTTTTTCTTTTTTCTTTTTGCCCAGGGGATGGGTCAAGTCAGTCAACAAGTNGAAGTCCACTCCCCTTTTCCCTACTTCCTCCTGGCCTTTTTTTTTTTTTTGCCTTTTTTTTTTTCTTTTTTCTTTTTGCCCAGGGAATGAGTCAAGTCAGTCAACAAGTATTTATGGAGCGCCCACAAGATTGCAGCGTCTGGGAGGAGACGTGGGTTGCTGGAAGAAGCCCAGGATAGCTCTCACTTGAGACAGTAAAAGGAAATGTCAATCCTCAGGCCAGGTCTAAACAGGGCGGTAGAGAACAGACTGCCACCCTGGGTGGGTTTATTCTGGACCAATCACTCACTTCTGGCTGGGCGGTCTCTGTTATCATAAGGCCAAAGTGGGTGGATCGGCCATGATCGTGCACATTTTTGGAAAAACACAAGCACAATTGCTAACAATCTTGATGCTTTCATGGGTGGGGGTTGGGGGTTGGGGGTTGGCTGAAATGCTCTTCTTCCCCCAGCTTCCAAAGGGCCCACAACAATCAAAATTAAACAAATGTTGTCATATGTTCATTTTGTCCTCTGCCAATGTTAATATGTGTGAGTGGGATGGGCAAGGCTAGGGCTGATGGAAACAGCCTTCTGGGGGCCTGATCTTCTCTAGTTTGGAAACTGGCTAGTATTTTTTGGCTCCAGAACCTTGCTACTTAAAGTGAGCTCCCTGAACCAACAGCAGCAGCATCACCTGTGATGTTAGCAATGCAGAGTCTCAGGCCATGACCCAGACCTCCCAAGGAAGATTCTGCCTTTCAGCAGCTCCCCAGGCAATTCCCATGCACAAGCAAGGCTGTGACGTTGAGAAGCACCAATCCAGATATCCAAGCAACTGTTAGTTGTTAAACCCCACAAATCTCCCGAAGTCACATTTGGGGAACACCTGTCCTCCATATTGCAGGGAGTCAGTTAATAGTCTCCCTAGGTTTTCTCTTCATAAAAAATCCTCAAGATTAGTAAAGACTAAAGATTTGTAAATACAGGCGTCCAGGCCAACTGCATATTTAATCACCACTGGAAGATACCTTCCCAGAACCTAGCAGAACTGAACGCAATCCACCGCAGACACCTTTTCTCTTCTATGCCACACTCAACGAACAGTACACACTGGCCTAGATTCTCTACTGTTTAAAATATCCAAGTATGTTTGAATAACCTGTATGGTTACAATTAGGGTCACTGCATCTGGGGAAGTCACCATAAACCCCCACGCATAAATATGGTGATTTTAATAACAAATAACACATTTGGAGACTGGTATATAAGTATGCAGGCAGAGGGAGACACTGAAGAGGTTCATTTGCATGTTCACAAAGGAATAGAATCCAGCTGCAACATTAAGACTTAATTCTCAGAGCCACAGGACACATGAACAGCCTCACTATGGGGCAAGGTCTCAATTTAAAGCCAATTTTCAAACCCTCACAATTTTCGCTAAAATATAAATTTAGCTGCATCAGAATTGAATATTATTTTTTTTCTCTGAACCCTGAAACAGCGCAAGTAGAAGAAATCCATTTGTTTAAGTTCTGTAAGTTGAGCACAAACATCTCAACAGATTTGAAAATTTCTCAAAATAGCTCAAAGTTTCTCAAAATATTCGCTTTGGCACAGAAAAAAATGAAAAAAAAAATTGTTTCATGGCAAGAGGTTTCTTTTAATAAAGCACTAGATGTTGGGGCCTCCCTGGTGGTATAAGGGGTTAAGGCACAACACTATGAAGCTAGCTGCAGCCTCTGCAGCATAAGTTTGATCCCCAGCCAGGGAGCTAACCCACAGGGTGGAACAGATCTCCCCCTCCCCTGTCTCCTCCACTGCGCCCCTCAGCAGTGTATTTCAGTCAACCTGCCTTTCGGTTCCACACTCTAATCTCTGGTGAGTCCTCTCACCCTAGTTCTTGTAACATAAATAAATATACCTTTAAAAAAAGGAAAGAAAGCACACGTATTTGAGGAGTAGGTTCTAGGTTAGCTGTTGCTTTCAGATCTCGTATACTTGGCTTCCAGTGTTTAAAGTAAAAAGGGAAAAAACATATGACTTTAAGAAGATAAATCGTCTAAAATAGGAGCTAAAGGCATTGAATGAACATGAGTACGTAGGAGAGGGTCTTAATAATAGTGGCCGTATTACCATATTGTCATGATAAGCCGTAACATGCTATGTGTACTCCGATACACTGTACAAAAACAGTGTGTGAATTTGGACGTCTTTAGGGAAGGAAGGTCTCGAGAAGGGTTGTTCACTTCCTCAATTCCTCCAGGCATATGGTGTCTGTGGAACTGTGGGTGCACTTGCTCTGACATTTACAGAAAGACAGAAGGGCCTCCCTGGAGGGGCGCAAACCCAGAGCTTGGTAAGAGCACCCTCAATGCATTACTTCAATGATGAAGCTACAAGATTCTCCCACTCAAAGGGCATGTTACCTACCTCTGGAAAGTTGCTGGCATTCACACTTTACAGAGAGAGTGATGGCAGCCAGGACCTACGGTGACACAGCCATAGGGCAATGCTCCAGTCCCACAAGTGACCAAGAGGGAAGGAAGGCTGTTAGTCACCCTCATCTACCAAGCAGATGCAGGTCAAACCCTTCTTGGGGGTGTTTGCAGCAGATTATGATCAGACAGAAGGATTTCCCAAGATAAGAAAAAAATGTCTTGAAAGCTAATGGTTGGGAACTCACAGGATTACGATTCTGCTTGGCCCATCTGTTATTAATAAATGCAGGTGGCAATACCCATGGACATACTTTCAGAGAGGTTACTTCCTCTCCCCTTCTCCCTGCTGTGCCAGCAACAGCCAGATGTGGAAGTCAGGAGCCCTAACTGAGGGCCTGGCCTTGCCAGGGGCAAATCAGTCACCTTGATAAGCCTCAGCTGATTGTCTATTAAATAAGAGTGATTATAAAAGCTTCACTTAATCTTAAAACTGTTTTGAGGATCAAATGAGATAATGGATGTTAGTCCTTAGTTCTGTCAATCAGCAATAACCCAAGCATATAAGATATAATCTGGGACAAGCGTGGGTGAGGTTGTGTGCTGGGGTGTGAGCTTCCTTCTTGACTATCATAAAGAGCATGTGACACTCCTCCTAGTCCCTCTCCCTTCCAGGCCCCCAAACAAGCTTGCCTTTAAATTTTAACACATTTAGAACTCATTAAGCAATTAAATCCATTTTGATCTAATTGAATTTTCCTTTGAGGGCAGCTTAAGGTTCTTCTAAGCCCTTGAAGCTTATGAGTAATTGGAAGCTGAAACTCCACCCCCTCACTTGTGTTGAGATGTCCATCATCAATTTTCTTCCAATGCATGATTTAAGCTCCCTGGATGGCTTCCTTACATCTGGGGGCCAGAACCAAACCAGGCTCCGCCACTATTGGCAGCAAAAAGCATCGCTGCGTTGAGTTAGTGGTGTGATGTCCTGCCCAAAGCTCCCAGTCAGAAGGACACCAGACTGCCATTCTGACAAAGCCCTCTCAGTGTCTGGACAATGGCTGATTCTTTTTAAGAGGCCCCTGGACCTGGTCCTGGAGCTCAAATCAATGTGATTCTTAATCTCCTGTCCCCAGGTTCTTGTTTGTACGTGGTAAATCGGAAGCCTGTTCATGTCACCCCATCGGAGTAAGGCGGCAGAGGGGATGATGACTGAGGCCTGGGAGCTCTCCACTCTGAGGAGGCATACACCAGAGTCCATGCGCCTAATGAGTCCTGAACGAGAGATGGCCTCACCCAGTTATCCGTGGGGACCTGGCAGTGACCCCCAATGACAGTCTCCTCAGACTCATTCTGTAACCCCATCCACTCTACTCCAGTCACTGTTTCCCTTGCTTCTTTGAACAAGTCACACATGCACCTGCCTGGAGATCCTTCACTGATGACGGTCCCTCTGCCGGGAATGCTCTTCCTCCAGACGTCTAGACTGTTGGCGCCCTTTGGTCTTCACTGAAACGTGACTTTCCAATGATCTCTTTGAAAAATATTTGTTAAATATTTTTATATTTGTTATTTTTTTGTTTTTTAATGTTTCATATTTGGTATTTATATTTTATATTTGTTAAATAAATTTAAATGCTAAATTTGCTAAATGTTAAATATCTGATAGCGCCTTCATTTGAAGGAACAAATGATCAGAGGGCTTTCTCCTCACTTGCAGACCGGGGACCCATGATTTGCCTCTTTCCATTAGTTCCTTCCCTGGGGCTGGATCCAAACCCAGGTCCTCCACTTTTCACACCTTGAGGGTGCTGTTCACACTTGCTCATGGCTGGCAAGGGGGTAACTCAAACCTATCTCTGCTCCGGCCTGTACTTTCCATGAGAACAGACATTTGTATCTTGTGCATCACAGTATGTGTCTGTGGCTCCTCACGTGGCACAGGTGGGTGCGTGGACTTTCTGAATGACTGCGTGAACCTGCACTGCCTCACCTTTCACAATGAACAAAGATCCTGTTCTCTGAAACCCCAAGACTGTGCCTTGGGCCCGCTTGTTTGGTCAGGTCACTCTCTTCTCCCCACCTTACCTCCCAGGCAGCTACCTCCCTGTAGCTCTCCTTCTACCTGCTCCCTTCCTTCCTTGCTAAGGTTCTAGCACCTAGCTTGCTGTTCAGACACAGACAATGGTGTCATAGGAGATACGGGCTACCTTTCCGTTCAGGTCTTAGAAAAACTGTGAATGACACGTAAACACAGCTTCCCTATAGAAGACCCTCAAACCTCTGCAGAGGTAGCCTCTAGGTCACATAATGCCTCCTCGTGAGTAAGATTAAAAAAAAGGCCCTTTAAGAACTGAAACTGAGGGAGTCCCATATGAGTTACTGAAAGCCCTCCACTCAGCACCCCCCTTTTCTTATAATAAACTCCAATAGCCAAGTCTTCTGTGCCTGCCCATGGGTGATGACACCTGTGTTTCCCTTCATCAAAACACAGACTAGAGCCTCCCCGGTGCACTAGGGGTTAAACACTGCACTATAAGAGTCCACAAGTTCGATCCCCGGCGAGGGAGGGGACCCACATGGTGCAGCAGACCACTCCTATCTCGCCTGCTGCACCCCTCAGCAGTGTATTTCAGTCCATCTGCCTGTTCTGCCCCCGCCTCTGTCTCTGGTGAATCCACTCACACTCCACACCTCTGGTCTATACCCCAGATTCTTGTATGCATAAATAAATAAATCTTTTTTTTAAAAAAAGAGAGACAGCAAGGAGATCCCAGACATTTAGTGATGCCAAGAAACAGCCACAAAATGAGATTGAATTAGCTCTTTTTTTTGAAACAGCATGTCAACCGGTTATTAATAAACCACAGAAATCAGTCGAAGGTGGATAACTGGTGCTGAAGGCAAACCAAGTTTGCACACGTTAACCAAGATACATGAGGTTCGACTAGAAGCCAGATCAAACTACTCATTGTCTAATAATTACTGTGTGCTGATATTTTGGTGCATGAAGCTGTGTGACTTGTAGGAAGCTCCACTTAAAAGCCCTGTAATCTAGGGCCTCCCTGGTGGCGCAGTGGGTTAAGCAACACACGATGAAGCAAACCGCAGCCACTGCAGCACGAGTTCGATCCCTGCTGCCGGCCAGGGAGGGGACCCACATGGCACAGCAGACCTCTTCTGCCTGGCCCACTGCTCCCTTCAGCAGTGTGTTTCAGT
The DNA here is from genome assembly GCA_019455555.1 of Galemys pyrenaicus. Classification (NCBI taxonomy): domain Eukaryota; kingdom Metazoa; phylum Chordata; class Mammalia; order Eulipotyphla; family Talpidae; genus Galemys; species Galemys pyrenaicus. The sequence continues at coordinate 1,911,163 of JAGFMF010011781.1, read as the reverse complement.
CCATCTGCCTGTTCTGCTCCCTGCTCTGTTTCTGGTGAATCCTTTTGCCTCCCTGAACTCTGGCCTGTACCCCAGCTCTTGTATGTATAAATGAAAAAAAAAAAAAAAAAAAGAAAAAGCCCTGTAATCTATATTGGGAAAGGAAAGAAAAACATGCCCGTTCATTCAAGAGTTTTTTTTTTTTTAAAATGCAGCGGCATACCAGGGAAGTCTCAGGTAAAATGGCTGCTTCTAAATAGAAAGAGGGGTGACAGAGGATCAGGGGAAAATTTCTGGAAGGACACAAGAAAACTAGAAATTTAAGAGAAGAAATGGAAAGAAGAAACATGTCACATAGAAGGGGACAGGCTGACCGGAAGGGCTGCTCAGGCAAACAGGAACCTCACAGGACCACGCTGTGGGGCGTGAGCCTGGGTCTGGGCACTGATCACCTCACCTTCTGCACACTGTTCTTTAAAAACTGCAAAGGAAGAGGAGGCTATAGACAAACCTCAGTGACTGCCTCCTAGAGGAAAAGTGGACCCACGGGAGAGTGCTGCTCTAGAGAGATGGCATTGGATTCACAGTGTCATAATGGCTGTAATCAGGTTTGGATGCTAAAATGAAGCCAAAAAAACCTCAAGCTGATCTAGGACCATTCTTTCTATGACTGAAGTTATCTCACAGGGAAAGAGGTGAAAGGAACTCCCGAGTGCCATGTGGTAACACAGTGTGGATCTACTGCATGTGGGCATTATAACCAGGCTAGGGCTGTTTGTGCCATGGCTTCCATGTTGAAAGTTGGTAGCTCAGGACTAGCTGGGGAAGCCAGTGGTCAGAAGGCTTCCTGCCTCGTGGAACCCACAGAAGAAGTCATAAGTGTCAGAGATGGAAAAAGACCTACTAGGTGACATCTAAGTCTCCTGGAGTTCTGTAAATGCTTGGTTCAGTTTGAAGTGATCCAAATAGTGGAAGAAGTTCTTTATAAGCTTCTTAAATGATTTTTAGGCTGTTTTTAAACTCTGGGTAATTAAAAAACTTCCCTTGCCATAAAAAAGAAAAGAAGAAAAAGAACTGGAAAGGAATATTTATGGAAAAACAGAAACAAGTTATTCCTAGCCCCATGTAGTTTCCAGCTCCTAAAGAAGAACAAATCAAGTCCTAACGAGCATTTAGTTGAAATTCTAAAAGTAAATAGTGGCTGTATTTAATTTCTTTTTTAAAAGTTTCTAAGGGAGCCAATAAAATAAAAATATACCTGGGGCTAGAATTATTTCACACAAAGAAGGACTGCTTAAAATGCATTCAGTCCTCTGGGCCAAAATAAAAAAAATTAAGGAAGAACAATGTTTCTTCTCTTCAAGGAATGGTCTATAAGTCAACCAACAAACATCTATATGCATCTATGGAGTGCCATCACGTAGAAGGCACTGAAAACAGGGCACTTGCAGAGTTAAGTGAGAAAACTTTAGTGTTCTAACTTCTGTTCCCACACTGAAAAAGAAAGAGCGCAAAAAATGCTGAGCTCTAAAAGACAAGCTGTGTAAAAATATTACAAAAGAAGACAAACCCTTTAAAAGGGTGACCTTGGGTGTGCCCTTCCCAATCAAGTTAAATGTCACTGCTCTGAGAACTTGTACTTTCTGATTTCCTGATTTTGCAGAATCCAAAGCTAGCATAACGAATTTAAACCCTCCAGCTTCCTTCCTTTCTCCATTTCCTTAAAAACAAAAACAAAGCCACAGATTTAATATTTCTATTAAAATACAACTTAACAAAAAACACCCCATACTTTTACGGTTAGCATGGTTGGTGGGGGGGGGGGAGGTATTTTTCTCTCTTTTTCTTACTGCAAGATTACTTTTTCTAAATTCACTGAAACTAAATTCCAACACCCCCCCCACACACACACGATTTAGTCCATAATGATATGCACTATTTTAGACGATTTAGGGTTTTAATTGTCTATGTACGTTTCTCAGTTACGTCCTTTGATTGTAATGTGGTAGCTGTCAGAATCAGGAGGGGAATTCCCACATCGGCATTTTTATTTCTTGTTTTCTCACCGAGACCTTCTGGGATGATAGTCTCAGGTTTATAACACCCTAAATGTCCATGGCATCCTGAGGTCTCCTCTGGCTCAATCTTGGGGGGAAGGAGGTGCAAAGACAGTGCCATCTCCATCTCCAATTTGCAGCTGAGGGCAGGCAGGCCCTCCACTCTGTGCCACACTCCCCCAGCACTTGAAATGACACGCTGGGCATGTATGTAAATCCTGTGTTGGAAACTTTGTATGGAAAGCTGTTAAGCACCTCAGCAATATTTATTTTTAAAGATTTATTTATTTATGCATACAAGAGCTGGGGTACAGGCCAGAGTCAGAGGATTCACCAGACAGAGTGGGGAGCAGAACAGACAGACTGAAACACACTGCCGAGGGCAGCAGCGGGCGAGGCAGGAGAGGTCTGCAGTGCCATGTGGGTCCCCTCCCTGGCTGGCAGCAGGGATCGAACTCGTGCTGCAGTGGCTGCGGTTTGCTTCATAGTGCGTTGCTCAACCCACTGCCACCAGGGAGGCCCTCAGCAATATTTTTTTACATAGATCACAAACTAAGATGTTAGTAGCTTTGATAAATTGTGTTAAATTAAACATACTATTAAAATGAACTTATTTCCTTTTAGTGCTTTTTTATTGTGGCTACAAGAACATTTAAAATGACCACGACAGCTCACATTATATTTTTGTTGGACAGCGCTGCCTTAGAGAGGTCGACGCAAAGTCCTCTCTCAGGGCCGGGACCAGAGCTGGGCCAAATCCACTGCTTCTGTGTTTGGGGGACAGTGTTTCCTAGGGTTTGAGGAAATGGGGAAAACTTTGCACGTAGGTGAGAAATGGGCTGCACTGTGCCCAGGAGGGAGGGGAGACCGTGTCAAGGTAGGACTCACCCTCACAGCAGCAGGGGCCGCCAGGGCCAGCAAAGAAGGCAGGTACACGTCCCTCCAAAATGGGCACCTCCTATAGACCCAGCTCCTGTCTCTCCCTTCCTCCCTTTTCTACAGGATAGTCAGAGAATTATTTTTAAATTGACATCAGATGAAGCCATACCTTCTGCTTAAAATCCTCTAATCAAGTCCTTATTTTATTCCTCTAGAATAAAATCCACACTCCACAGCTGGATAAGGCCTCCTCCCTCTTCTCTGAGTGCAGTGCTCCTTCCCCCCTCACCCTCAGGGCTGTTTTAATTGCTCCCTCTGATTAGGGACACCCTTGCCCCATCTCCTGGCTGTTTCCTGTCACGCCCATCCCAACTTTCCTTCTCTACCTCCACAGCTATCCTAATCTAAAGAATCTAAAGAAGACTCCTCGAACACTACCCCACGGCCCTGCGTCAGCTCTCTGAACGGCACATCTCCACTGTCTGGGATTTTGTTCGTTTGACATCTGTCGTTCCTCAGTAGAATTCCAGGTCCCTGAGGGGCTGAGACCTACCTGCCTGGTTTTCTGCCCTGACCTCAGATCCTAGAACACGGCTGGATTCGTGGGGCATCCATAGTCAATGCTGGCTGCCGAATGAATGATGGGACCCAAGAAGGGGCTCCCAGGGAGCACGACATGTGCAGTCTACTTGGCAAGAGGTTTCACTTAGTTCCCCCACCTTAAGAGCTGCCACATTACCTATATTTCAAAGGAAAGAGCAGATTCCAGCTCACGCTGTGCCTAGGGAGAGCTGAGGTTCAATCAGGACTCTGGCTCCAGTACCACAAACCTCCTTCCACCCATTGTTCCCAGCTTTTTGGCTCTGGCCATTCCCCCAATACCTGGTAGGCATGTCCCAGCCAAAGCTCCAAGCCCTCCTCCCTCTGCAAGTGCTCACTCTGGGCTTACTTCACTTCTCCGCCCCTTCCTCGAAACCCTCAGGGGACACAAAGGCCCCAGGACTGGAGCCATTTATGCTCCCTTTTCTTCCCTGCAGCTTATGAACTCTTTGTGAATAGGGCCCATGTCCTACAACTGAGTATCTACCCCAGCACCCCCCCACCCCCACCAGTGCACCAGAACAGTTCTAGGTATACAGCAGGAGCATAATAATCACCTGCTGCTTAAACAAATAGACAAGTCAAGAAAGGGAGCCTCTCTTCAAGTTGCACCCTTGAAGGTGCAGAATTGCACCCTCAAGTTGAGGGTGCAGAGCCTATGGAAGGTAGAAGCTGTCAGATGCCACCGACCTCCCTGGCCCTGCACCACCTTCTCCTCATTGTTTTCCTTCAGGCGAGTGGCCCAGACAGTTTACACTTTGCATTGCTCCTACCTTAGTGCAAGTGTGTGAAAAACCTGGGAGCCCCTGTACCTCTAAGCCTCCTTGCTCACCCCTCCCCCATGCTGGCTCAGAGCCTTCTGAGGGCCCCCATGGAGGCTCCTTGATTGAGCAGCCCCTGCACACAGCACCCTCCCTCCTCCCCCATTATCCTTAGCTTAGGGCAGTCTCCCCCTGGACTGTTTACACAGCTGCAGAATGAAGGGACTCTCGGTTCTCCCCTCCACAAGTCCAGGGTTAACATATGTGTGTTTCCGGCTCCCCACAACTTGGGGCAATGGGAATGCTACCCCAATCCAATTTCCTGTAAATAGTCCATATGCTGATAATGGCACTTTCTGGGAATGGAAAGGCATACTGAATCACTTACAGTAAACGATTTTGTGGATGCCTTCTGCAGCCCAAGACAGGAGCAGCTGTTTGTTGCATACCATAAAGTAGGCAACTGAAAGGTGACCACACCGCAGACCTCCAGGAGAACTAGCTTCCAACTAGGAATTACAATGGGCATCTTTGACTTGAGTTATTATAGAATCCCAGATTTAACCAACCACGTGGGCAAATTTCAGGAAATTTAAAAAATTGTCCCTACTAGCCAAAATGTCCATTTCCACAAATACCTTAGAATTCTGAGAACATGAAAGCATGTTGGACCTCTCCCATCCTAAGACAAGCCCCAAGTGATCAATCACCTCCTTGATGAGGCCAGATGGGAAAATCAAACCGGGTATGTTTGTAAAATACCATCTATAGCCCATGAAAGCGATGGAATTAGCCTAGACTAAAGTGGCTTATACTAAATCAGTGTGAATGAAAGAACTCAGTCAGTAACTTAAAGAAATTGATGCTCAGGCCCCTCAAGGGGGTCAATAGGTTTGTGGGACAAAGCATTTGGATGTCCTGACCACAGCAAATATCCCCTGCAACCCCTCTTCCCCTCCCCCTGCAATCCTTGGCAAGCCATGGAATTTTTGAGATTTTCAACTTTTTTTTTTAAAGATTTTTATTTATTTATGTATACAAGAGCTGGGGTACAGGCCAGAGTCGTAGTGGGTGAAGAGTCACCACAGACAGACTGGGGAGCAGAACAGGCAGAACGAGGACTGAAATATACTGCTGGGGGTGCGGGCAGAGGGCTACAGGAGAGGTATGCTGTGCCATGTGGGTCAACCCCCTAGCCTGGAATCTAACTCTGTGCTGCAGTGGCTGCAGAAGCCCCACAGTGCTGAGGCACACAACCCCTTGCACTCAACCCTGTTTCATCTCTTAAGGAGGAATTGTTACTTGGATGTAACAATGGGTTAAATTAAACCTATAGCATCAGACTAAGGCTGATATCTCTTATGTTCCCACTGATCCAGCATGCCAGGCGGTCAAAGGGATGGATACCTACAGCCAAGCCTCCACGCCTCCAGCCCAGGCTCTAGCACTGCTGGAACCAAGGGTCACTTTGCTTTCTCACTTAGGGGCTGAAAAATTTTCTTCCCAAAAGATGCCCTGTCTTATGAGGTGGCCCCAGCCAGAAACCTGGCCAGCCCGGCATTCACCTGTCATCTTTCTCTTGAAACACTCACACCTGGATCTCTCGGGCACACCAGTATACCTAGAAGGGTCCCCCAGAGTCTGGCCCAGTTCAGAAATCCCTCTGTAGGGAAACCTGGGGAAGACAGAGCTGATTTGGTGGTGTGCTGATGGGTTCAGGGACAACGGTGATGACCCAAGTCCACTCAGAGCAAAGGATAGAACCCAGAAAAAAAATCTGTTTGTACAGAGACAGTGCAGCAGGGAATAAAATACTTGCCCACACAGGCAGGGCCTGAGCTGGGCAATCGTTTTGGGGTTGTCCAAGCCATCTTGGCTGACATGTGAGGTTGTGTGGCCAAGGTTTTGTTTTTATCATTTCCAAAACAGGGCACCATTTACCGTTGTCCTTGAGATCCTAATACCTTGATATACCTGGAGTCCCCCAGGTATAAGGCTGTGGACAGCTTCTCAGCTGACTTCACAGGGTTCTGTCATAACATAGTGAAGCCATGTGCCCATAGTCACACCACAGTGACTCCCAGGACAGGGGCCGCCCTGTAGGAGCTACACTCTCGGCAGCTCCAGAGGGTGATGATAAGCCAGTCCTGCCACACATGGCCGAGTTGTGCATCACAGAATAAGGAAAGGGCTTGGGGGAGAATAGGGGAGGACTGGCAGAATCCATAATGAAATTAAACCCATAACATCCAAGTGCTTTGGACTAATATTGATGTGTTATTTCTGCTTAGTGTGGACCCAGGCCTTAACTAAGGGAAAATGAAAACAGCTTTGACAGCCATTTCCTTGCTTTCTTTCTCCACCCAAGAGGCACCAGTGGTTAACAGTATGGTGGCAACAAGTGGGTCAAAGGTCAGCCCCTCAGCCAGCTTTGGTTTCCATGGAGATGGAGCCTATTCATCCAGTACACAGAGCCTCTTCACAGCCACTTACACACAATTGAGCTATTACTGAGAGCCCAGGAGAGCAGTGTCTGGAGCACAGAGCACTAGACAGGGCAGGGTTTAATGGAGCTGATTAAATAGTAGTTGGGGAATTATCCCAGAGCAGGATTTGGGAATGCCCTTTAGAAACAAGTTAAATCCCCAAACCTCACCCCATTCCCAACACTCCTCCCTTGTACTAGGATAATGCCAGTGTCCACGCACTCCGGTCACCTTACCTTTCTTCCCACGTGTCCAAAACTGAGAGGACAAACCCTTGTCCTGAGGTTCCTGGACCGCTGGCATCTTCATCATTTGCTCAACACTGTAATGCTTTTGTGATTTAGAAAGATAACAACCCAAAGACAAAGAATAAAAACAAGTGGGGGATCCACTTCAGCTATAAAATAAATTCCAGTGGCTGGGCAAAGTGGTTCAAACCCAATCCTTTTCAGAAATGAGAAATTCTTTGTCACTTGTTTGGAATGCTTAGCCACCTCCCTTAATTTTTTCAAAAATGGGGACATTCCTTCAAAAGATGCATAACCATCTGTTATTTACCAGAACAGAGATTCTACCAAAATTCCCACAGCCTTTACATCCAAATGGAACAAGAGGTGAAAAATAGAATTACTTGGAAAAACCAAAACATTATATTAAAAGATTATTCCTCACTTAAAAACTGGAGGTGAATGCTTTATACATAAGCACCCCAAAACTGGAAACAATTCAAATGTCTTTCAACAGATGAATCAATAAACAAACACTGGCTCGCCCATACAATGGAATAATACTCAGCAATGAAAAAGAGCTACTGCCTCATGAGACAACATGGATAAGTCTCCATGCATTTTACCAAATGAATGTAGCAAGATTCAAAATGTTACACAATGTAAATCCACTATTGGTCATTCTGGAAAAAGCTTAAACTATAGCGATGGTGATGACATAGTGATTGCCAGGGTTTAGAACTGGCTACAGTAGAGGGATTGACTATGACGGGGAGGCTCAGGGGAATTTGGGGGTGAGAGATGGAAGTCCTATATTGTGACTGTGCTGACAGACTTTGAGTCTGTAAGAACCTACAGAACCACACTTTACAGAGTGAATTTTATGTTACCTCAAAACAAAACAAAACCAACTCTGAATTTAGCCCGTCAGAGAACAAGCAAGGAAATAGTGTGTCAACTCTCAAGTGAGAATAAAAACAATGAAGAATCCTAAATTATATCTGCTAAGCTCTAAATGCAGCTCACCCCTTTCAATCTCTATTGCTGTGATCTCTAACAGGTTAGGGTGGAGACAGAAATACTCAGGAAGGGAAGCAGGAGATTGGTAAAGATAACACAAATGACAACCAGAATTAGGTGAGGAGCAACAATATTTCCATTTTCTAAGGTCTGGGTCTTTCTGGGTATGCCTCGGGAAGGAAAAATAGCAGTGGAGGAGTCATTCCTTATTGAGTGGGAGAGCAGACAGCAGAGAGAAAGATGAAGAGACAGAAGTGAAGATCTCAAGTATGCTGAACAAGGTGAGCAGGCACAAGGTCTGCATGCAGAGGGGCAACACAGCCTCACAGAGGTCTTCAGACTTAGAGGAGGACACAGACAGGTAGATGTCTACTCACACTGCTAGAAAGTCAGCTTCCCCACAACACTCATACCCTGCTGTGCCCCTGTCCCCCAACAAGAGGGGACCCATTATTTGCTGAATTGGTCCGATGGCAGAGAGAAGAAATTCCTGGAGGGTTTTTACAGATCATTTGGTCAGCCTGAGTATTCTGAGCATTGAGAAGGGAACTTCATGGAAACTTAACACTCCAGCAAGGGAATGCTCAGCTCAGACCCCTTTCTGCCACCTTGGCTATTGATCTAGAAGTCTACTAAATGAGTGAAGAGAATATCAACAGGGTGCTAATGCTAAAATGACTCTTAGCATTTCTGTTGTCTTCCAACATCCAGGTGTTGTTCAACGTAAGCAACTAATGAATTCGATCGTTACCCCACCATCTGAGGTGGGAGTTGTTAGAGCCCCATTTTACAGATGAGAAAACTGAGACACAGGAAGTTATCTAACCCAGAGTGGATGTGAACCTCTCCTGATCTAAGCATCTACACACATAATCCTTACACCTCTTTGAAAAATGGGATAAAACCATGAAGACAAAGGTTAACATAGGTAAAGTCCTGCCCCCACAGACATCCTACCGATTGAGGTGGGAAATGGTGTGTGAGGGGGATATGATTGTACTGAGAGCTACACATATGATGCTAATAATAGATGGAGTTAATTCTGCCCATTGGTGCCAGGAAAGGAAGTTGTTTCGTGGCTGATATCCTCCATGGTGCCCATGGGATGGTTTTCTTGTCTTCTAGGGCCAGAGCAGTGCAACAGGCTGAGGATGTTCAAACCTATATTGTCTGGATATGTTTTGCACAGAGAGGACAACGCAATAAGGCAGTCTTTAGAAAGGTAAAGGGGTGTCACGTGGACAAGGAGGAATTCATTCAGTCTGGGCTACCTCATCACCATAGGTGTGTCCAGCAGCAGCAGACAACAAATTGTTGGGCCAAATCTCAGCCAACAATTAATTCTTCTCAGATGCAACATGATTTTCAGGTCTCCAAGGGAGAGTCGGGAATAGAAAAGCCTAGCTCCTACTCAAAGACACACAAACAGAGCTGCTGGGAAGAAGCACAGCAGAGAAGAGATGTTCATCATGGCTGGGTCAGGCCTGCGAGCTTACAGCCCAGGACAGCCCAAGAGACCTGATGTCCCCAGAGTGGGACCATCTAAGCCCCCAAAATGAGCAATTCCATCCTGCTGAACGACCCCAGGCATCAGGCAAGATTTCTGCAGAAATGTCAAAAGGTTTCTAATACCTATGGAAATACTCCATGTTCTTCCTCCCTAAAGAGAATTTCAATGCCGAGGGAACCAAGATATCAAAAGTCGAACTATCCAAGTTTGCACTAATTTTTGGAAAGCTTAGACATTTGTCCCTTTGTGACAAAATAACAGCAAATTAAAGGTCACATCCAACAACCCCTCAGACTTTTCCTCTGGCAACACAATCACGCCTCAGGACTCCACGTAGGGCTTAGGAAGAAGTGACAACCTGAAGCTCTCCCCTCCCCTCCCCTCCCCTCCCCCCCCCTCCCCTCCCCTCCCCTCCCCTTCCCTTCTTTCTTTCTTTCTTGGATGTGTAACCTACTGATTCTGCTCCCACCGAAAAGAGAGTGCCATGTAGGGGTGCGGGAGAAATGGGTAGCCCTGGATATAAACTGGTTCAGCCCACTGAAAGAAAACTTGGCAATACGATAAAGTGCTCCTAGAGTGTCACTCGGACTTCAAGTCTGGGAATCTACTCCAGGGGCATAATCCTAAATTCAGAAAAGACTTTATACATAAATGACATGCATAGTTCGTAAGTGTAAAATACCAGAAAAATCTATCTCTAAAAATAGGAGAATAGCTAAGTATGTCAATTGGAGACAATACTTATGGCAAAATATTACATGGGAAATGCAAGACATCAAATTGTACAAAAGTATGAAGACAACGATGAGAGAGAAAAGAAGCACAAAACTTCCATAGCAGAAGAAAGTTCTGGCAGAAACCGAACCAATATATTTCAGTGGTTATATTTAGGTGACAAGGTTAAGTGACATTAAAAACAACAAACAACTTCCTTCAATCTTCAAATTTTCTTAAGTAAACATGCTTCTCCTTTCCTTTATCGCCCAGTAGTTCTATTAACACAAGGAAATACTCCCTCTCTGGGTGCTTCCCCAAGGTTGGTCTGACACTTCCTTGTCTCCCTTCAAGAACATACGTAACATAAAAAGGCACATGTGCATGCTTTCATTTTTCTGTTTCTTCCTTCCTTTTTTCTGTGTTAGAAAATGGGGGGGGAGGGTCTATGACACTCAGTGGGCTCCTCAGTTTCCTTCCAAATCAGTCTTAGTTTCCAAGAACAGCTAAGAAGGAACTCTAAGAGTTGAAGATCTCTGTGCCTCACAGCTCATATTTCACCATCTTCCTTGCTTCCTCTGACTAAATCCAAACCACTGAGAATTCCTTGGGGGCCCCCAGTCAAGCTTCAAATCTTACAGGGGGACAACCCACTCCTCCCCTATCCTTCCAGGCTCACCCAAGGGGTCAGGCTGCATTCTGTTACTTGCACAGGCTCTCCCCCCACAGCCAAGGGCCTTGCCTGAAACGGTACACTATGGTTGTTCCCCACTTGAAATGCACCCCCTCTGAGCCAGGGACCCTAACTTTTTTACATTGCAGTCTCTAAGACATGGCTGGCCAAGCTGCTCGGAGCTGCTCCATGATTATTTAGTGAATGAAAAACATATAATACAGACTGATAGTAAACCAATAAAATGTCCAATATTTATTGACTATGTTCCCAAAAGACATATTTTGAGAGCCCAAAGAGCTTATAATGTGGATGGGAAATAAGGCATTTATACACTCAAAGATACGACACCCACTGGGTGATTCCTGTCGAATTATTTTTTCCTAGTGTTAAATTTAAAGACAAGATGTTTAGTTGATGGATTTTTGAGGAGAGTTCTCATCCGGCAGGTGTTGGATAAAAAGCAACATGGCTTAGGATGCAACTTAAGCATTAACTCACTCTGGGGCTGAGACTTTGAGCACATTTCCCCCATGTCTGCCCATCTCAAAGCTCCCATTTTGCAGAGCGGAGACTGAGGATATGCCCCTAGGTGAACAGTGGCAGAGGCGGTATGTGAACCCCGGGCTGCCTCCCTAACCTTTGTACTCATTCCCAAGAAGAGATATTCTGTGTTTATTATCCTATGGCTAACAAAGAGGCCTTTGTTGTTGTTGTTTTTTAAAGATTTATTTTATTTATTTAGGCATACAAGAACTGGAGTGTAGCAAGAGGTGTGTATGGGGGGTGCTGAGAGGACTCACTAGAGACAGAGTGGGGAGCAAAACAGGCAGATCAACTGAAGTACACTGCTGAGGGGAGCAGCGGGCGAGGCAGGAGAGGTCTGCTGTGCCGAGGAGGTTTGTTAAGTGGGACAGTTAAATGAAGATAGTGATTAGTAGGAGACTTTTTTTTAAAAATGGAGATAACAGAAAAAAGAAGAGCTGCTTCAACACCACACGGAACCAGGTCACACACTGTCCCCTGAGGTGGCTCTAGGCTTGGATGCCAGTTCCAGAGAATGAACAGAACCTGGAGGAGACCAAGGGATGATGACGGAGCAAGAGGGAAAAGCAGAAGTCAGTGCGCTTGCACCATCAGGAGAATGGGAAGGAAGGCGGGACAAGAAGTGGGGAAGGATGGGCCTCCCTGGTGGTGCAGCAGGTTGAAGCTGCACTTCGAAGCATCTGCGGTACAGCAGCAGTGAGTTTGACCTCGGGCCAGGGAGGGGACCCACATTGCGGAGCAGACTTCTCCTGCCTCTCCCGCTGTTCCCCTCAGCAGTGTATTTCAGTCCATCCGCCTGTTCTGCTCCCCACTCTGTCTCTGGTGAGTCCTCTCACCTCCCGTGACTCTGGTCTGTACCCCAGCTCTTGTATGCATAAGTAAATAAGTCTTAAAAAAGTGGAGAAGGAGACTCTTACAGTCCTGGTGGACGTGGCACTGACAGAGAAGGGTAGCAGAGCTCAGGGCTTAGGATCCCAGATTCTGGGTTTGCCCAGGTTCAAGTCCTGGCCTTGCCACTTACTTAAGCATAACCTCAACAAGTTATTTATGCCTGATTTTCATCAAGTGTAAAATAGGGATAGAGAACAGCACGTGCCTCCTCAGGAACTGCTTTAAGGACTAAATGACTGATTTGTGTGAAAGAATGTCACACTGCCTCCCGGATTTCGTTGCTGGTAGTCTCTTGGGCACATTTCCCTAGGCTTTGCTCTCTTCTCACTGTCGACGCACCACGATTTAGTTTTACCTAGGGAAACCCGCATCCGACAGCCTCTGCAGCGCCTGTCTGGCCTTCCCCAGCTGGCCCCTCTCCTTTCTCCTTGTTTGCCGATCCTGCTCAAATACTATCCTGGATCTCTCCCGGTGAATAAAAATAAAACCTTTAAAACTTTTTATTTTGGGGCCTCCTTGGTGGAGCAAGGGGTTAAGTACCGCACTGTGCAGCATCACTGCACACAGTCACTGCAGCACGAGTTCGATCCCCGGCAGGGCTGACCAACATGGCGCAGCAGGCCTCTCCTGTCTCGCCTGCTGCTCCCCTCACCTGTGTACATTAGTCTGCCTGTTCTGCTCCTCTCACCTGTGTACATTAGTCTGCCTGTTCTGCTCCCCTCACCTGTGTACATTAGTCTGCCTGTTCTGCTCCCCTCACCTGTGTACATTAGTCTGCCTGTTCTGCTCCCCGCTCTGTCGCTGATGAGTCCTCTCACCCCCACTCTTCTGGCCTGTACCCCAGTTCTTGTATGCATAAATAAAACTTTAAAAAGAAAAACTGGTTCCTTAGATTAGAAAGTTTCTGCTATTACTATACTAAAATATTTGTAACAGACCTTTTTATTTTGGATATTTTCAAATGTATACAAAAGTAGGTACAATAACATAATGTACCTGGTTAAGCCCTTACCCAGGTTTCATGGCGAGTTCATGACTGATACCAGTTCATTGTCTCCCCCTCATCTATTGTGGGGGAGTGAAAGCCCATAACAGCCTCACCCTGAGTCCCAATCCACTGTAAAGGAGGTCCCAGGGAACTTGTTTTGTTGGTATTTGAGTGTATGTCTCTAGAAGACAGGAATTTTTAAACTCCTAAACAATGATTGTCGTGGTTTTTAAAAATTTAACAATATTGCTGAATACATAAAAAAGGAAATATCAAGTTATGCTTTTATATCTTCCTGGTTGTCTAATGACAGCCCCTCCACCCCCTGCCACTGACAACAGTTAATTTAAATCAGGTTTAAATGTGGTTCATACATAGCTACATATTAATGAACCAGTTAAAAAATCTTTTTTGTTCTAGACTAACTTTTTTAGCTTCTTAATCATTAGGTGTTATCTCGCCCACCCTCTTTTCTCCCTCTCCATCTCTGTATTATTTTTGGAAGAAAATAGGTTATTGATCCTTTAGAGGTTTCCACGGTCTGGGTTTTCCTAATCACAGCCTCATAGAGTCCTTTTACATGTTCCTCTGAAATGTCTATTTCTTGTAAACTAGTAATTAGATATAGAGGTTTGATCAATTCAAGCTTAGTGTTACATTATTTAGGGGAAACGGAAGAAGCCTATTTTCTTCTTCATTTATTAGCTGCGATACTTCTGTAAAGAAAAACTTCACCAGCTACTATCTGGTAGTCTGGAGAGAGACAGCACATGGCAGAGAGGACAAATGTCTGATCTTCTTCACTGACCAGGTTTAAAACAACAACTCAGCTCTCTGTTGTCTGCCAAAGGAAGCTAGTGTTGTATGTTGGTTTTGCTTTTAGTGTCACTGTGAGCTTAAAGGATTAAATGAATATGTTTAGTCAATGCTCATTTTCTCTTTTCCCTCATATTCAGGTTGGCTCTGAGTCCTTTTGACCTAGTCGTCCTAGTATCTTAGCCCATAACAGAAGCTCAGTAGCTTCAAGTCTGTTAACCATCTATCCTGGCTGGGCATATCTTCAACACAAATCATCTATTTCTCCTAGAAGCCTTGATTTAAGTGGGAGACAGTATTAAGAGAACACATCTGATCACTAGAGTTGGTCACTGCTACTGACATGATTGTTCCTAAGCCATTCCAATGGGTAGTTAGAATAGGTTGTCTTTCAAACACATGCGCGCACACATACACATACAAACACACACACATACACGAATTTATAATGGCCCTTTAGCATTTAGGACTCCAAAATATTTATCTTGGCTTCACTGACCTAATGAAATGTTCATCCTTCCTCCCACATTGAAAATCCTTGTTCTCAGTGAAACCAATGACTCCTTTGCTCCATTCTAAATACACACCAATCAGTGTGACATCACCACCAACATGATCAATAAAAATAGCTTAAGAGTCTCTTTTGTTAGGGTCTCCCTGGTGGCACATGGGGTTAAGCACCACACTATGAAGAAAAACCGTAGTCACTATGGCATGAGTTTGATCCCCGACCAGGGAGCTGACCCACATGGCACAGAAGACCTCTCCTGCCTCGCCAGCTGCTTCCCTCAACAGTGTACTTCAGTCAGCCTGTTCTGTTCCCCACTCTGTCTCTGGTGGATTTCACCCTTGAACGTCTGGCCTGTATCTCAGTTCTTGAATGTATAAATAAAATAAACCTTTAAAAAAAGATTTTTCTCTTTTGTTATGTCTTTGGGTCCTTATGTTATATCCAAATAGGAATGTACAAATAATTGTTTGTACAACTGGGTTCTGCTAGTCTCCTAATTTCCAGCCTGGTTCTGTCCTTGGGAATTAAGTCTGTGCAGCTTTCACCCGGAAGGGCAACATTCTACCTCTCATGGCTAGCTAGCTCCACCCCAGAGCCGGACCTGGTGTAGAGGGGGCAGTAGCTGAACCACAGCAGACACCTGACTACTGGCTTTGCTTCTCTGGCAACTCCCAGGGCTCAGAAGCTGGGAACTGGGATAAGGTCCGATTATTGGTTTGCCTTTCGGCAGGGGTCCAGGGGGTGACTGCTCCCCTGTGGGCCAGGCCTTAAGTTGACTGCAGTGCTGCTTACCACTGTCTTACTCTGGAACCTCCAAAATCCCAGCATGCTGTGAGAGCACCCCAGGAGGGCACCTGAACCCTTGAGGCTCCAGAAGGTGGGGGGGGGGGTCTATCACAGGAGGAGGAGGTACTCCATGTTCCCTCAAGTACCAACATACTTTCTAATAACTTTTAATCTAAAGCTAAAACCCAATCATTTAATTATTACCCTGTATGAAACTTATTGAACTTTCTATAAAACTGTATATACATATTTTTTAAAGTGGAGAAAATATCTGAAAAAACAAATGTAACTATTATCCATATTGAAGAGTTTTTTATTTTCTCATATTGGTCTCAGAGTTCCTTCCCAAATTAAAACAAACAGTGTGACTGATACAGCAAAAGTTATCCAATTTAAGTCATCCATTTCCCTGTCCTCCCTAGAATTTACTATTGTTCAAATATGTTGTTTATCATGCTACTGCATGCTTATATGCTTTCACTGCATGTGTATAAGCCACAATTATAGACAACTGGGAGTTCTCTCCCACATTTTATTTCAAAAAATGCCAAATTTGCAGGAAAGTTGTAGAAGTACAATGGAAGCCCATGTGTCCTTTAAACAGAATTAACATTAACAAGTTCCCAAATCTGCTTTATGCTTATTTACCTCTTCCTCATTTCTTTATTTGTGCAGATGCATACACACACTTCTATTTTTGTGGAACCAATTTGAAAGTAAACTTCAGACTTCATGACCCTGTAATCTCCAGTTCCTCAGAATGAATCTCCTAAGCACTGGGACATTCAATGTAACCACAGTACAATTATCATTCTCTGGCACCACATTTAAAATATCCTTTGGCAACTTCTTCCAATCAACACAGACTTTTGGAATTTATTCATATTAAAACACATAGATCTGGTGGAGTCAATGTATTCTAGTACAATGATTTATTTTTTTCCCATATATTGATGGTTACATATGTTTTTCCAGCGTATGCCATGGTAAGCAATGCAGCCATGATTCCTCTTGTTCATGGCCCAGTGCTACCAGATTTGCTGTGTTACAAGCTATATGTCTTCAATTTTACTAAATAGTGGCAAATTATTCCTCAAAGTGTTTATTCTAATTTAAGCATCATATATTAATCTTCATCCTTGCCTATACCGATATTCTCAGACTTTAATATTTGCCATGTAGTTGCTGTTTTAATCAGCACTGCTCAGATCCTGTTTCTTCCCTTTAAACAGAAAGCGGAGAACATATTTAACCTTTTCTGAACACTGCATGTCACCATCATGACCCTCTATTACAAAGCACCCTTCTATACTATTACTTCACGTCTTTTCCTTTGACTAGATAGATGATCAGCCATCACTTACTCTGCAGTTGACTAGGCTGTCTGATAACCAAACAGTGTTCCTGAATCAGAATGGTAGATCCTGGGCAAAGGTCCAAGAACCCCCTCCCCCCTCCCCCACCTCTAGATTCAAGATCAACAACTGCAGGTAAAGGGCAAAATGACAAAGATTTCTGCAGAACAAGAGACGACTTTAAGTGTTTCCTAGTTCTTGATTTTAATATAGATGTTTGAAATCATGAAAAGTGTACTACCTAGATAAGTAGCACTGATTTCCAAGTCTAAGAACTAGCAAAACCAGACAAGATGGGTCAGAAAGTTCGCTGACTCCCCTCAATAGAAAGGTGTGCAGCCCCCAGCCCTGATGGGAACAGCCTCATTTCAATTACTCCAGGGTGGGGGTGCAGAAAGAAGAGATGGGCAGAGGGTCTGTGAGGAAGAGAAAAACATCCAGATGGAAGTTAGCTCTGGTTGCTGCTGGTTCCAGTTCGTTTTCCTGGCCTGTAACAGGATATCAACTTAAAACTTTTGCTCTTTCAACTCAAACATTTAATGACGCTACAATACAATAAAAGCCTATGAAATTCATTTTCTTTCAGTCCTATTCAAAACTGAGCTGACCTGAGTCAGAGAATAAGATCAAATGAAAGGGCTCAAAAAAGATTCATTATTTAAGGGAGGAGAAGAGTAGAATACATTCTAGAATATTTTACCAAAAATGGTTAATATCGATTTTAGCCTTCTGAAAAGGGACTATTGTCTAGAAAACCAAATCTTCAGGGACAAAGACATATGTATGAAATTTTTGCCCTGTTAGACACATACATAGTGAACACCTCTCGGCATGGGGAAAATAAACTCTATTTCTGATCCCAAAGCAATCATGATCTCATAGAGACAAATAAGAAAACAACTGCTTGTATACAAACCCATTGGTGCTAATTTAAATACTAGCATGGGGTATTGAGGGAGGGGCACAGAGGACCCTGATCAAGAACAGAGTTCACTGGGCTTATTGGGTCACTTGCTGCTAAGTGAAGTGTTTATAAGGCGTGAGCCTGCTCTAAGTTAAGATGTCAGTGTCTGGTGGTGGTAAGTGCCGGCATCTACACAATGCGCCATGCTCCACACACACAGATTTGGTCTTCTGAAAGTAAGATGATCAAACCTTGCAGACTTTGGTGAATGAATCACAGACTTCTAGGGACAAAGGGTCTTTAAGAAGGTCTATCGCTCTCTCTTCCCCAAGGGCCTTTCCATGGGCTGGATCAGAGCACTAGCCCTAGGCTACTATTAGAACTGATGCTGGGGTTCTTTGCAACACCTCCTCCCCGCCTGCCCTCCTCCCCCAGGCCTGAGCTTCTCCTTGTGCTCAGGTATTCCAGGTGTCATTTTATTCTGCTTTGTTAGCCATTGTCATGTGAATCCTAAGGACTGCTTTTCCAGTTCCTCTGCATTTTAAGCTCCTGAGGGCCCCGACCCTATCATATTCGACTTGGTAACCACAGAAGGTGTTTGGCAACTGCTAAATGGATGGACGGATGCATGTGCACCAGGCATTCTTCCAAGGCAGGCAGGCAGGCAGGGAGAAGGTTGATAATACTGGTCTGATTAATTTCACAACATGTACGGATTCTAGAAGTAAAAGAATGCATGGAAAATGTTTGTGGGCTGGTATGTTATTTCGTTTTATTTTCTAGGTAGGATGAGCCACGTTCACTTAACATCACTAACCACTCACTCAAAGCTGTTTTGGAGTCTATGGTTTCTGAAAACTTCGAGCACAGCGGGGCGTGAGGTTCCAGATGGCAAGTGGGCTGTCAGGTCTTCACGGGCAACGGAAATGGGCAAATTGCATTTTGCACAGTTAGATATCTTCTCAACAGAACTCAACTGTTGTTTTGCACCAGTAAAATGATTCTGGGGGGAAGGGGTGGGAGGGTAGATGAAAGGTGCCCATTGCCAGGGTGAGGGGAAGGCCAGCAGAAAGGGCCCAAACTTGCCCATACTTTGTTAGCTTCCTTTCATCCCTTTTGAATAAAATCTGCATTCCTTTTCTTGAACAGGGGCAGCCCTGCTCCCCACCTAACACAGAACTGAATGTGGTGAACCCGATGCCCCCCAAGCCAAACTCCAGAAGGAAGCTGAACCCAGGCCAGTGTTAGCACAGAAGAGAAAAGGAGATTGGCCCCCTTGCCCAGCTCAAACATTTCATTCTCTTTCTAGGCCTCAAAACCCTAATTTGACCACAAAAACCTGGCCTCTAGTGTTTCTGTTATGAGTATCGGATTCCTTCGGCTGAACTTGGCTGTTCACTGCCTGAACAAATTACATTAACAATACAGAGAAATGTATACAGGGCCTTAAAAACACTGCTGAGTAGGGACCAAAACAAAGACAGTGGTGTCCTAGCAACAAACCTCACACCCCCCCTCCCACCCTGTACCCCTCTCTCCCCCCAGCAGCCTCAGGCCCTGCCAGGGATTGTAAGCCATTGAGCTCCTCTCTTCTCTGCAAACAATTAGGGACAGAGAAGTCACAATTACAGATGGGATTTACAGCCAGAGGAGCAATCTATAAATCACAGAGCTCCCACCCCCAGCCATTCCCAGCCAGATAATCAGAGCCAGATGTTCGCCACAGCTGCTTCAACGTGGGTACACTGTTGTCCAACTCAACCACGCTCCTGCTCTGAGAACCAGCAGAGGCTCCAGCCAAAGAACCCTGCCAAGCCAGAGGGGGCCTCTGCACCCTGGAAGCGGCCCAACTGTATGAAAAGTTGGGTCATGTGGGAACTGTTTGTCAGAGCAACTGCAGGGGTGCAAGGCTTATAACTGGGGAGCCCTGTGGCCCCAGGAATTCCCTCAAACCTTGCACAACTCAGTGATTGTGGCCGTAATCGGCAGCAGTTAACATCCATTGATCACTTGCTATGTACTAAGCTGAGCTGGGAGATTGGCAGGCACTCCCCCACTGCAGAACTCTCTCAAGAAGGGCTCATCTGACTTACAGGCAAAGACACCACACCACGCCTGAGAACAGGCAGAGACGTTCTGGAAGGTCCCAGCACTAGTAAGTGGCAGAGCAGCAATCCAAAAGCTGGGTCAGCTTGACCTCCATGCCCCAATAATCTCATTAATTTGTGGGGTGATGGAGAGACTGATTAGAGATGTATGGCTGGCAGTTTCTGAATTATTCACCCAACAGTCAAACTTGGAAGAGACCTGCCATTATTTTACTTCTGCATAGGTGACTGGCATTTTAAATTTCTAAATGAAGTCAAGTCAGGTTTGTAGGACCTGGAGCTATGGCACAGCAAATTCTGTGTGGTAAAAGCTAGGCTATTCCAATGCTGCTACGGTGTTTCGCCTCACAGACATTTTCATATGTACATGTCTTTCTTTAATTTTTTTACTTATTGATACAATATAGAGATGGTAATGTGCGCACATCTTAAGTACAGCTCAATCAATCTTTACTTACATACAAATCTGTGTAGTCACCTCCAGATGAAGAAACAGAACACTTTCGAACCCATTCTAGAAGGTTTGCATCTGTCCCCACCCAGTCCATTTTCCTCTGCTCTAAAGGTAGTTAACACTCTGAACTTTATCACACAGATAGTTTTGCTTGTTTTTGGATAAATGGGATCACCCAGTATGTCTCTGGTGTACATACACACCTTTTGTGCACTTATAGTTACTCTTATTCCGCTCAGGGTCAAACCCATCATCCCAATTGAAAACTAACCAGGATGGAAAATTGAGAAAATACAACCAGTCCTGTTGATGACATTGTCTTTAAGAAACTATTCCAAGGGGCCTCCCTGGTCGCGCAGTGGGTTAAGCAACGCACTATGAAGCCACTGCAGCACGAGTTCGATCCCTGCTGCCGGCCAGGGAGGGGACCCACATGGTGCAGCAGACCTCTCCTGCTGTGCCTGCTGCTCCCCTCAGCAGTGTACCTCCATTGATCTGCCTGTTCTGCTCCCTGCTCTGTCTGTGGTGAATCCTTTCACCGCCCTCACACCTCCGGCCTGTACCCCAGTTCTTATATGCATAAATAAATAAATCTTTTAAAAAAAAAAGAAAGAAACTATTCCATGACAATGCAGCTTCCTCCCCAAGCCCAGTTCTAGGTGACTAAGATGGCCTGCCCTCAAGGGGTGGACAAACGCTGGCCACTAAGCCTCCAAGCACTGCCAGGTAACTGAATCTGGGCAGTGACAAGCTGTACTCACTCCACTTGTCACCCTGTATCCTCTTCCCACTGACAGCCACCATCCTTCACTCCTCAGGAAGTGCAGCAGGGCAAGGAGGATTGGCGGACGCTCTTCTCAGAGCAGGAGGATTATGGGCTAGAATGTCTGGGCTAGGGGGTTCGCGAGGCTCTGCTATCCAGAGCTCCTCAGTCACCCCTCATACCTCTCACCACCCTGGAGGTCCTTGGTGGGAGCACCCCGTCGGGTCAAGAAGAGGCAGCCCACTCACCACCCACACAGTACCTCAGTCCTGCTGGATCAGGCCTTTCCCTCAGACACCTGGGCAGAAAAACTGAACAGGATGGGGGCAGATTAGGTTGGGGTTTCAAGAAGTTCCCCTGGAGGTGATGCAGAAAAGCCCACACACCAGTAATGCAAGCACCCCTGGGCGCTGGGGCAGGATTTCCTCTCCTGGCTTTCTCCCCACAGTCTTGACCTCGCCCCAAGTGCAGTCAGTTCACCCTACTCCTCGGCACTGCCTGAGGTTACTTCCCAGGGTGGATATTTTTAGCTGCACAGAACACCTGTTTGTTTCCATGACTCTTAAAATTTTAAATCTGTTGGTGTATTATGACATAGGACATTTCCAAAGGAGCTAATGCTATCAGCCGGAAGTGGCAAATCCTTCGGAATTCATACTCTCGTTCAAGTATTTATGGCTGACACATAAATACAGTGACCCTAACTTCCAAATAAAACATGGGGGTATGAGATTCCACAAGGATATTTTTGGGTATTACTTCTAAATGTGGGAGACAATGAGAAAGATGTCATATGGATGTGGAAATGGTGGAAATACAGCAGACTCTAGGTTTGTGGGGACTGTGTCTAGCCGTTTGTGATGACAACTGTTAGAATATTTCAGAACTTGAAATTGATGTAAAAATAGGCCACTCAAGTTCAGCATTTCAAGGCCAGGTGCGGTCTCCTCTCACTGCTGTTAGAATCCAAAGAGGAGCTTTGGTCCATTCATACTCTGGGCCTACAAGCATTCCCCTGCCCCAGCACTTACAGAAACTGGAAGTTTCTCCTTCCTTCTGTTTTCCCATTCGAGGCATCTTCTCAGCTTCCTTTGGGTAAACCCACTTCCCCATCTCCTACCTCTCCAGTTTCCAGGATGCCACCATTCAAACGGATTCTCTTCTGCTAGGGGAGGAGTTTTGTCCTATTCTAGTTCTGGGCCTATTCTAACTGTTGATCACACTTCCTAATCCTGGAAGTTGACACAGGAGATCACCTGACCTTCCCCATGGCTTGTCTGGACCTCACAGTGACCCTGACCACAGCTTGCTCAGAAGATTAGCGCTGTGGTCTAGAGGAGGCCCACGCAAGCCCAATCTGTGAGTAGTAAGCACATCCTTGCTCAGGGGGGAAGAGACCGAGGTTCTGTATCAGGGTGGTCCCCAGGAAAGGGGAAGTTCCAGAATCCTAGTTCTGCCCTAAGTGGGTAGAGCTGAGCAGGGAAAGAAGATTCTGCAGAGAGGACAAGACAGATGGAAGGGAGGAAGAAGGAAGCAGGATGGAGAGCAGCAAGGAGACCTGGAGGAGGCAGGTGAAGCAGAGCCACATGTGAAGAAACTGCGCTTGCTTTCTGGTCTTGGACTGGTTGGGACAGATGTGGGTGAGAGACCCGTGGGAAGGTTAACAATGGTAGCTTTCACCTTGATTTTGATTTTGCTCTTTTCCTCCCAGATTTGTCTGACTCTTTCTGACCCTTTTCTATGGGTCTCCACTGAAAGGTCCTTTGGACGTGTGGCAGGTTTTTGAGCCTTGCTTTGGGCCAATCCTATTTGGCTGGACTTTTACCCTCAAGGAGAGGGGTAACTTTGGATGCTTAACTTATAGTAACTATATTCTTTGTCCTTTCTGTATTGTACCCTAATTGTATTAAAGTTCCTTTCCATTAAAGGTCTTATATGTTTGTCTTAATGCGGCGGATATCAGAACCCATTCAGAGAGGGCAGGCTTGGGGGTTCTGAGGGGGTGCCTCTCTCCCTGCCCTGTAACAGTTCACCTAGGTGCAAACCTACCCACAGTTCACATTGAAACATGAGAAAATGCTCAGCAGAGATGAAAGAAGACTACATGTTTGCAGCCATGTAAAGTAGCATGCTCTTTCCTGCCTCCAACCTGCCTATCCTCTCCTTAAGCTCCCCATTCAGGCTCAATTCAAAAGGTGACTTCTTGAAAAATACTACGAAGAGCCTTTGCCTCCTTGGAGCCACAGGGCAAACTGTGAAGACTTCCCAGGGCCAGGAAGACAGCAGTCCAGACAATCATCGCAGCCACAATAATTATGGGTGTTTACTAAGAGCAGGCCCTGTGCCCAGACTAACCCATCGAGTCCCCACAACAAGCGTATGAAGTGGGCACTACCACTGCCCAGACACATGGAGGGCTGGTCCCCTGCTCCAGGTCATGTTCCCCATTAAGTGGAGGGGCTGGTTGAACCCAGCCCTGCTCTTAGTCCAGACACAAGTCCCCCTCTGCAGGAGGAATGAGTAAGCCGGTTAGTCTCTTGGCTGTTCCTGCCCAAGAATTTGAGCCCTCTGAGAGTCTCTCTACACTGATATTTCAACAGGTGCCAGAAGTTGATTTTCAAATGACATTTTTAAACTTTGTAAAATCACGACTTTAGCCCCAAACCATATCTGAAAGGGAAACGGGCCAGTGGCCACAGTCACATCTGCCACAAACAATGCATCAGGCACCTAGTCAGGTACTGCTGTGTGGGGTCACCCCTTCCATGATCTCATGCCTTCCTGGGAAACACAGGGGAGAAACTTACCTTCACAGAGACCCTACTATGTGCCAATGCTGTTCTAGACCCTTCTGTGTATGAGTTCATGTGGCCTTCACAATGACCTGTTGAGCTTGGTAATTCTAACTTAGCCTTTTCTCTTTAAATGAATGAAGACGGTGGATTTCCCAGGTTAAGTCTGTTACCTGAGGTCATGGAATTCAGTGGCAGCATCATGCTCTACCCAGTTCACAGAACAGATGTCAATAATTGTTGGTAGGCTCTATCTCAGGGACTGACTCTAAGCAGGGAAATCAATTCCTAAATTAATTAACGAGCGAACAGTTTATGTTTGAAAAGTTCTCACTTGAGACATTCCAGGCCCTCAGTAAATAATAAAGCACTTAGATTCCCCAGACCTACATTCTCAGAGCTCTCAGGGCCAGGTTGTCTGCTTTGAAAAATGAACACGAGCCTGGAGATAAGGCTCATTCACTGATACTTACTAAGTCCCTACTATGGGGGCCAGGGAAGGTTCTCAATGTGGAAAGGCAAAGCTGACTCCACGGGTGACAAGAGGCGCTGGGCATGGCCCTGTTACTCAAGAGTTCTATGGCGTGGAATAGTTTCCCAACTACTCTACATTTTGGTTCCCCTACCTAAAAGGGGGGTGATGAGGATGATACAAACAGCAGTCACTATCTCTCAGGACTGCTGTGAGGATCAAATTAGTTGACGTCTATGTTTAGAACCATGTCTGGCACGTGGCAAGCATTCCAGAAGTGCTAAGTGCTGTTATTTAGAAGCCCAGGTCACTGTTCCTTTGTCACCCCCCACAGAAGGAAGAGGCCCTGGTAGGCCAGGACAAGGGTGAGGAACAACCTAGCTGAATCTAGTCCTCCGCACTGCCATCTGACCTTCCTCTGATGACCTGGTGAATAAAAACTTCCTTCTCTGAACGAGTTTCGGCTGTCTCACTGTCACTGTGGGTTTTCACTTGGTCTTCTTGAGTTTCCTACAGAGACAATCTGCAAGCTGATCGTTTTTTCTCTTCTTTTCCAAACTCCGCTGTCTTGGCTACTGTGCCAATGGTGCCCCTGCCACCCCTTTTTATCAAAGAAAAAGGTCCATTGCCTTATCTAGCTGGCAATGATCCTGGGAATTGCTAGAAATAGCTGCCAAGGAGAGAAAGTGTAGCGTTCCAGCCAAGGCCAGGACTATGCTAGGCCTAAGACCTCCCCTGGGGGCAGCCAGCTCCCAGGAAAAGCTGGGAAGTTCAATGTCTGTCTAGGAGGGACAGGCAGGAGAGGGCCTCTCAGAAGTGGCAAAGGGAACGGCAGGGCTGACATCACAGTAAAGAACCACATTGGTCACGGGCTGGGAATGTTCCCCACAGGGCCTGACCAAGGACTGGGGTTCAGGACTGTTGAATTAACACTGACCTGTGAAGATTCTATCCTGTCCTCATGGTCACAACCTAGGAGAGCCCTTCCGGAGCCTCCCCTTCTCCGGGAGTTGAGGTAATGGAGTCTAAATACTTTATTTTCTTACCAAGAGATACCATGTCTCAAATGGTGAGACCTTCAACAATGGTCCTAATTCATTAACATCCAACTGACCCTTCATCTGGAGTCCCCCAGGTCTACCAAATTAGACTCTTTGGGAATGGTCATATCAGTTTTAGTAGGGGGAGGTTATCTTAATTTGGAGATAAAAGAGTCGCAGCAATAGGTTTCTGTGTAAAGGTGCTACTCCCTGTTATCTAGGCCTATTCCCCTGGTTAGCTCTGGGGGACAGCCTTCAGTCTCCGTTTCTCTTCTGCATGACCCAGGAATCTGTAATTCAGCAAGGACGCAGGATGACTCTAAAGCACAGAGGTCTGGGGCCTCCCTGGTGGCGCAGTGGGTTAAGCAATACACTGTGAAGCAAACCGCAGCCACTGCAGCACGAGTTCGATCCCTGCTGCCGGCCGGGGGGGGGGGGGAACCCACATGGTGCGGCAGACCTCTCCTGCTGTGCCCGCTGCTCCCTCAGCAGTGTACT